>JARBWK010000001.1:42241890-42284493 GCA_030556195.1 Anolis apletophallus | reverse complement strand
GGTTGGTTGTCCCTTGTGTTTGTCGGGCAGCCAGTATAGGTAAATTTCCCCCTCAGATCTGATGGGGGGAAATATTGGGGTTAAGGAGGGGGGGCCCCCCCTTGGGGGAAAACCCTGCTCTATAGATTCCCCCCCCGTAAAAGGGCATATACGTTCATGATAGGGTTTTTTTACCTCCCCGGTAGCACAGCGGTTGGGGGTTCCGGGGCCCCAAAGTGAACACTTTTTTTTCGGGTTTTTAGTTTTTAAAAAAATTTTTTGTGTGGAAAGGGGGTTTTAAAAGTACTGCTTTTAAAAAAATTGGTATTTCCCGGGCTTTTTTTTTTGGGTAATCTAATATTGTTCTCGCCTTTTTGCTCCCCTTTTTTGTATACCCCAGGAGGTCTGGTTTTTTTTTCCTGCCCTGTGGGAGGTTTCTGAGAATTTTTTTTCCTTGGCCAAAAAGATTTTCCCGGGGTTGGGGGGCCCGGGTTTTGGGAAAATTTTTTTAAACCCCAAGGGTTTGGAAAAAGGTCTGGACTCGTCCCTCCATAAGGGGCCCCCTTTTCCTCGGGGGGTGTTTTCGGGGCGCGGGGGTTGGGATTTTCCCCCGGGTTTTGGGGAATTTTTTAAAGATTTAAATTTTTAAGGGGGCCTTTGTCGCCCCCGGGGAATTATTTTTCTTTAAATTTTTGGGACAGCTGGGATTTTTTGGGGCCCCTTGGTGAAATAAAAATTCTTAATGGTTTTTAAGTTTTTTTCCCGTTGTCTGTTGAAATTTTTCGGAACCCCCGAGGAAGGGAATTTTTTGACCCCATTTTTTTTTGTCTACTTGTTCGATGGGTAATCCATTGATAGTCCTTTTTGGGGCTGTTTTTTTTCCCTGGAAAAAACCCTTTTTTTGGGTTTTTTATTTGTTTTTAGTTAAAGGGAGTCAAATTTCCCTTTTTTTTAGCCTTTTTAGACCAATTTTTGGTGATCTATGGGGTCATCTGCGTATAGCAACATGGAATTGGTTTTAAAGGCCCCAGACCCGGGGGGGAAAGACCCCCCCTTGGGCCCAAAAAAATTTATGGGGTTAAAAAAGGGGGGGGGCCCAGAAACCCCCCCCGCCTAACCCTTTCCCCTTTGGGGGAAAAAACCCCTTTTTAAGAGTAGGGGGCCCGCCTGGGGACATCTTACTTTTAGTGGGGTTTTTTAAATTGCCCTTGTATTAAGATTAAGGTTTTTCTTTAAATGAGCACTCTTTTTTTTTATAGTTTGTCTCTGGGGGCAGATCAAAAAAAATTTGGGGAAAAAATAAACGTTAAAAAACCCTCTGCCCGGGGGAGAGTATTTTTCTTAAAAAGTTTTGACTTTGCCCGGGGGGAAAACCCGCCCTTTCCCCCGGAACCCCCGCTTTTTTTCCTCAAAAAATTTTCCCCTTTTTGGGCCTTCCCCGTCCTCAGTTTTTGATGAAAGGGAAAAAGCATAAAGTTTGCTAACAAGCCCGTTTGGGTTTTTTTTTGGGGGTTTGGGAAACTTTTCCCCTTTTTTTTTATAGGGGGTAAGGTGGGTTTTTCTGTGGGGAATGTTTTCTTTTTTCCCAAAAAGGGACGTCCGGGGGCTTAAAACCCCCTTTGGGCCCCCTTTAAAAATTTTGCCGTTATATTGCCCGGGGGGGCCCTTGGGGGCTTTCCTTTTAATTAAATTCTTGATTCTTTTTTTTCCCGGGGCCCAAAACTTTTTTGTTGAATTTTTTGGCCCCCCTTTTCCTTTAAATTGCTGGACTAAAACTTTTTTTAAAATTTTTTCCCCCAGGGTTTAATTTAAAAACCCTCGGGGGAACCATGTTGATTCCCCTGCAAAAATTTTCCAGAACAGAGCTAAATTTTTTGGATTTTTTAAAATTTTTACCCAACTCTTCTGGGCTTTGACTTTTTTTTTTTTCTGTTATATCTTTTTTTTTATGGGGAAAAACCCGGGTATCTGACATAAGTTCTTGCTTCTGTATGTTTTTTATATCTTCATCATTCTTTTTTTTAAGGGGGGGGCCCCCCCCCGTCAAACCAAGGTTTATTTTGTGTACTTTTCCCCCTTTATATTATTGCAGTGCGGCAGTTAACTGTTTAAATTTTTCAAAAACATTTTTTGGGGGAAATGGCATAAACCTTTTGTTTTTGGGTTTTTTAGGGGGGTGTTTTTAAGGGGGAAAAAATCAGTTGGGGCGTTCTTAAATATCAAATTTGTGTTCCCTTTTTTTCTGATAGTCCTTGGGCCCCCTTGTGTTTTTCCCGGGGGGGTTTTTTAAAATATTTCTGTCACAGGTCTTTTTGGGTTGGGGGTGGGTAAAAGGGGGGGATGGTCACTTTTGGGGGGCTTTTTTCCCCCCAAAGGTTTTTGATTGAAAACCTCTATAAAAATAATTATGGGAATTTTTTAGGCTCGTGAGCCTGACATATAAAATTTTCCCCGTTTACCAATCACAGAGCCGTTCAAATTACAAAAATCTAAATTATTGGAAATGAGTAACCCGGGCCCCGCGTTTTGTGACCTGCGTCCCTTTAAATTTTCTCTTTAAATTTGGGTGGGGGTAAAAAGTTTTTTTAAAAGGTTTTTGGGGGGAAAAAAGAAAAGGGAGGGCATTGTGAACCTGGATTAAATGACTATATCCAAGTGCATCAAGGGGCCCTTTTCAATTATTCCTCGGGTTTTCCAATTTTGTTTGACAAAAATTCCAAATTTTTTTCCCTTTGGGAAAAACATTAAATAGTAAGTATTTGGTTTTTGTGAAAAGAGTACCCCAAGGGGGGAAATGCAGCTTTAAAAGGGGTTTTTTTCCCGTTTTGTGGATCCCAAAAAGGGTTCCCCCAATCCCCCTTTTTTGGGTTTTTTTTTTTTGGCTTTTTAATTTTTGGGATTCGTAGTTTGCAACTTTGTTATCAAGTCCCCGGGTTTTTCCCAAAAAGAGGTTTTTGAATGTACCCCAAAAATTTCCCCGGCCCTGCTTCTCCCCCCAAAAACCCCCCTTTAAAAGGAAAAGGGTGGAAAAGGAGGGTTGTTTTTGGGGGGGGTATGCCTATGGGCCAATTATATCACCCCGTCCTGTTGGTTTCAGCCAGACTTTTCTGTTTAGAGGACCTTCTGCAATTGGCAGTGTTATCCATTTCCTGATGTTATTCTACTCACATTTTGAGCTCCACCGGTTTGCTGATCTTAGTACGGGGTAAGGGAACCACGTTCCATGGGTGGAAGTTAGCCAACTCTTCTTTTCCCAGGTATCTCATGTCCAGTCCAAGTGTCTATGTCCCTTGTATTGACTTTTATTGGTGTTATAACTTTTGGACCCACAGTTCTCAGATCTGCAGATTTTGGAATGATTTTATTTGCTGTGACTCCTCTCTTATCCAGCTCCAGTAGACTGCTGGGTTTGATCGATCTTCGAAAAATCTAGTAAGGATCAGGTCAATCTGAGGATTCTTGGTTTGATAAATGAAATGACTTTATGTCTTAGATCCTTGGGGTTACAAAGTGTACCTTAGTGCTATTGTAGTCAAATAGTAATGTCTAATATCAGTTTCATCACTGCCCTGGTAAAACCTCACCTATGACGTCAAGTAGATGTTCCATGTGTCTTATCTGTTATAGGTTTCCCATCAGGTGCTGCAGATCCCTCCTCGCCAGTTCGTCTGCCAGATTTGGTGAATTCATCTGTATCGGAGAAATTGTGACTACATCCCTCAGGTCTATTGTCAATCTAATGCTGGGGCTTGAGCAAATCTCCTTCTCCGCCTTCTCATTTGCCTCCTCCGTTTTCTTATCATGGCTGAAAAACTGTGTGATCTTTGTTTGTGTTGGTTCTTCCCCCTTTTCCTTCCTTCTCCGGTGTTGTCTGCAGCCTGCGCTTCGAGAGGGTGAGAGCTGCTTGTAAATGCTCCTTGTAGACACCATCTTAAAGAGATATGATGGTCTTTTCTCTCTTCTGGGGGAATACAGCAAGGAGGTCTGTGTTGTTTGTTATTTTTGCAGCTAGTAAGTTTAGATATTAAATAATGATTCCAGTTGATGCAACCACGGTCTTTAAGTTGGAAAACTGAGCTCTCTCTGAGCTTACTCTCTGCTTGTAACTGGGAGAAGGAGTCTTAAAACGCGCTGTCTGTAGATGTGGAATTCCCTTTGGTAGTTCTTCTATAAATTTCCACAGTTCAAAGCTGAGTAAGCATGGAAGCCTCCAGTCCCTCACGTTTCAAACAATGATAAGCAATGAAAAGAGTCCAGCAAGGGAGAACTTAAGCCAAATATAGTAATAATGTGGGAGCTTTCTCACCATGCGTCCGCTCCCGTCGAGCTCCTCCTCCCCTACTCAACATTGGATTTCTAATTTCTCTAATTTCTTTCCTCGTGAATTGTTTAAAAAATATATTCCATATTTCTTCTTTACTTTTCTGGTAATTTCTTAGCCATTCTACCCCATCTTTTAAAATCATTCCTTTATAACCAGTCTCAATCTACTAAGCTTCATAATATTTTTTAATGTTAAGGGTGCTAAACCTCCTTCTTTTGCGATTTATATCATAACTGTTTGTTTAGTCTATTTCTTTTTACTACCATTGCAATATTTATTTATCATTTGTTGCCATCTGTTTAGTTCTTCCTCTGTAATTTGAAGTAGCAGCATTCTAAATACGAAGTTTATCTTTGGGAGTATTTTCATTTTTACTAATGCTATCTTTCCAAACCAAGATAGATGTATACTGTCGTACTCTGTTTTTTTTAACCTCTTTCTCAATGCTACATTTTACCTCTTCCATTTCTTTTTAAATCTTTTGTTATTATTACTCCAAGGTATTTTAATTTGTTCTTTTAATCTAATTCCCATTTTTCTTTGTTCTGTAAAATCTTTTTTCTTCTTTCTTTGTATAATTAAATAGCATCATTTCTGACTTATTCCAATTAACTTGTAGACCGTTGATTCCCCAAATTTCTCTAGATGTTCCTTTACTTTATCCATTTTACCTACTATATTTTCAATAAATAACAATGTATCATCTGCAAATAAGCTCACCTTCTGCTTTTCCTTTATTCTACCCCTTCTAAGTTTTATCATTCTAATGGCATTTGCAAATAGTTATATCACCATCACAAACAGAATTGGTGATAGAGGAAGCTGCTGTTTTGTTCCCTTGTCCTTTTTTATTTCTTTTGTCACCCCATCATTTATATTTACGACTGCTGAATTTCTTGAATAATATTGTTCTAGTAAACCTTTTATTCTACTTCCCATTCCAAATTTGTTCATAATCTCGTTTAAAGCCCGCCATTCCACACAATCAAAAGCTTTAAATATATCTAATGATAATATCCCTACTTTTAAATTCCTCTCTTGAACCACACAAATTTTATTTAGTACTTTCCTATCAAGTTTGACATTTGTCTTCCTTTTACAAACCAACATTGGTCTTTTTTTATATATTTATACATACATTTGTTCATTCTATTGGCTATTATAGCAGATAGAATCTTCGCATCTTGGTTAACTAGTGATATGGGCCTATATGACCCTGGGTCTGTTAAATCTCTATCGGGTTTTGGTATTAATATTATTAATGACTTCCTCCATGATTCTGGGATATTTTCTCCTTTCATTATTCCATTGTGCAGTTCCAATAGTTTTGGAATCAATACATCTCTGAAGCTTTTATAATATTCTGTTCCCAAACCGTCCAGACCTGGAGCCTTCCCAACTTTTAAATTCTTAATAACTTCCTCTATTTCCATCCTCTTAATAGGTTGTTCCAACATTTCTTTGTCATTCTCCTCCAACCTACTCTCCCAATTTTCCTCCACATATTTCCTCATTTTTCTATGGAGCTGGCTTTTGTTTGGTATAATTCCTTGTAAAACTCTTCAAAAACCTTCAATTTTTCTTTCATAGATCTACATGTTTTACCCGTTTTATCTTTTATCGTGCTTATTATACCTTCCATTTTCTTTTTTTTTATTGTGGATTATGCTAGCATCTTTGAGTTCTTATTACTAAATTCAAAAAAATCTCTCCTTAAATATATTAAATTTTCTTGTACTTCATCTATTTCCATTTTTTCCAATTCCTCTTTTTAGCTCTCAGCCTTGCATAAATTTGTCTCTCTCTCTTTATTATATACTTTTTTTCCAAGTCATCTAGTTCTTTTTCTAAATTCTTTTTTCCTTTCTTCTTGCCTTTTGGAGATTAATTGTCTCTTTTATACATAACCTCTCGCCACCGCTTTCATTGTGTCCCATAATACTCCTTTTGATACTTCCTTCCATTAAAGTCCCAAGTTTCTTGCCATTCGATTTCACTCTATCCACAATCTCTCTATGGTTCAAAATTCTTGTATTCAGTCTCCACCTCCTCATTTTATCATAATCACATTCCAAAGCAATCTCAATTGACACCAGAGCATGATCTGAAATCTTGATGCTTCCAATATCAGCATTTAACAATTTACTTAACATGTTTTTAGAAACAAAAATATAATCTATTCTTGTATAAACTTTATGTACAGCCGAGTAGTATGTATATTTTTTACATCTCCCTTTACCATTCTTCACACATCCTTTAAATGCCACTTATTCATCACTCTGCTTAAATCCGTTTTTTCGCTATTTCTAATTTTTGTCATTTGTGTAGTTTTATCTTTTTTTTATCCATATAACAGTTACAATCCCCTCCAAATATTACATATTGTTGGTGATAATTCTCTATCTGACCTAGTACTTTTTCATAAAATTCTTGCTGTTTTACATTTGGTGCATATACATTTACTAATACATATTTATCCTCCCCTATTTCCCCATACATTATTATATATCTACCTTCATCATCTTTCAACACCTTATTTATTACAAAATTACATTTCTTAGCAATTATTATGGCTACACCTCTTGATTTTGATGACCCAAAGGATTTTTCATAGCTTCTTATCCAACTCAATTTTAGTTCGTTCGAACCTGGTTTATTCTGGTGAGTTTCCTGTAGGAAGATAATGTCCGCTGCGTCTTTCTTCAGTAGAGTTTCAATCCTCCTTCTTTTAATTACTGTCCCTAAGCCTCTGGTGTTCAATGTTGAGATTCGTAGTTTATTGGACATCGTTATGATTTACATTAAAAGACTGTTTTGTGGCTTGAACCCTTGTGAACCCTTTTCCCTTAAAATCCCCTCCCCTCCCCCCTCCTCCCCCGTTACCACTGCTCCCTCGTTCCCCCTTCCCCCACTTCCATCCTTTGGGACATCTTGTCCCCCAACCATGGCCCCCGGCCTTCCCAAGTGGGGGGGGGGGGGGCGAAGTAAACCAAAGGCCCAGAGTCTCCCACCCCCCCGAGTGCTCATATTTAGAACAAAAAGAATTAAATTTTTGGTTGCAGTGATTCTAAATTTCTTCTTACATCTCAATTCCTCCGACAGCGCCGATTAATTCTTCCTATTCTCCTTTTTCCTCTGGTATATTTCCTCCCACAGCTCCTTCCTCCTCTTCTTCCTTGCTGTCTCTGTCTCTGTCTTGTTTTGTTGTTATGCCAAGCTCCTTCAATAATTGAAGTCCTTGCTCCAAAGAGTCGACTCTGTACCTTTTGCCTCCATTGAAATTTGAGAAAGATTGGGTATCCCCAGGTATACAATATTCGGCCTTCATTAGCTGAATCGTAATTGGCTTCATTGAATATCTCCAGTTTTTGGTTTCGGAGCAGTAGTCATTAAATATTTCCAACTTTGTTTCTCCCATCTTCAATTTCTCTGGGTTCTTCCTCAGTATTTTCATCAACTCTTCTTTTTTTGCAAAATTATGAACCCGAATTATTACATTCCTTGGTGTTATTTTATTCCTCCCAGCCAGAAGACGATGTACTCGTTCTAGGTCCATTTCTGTCCAGTTTAACATTGGAGTAACTTTTTGCAACCACTTCAATATTTCAGTTTTCAAATCTTCTCTCTTTTTCCCTTCTGGATAGTTTTTAATTACAACATTATTCCTTCTCTGTTAGCAACTACATGCAAGATTCACAGTGGACTTTGCAGAAAATGCTTCAGCTGTACTCAACAAATAGGAAAATTGGCTGTTTAGCAAGCCTTGCAAATGATGGTTTATTATCAGTAAGTATTTGATTGTTGTACCCGTTTTATATATCTATGTAAAAATGGCTGGGGTGGAAATTGAAAAGATTTAAGAAGCCCTGTTCTTAAGAGACCCAACCTGGCAGCTATCAATACAAGCCAAAGCATGAGCAACGGTGAAAAAATTCTGTTCCACAAGATGCTACTGGTCAAGCATTAGCATACCTATTCTAGATCTCAAACCCAGTTCAAGCAAGGAAACAACACATGGCACAGAAAAGTCAGGAGCTCTTTGTCACAAAAAACCCACAAATTCTTGCAATATGGTTTTCTGTTTTTTGCAGGGTTTTGCTGGTGATTGTTAACTCTTGTACATTTGTTTGTTCTTTTTGCAGGCTGTTCATAGCAATATTCTGGATATGCAACAGGACTTTTCAAAAGGCATAATTTGTTAACTTGTTCACATGGTTTGAAGAGTGCATTTTTTTCTACTCTCTTTTAAATTGTTTCGCCTCATAGTGCTATCATGCAAAAGTACCGTTTCATTGACGCAGTCATACATTAAAAATCTTTTTTAAAAACATAAAAAGAAGAAAAGAGATGGAAAAATTTTACTTGATAGTGGAAATAAAAAGTTGCTGCAAATACTGAAAATTGACATTTCACTACTGCAACAAATAATGAAATCTCCTGAAATGTCTGGAAAAGAATAAATAAAATAACCAGTGAAGAGTTGCATATTCCTGAGCTGGCCTTATTTTTTCAGCAAATAAAGGAACTGATATACCTTTCTTCAGCTACACATCAGTTTCAGAGATTGCTCACACAAAAAATGTTTATTACTTTGGATAATATCCTCATCAAGAGGAACGATGTAGAGGAGACTCCTCACCAATAGGAACTTCTTTATGCTCCTTTGCTCTTTGAAGAAAATGACAGTGGTGGGGCAGGCTAAGCGTTCCCCTCTTTGCATGTTGATTCAAACCAGGTACATAATACCTGACCAGAGATAATGTATCTGCAAGAGCAACAGCCCTCAGGATAACCCAGGTTATTATCTAAGGGTACCTGATGAAGATGATTATCTTAAAAGTTACACAACTCTGAATCCATCCCTTGCCAGGAAAAATGGAATATATATCAAGAATGTTTTGGCAGTCTCACCTCCTTCTTCCTCCCTTCTCCAGAACCAGTTTGCTGTGCGTCTTCAGTGTAAGGAACTTCTCCATAACCTGGACACTTTTGCACATTGAAGATTAATCTAAAAATGTTGAAAGTTTCTGAATTTGTTGCTGCTGAATTCATATCTGAAGTAACAATTTACATAATGGATATTTATTAGGCCTGGTCAATTTTGTCAGATGTTCTGGGAACTCGGAATGCATTTGGATTAAATTCACTTTTGAACTGTTTATGAAGTGCTTTAAGCAACCCGGAAGTAAATTATCAAATTTGAAGCAACCTCCACAATTTCAGAAGAGAAATCACCATTTTCGGAAAGGGTTTTCCTTTCCCTGGCTTTCCCTTCCGTGTGGAAGCCCATGCCTTCCCCTGGATCTGAACAGTGCCTTTCAGATCTTCAGATCCAGAGGAAAGACGCCTTTCAGATCAGGGAGAAGGCATGGGCTTCCAAGCTCATGCCTTTCCTCCAGATCTGAAAGGCGCCCTTCAGATCGGGGAGAAGGCATGGGCTTCCTCCACTAGACTTAACACAGGGGAAGCCAATCCGCTCCAAACTGGGTCAAAACACCCACTTTGGGGCAGATTGGCTCCCTCAGCATTGGATCTAATGCGGGGGAAGGCAATCTGCTCCAAAGTGGGTGTTTTGACCCAATTTGCAGTGGATTGGCTTCCCTCAGCATTGGATCTAACACAGGGAAAGCCAATCCGCTCCAAAGTGGGTTAAAACACCCACTTTGGAGCAGATTGCCTTCCCCCCGCATTAGGTCTAGTGGAGAGAAGCCAATCCACTCCAAAGTGGGTGTTTTGACCCACTTTGGAGCGGATTGGCTTCCCCCATTTTAGGTCTAGCAGAGAGAAGCCAATTGACTCCAAAGTGGGTGTTTTGACCCACTTTGGAGCGGATTGGCTTCTCTCCACTAGACCTAATGCGGGGAGAAGCCAATCCGATCCAAAGTGGGTGTTTTAACCCACTTTGGAGCTGATTGGCTTCTCCTGTGTTAGGTCAAATGCTGAGGGAAGGTAATCCATAGTGGGTGGGTCAAAACACCCACTTTGGTGTTTTTTATACTAACTTCCTCTCTAATTACATTGGCTAGTATTTCGCAATTGGCTTCCCTCAGCGTTGGATCTAATGCGGGGGAAGCCAATCCACTCCAAAGTGGTTGTTTTGACACATTTGGAGTGGATTGGCTTCCCCTGCATTAGGTCTAGCAGAGAGAAGCCAATCCACTCCAAAGCCAGGGGACCTGATGGGATCCATGCTGAAATCTTTTTAAAAAGGAGGACCTGAGCTGACACAGCAACTTCACCAGCTCATTGAAAAAGTGTGGGTGACCGAGAAAATCCCAGCAGATTTCAAGGATGTCATCATCACCACCCTCTTCAAAAAAGGGAAAAGATCAGACTGCGGAAACTACTGAGCTAGCTCCCTTCTAACCACCGCTGGGAAAATCCTAGCAAGAATCCTTGCAAACCGCCTTCTATCCCTCTCAGAAGACACCCTCCCAGAATCCCAGAACAGCTTCTGCCCCTCCAGAGGAACAGTGGTCATGATCTTCACTGCACGACAGCTCCAAGAAAAATGCAGGGGGGGAAATCAACCACTGTACATGGCATTCATTGGCCTTGCAAAGGCATTCGACACAGTGAATGGCAGTGCTCTCTAGACCATCCTCCAAAAAATCGGGTGCCCTAACAAATTTGTGAACATCCTACGGCTCCTCCATGATGACATGATGGCAACAATCTTGGACAGCAATGGCTCCCAAAGTGACCCATTTAAGGCAGAATCAGGTGTCAAACAAGCAATTGGGTAAACTGGAACATACGGAGTAAATTTATTGAATTTGCCCCAAATTTATTTTCCATCTTCATTACTATGATACTTCATCTTGTTGATGGGAAGCTTCCCACTGGTGTGGAAATCATCTATCGGACAGATGGCAAGCTATTTAACCTCAGCAGACTGAAAGCCAAAACCAAGGTTATAACAACATATGTTATAGAACTCCAGTATGCTGATGACAATGTCATCTGTGTGCATTCAGAAGAAGACCTACAAGCCACTCTAAAAACCTTCGCAGAAGCACACGAGAAGCTCGGCCTGTCATTGAACATCGAGAAAACCAAAGTGCTCTTCCGGCAGTCACTAGCCAATCCCTCTTCAATGCCAGAAATACAGCTTAATGATGTAACATTAGAAAATCTTGACCACTTCCGCTACCTTGGCAGCCACCTTTCTACAAAAGTCAACATTGACACTGAAATACAACACCGCCTAAGCTCTGCAAGTGCAGCATTTATCCAAATGAAACTGAGAGTGTTTGAGGACCGGAACATCCGTAGGGATACCAAGGTGCTTGTTTATAAAGCTTTTGTCCTCCCAATGCTGCTATATGCCTGCAAGACTTGGACTGTCTACAGATGTCACATGGAACTCCTGCAACGATTCCATTAGCGCTGCCTCTGGAAAATCCTGCAAATCTCTTGGGAAGATGAGCAGACAAATGTCAGCATTCTGGAAGAAGCAAAGACCACCAGCATTGAAGCGATGATCCTCCGTCATCAACTCCGCTGGACTGGCCATGTTGTCAGGATGATGGACTGGCTACCGTCTCCTAAAGCATGGAAAATTGGATGTTAGTGGACAGGAAAAAAGATTTAAAGATAGGCTGAAAGCCAACCTTAAAAACTCTGGCATAGACACTGAGAACTGGGAAGCTCTGGCCCTTGAGTGCTCTAGCTGAAGGTCAGCTGTGACCAGCAGTGCTGCAGATTTTGAAGAGGCAGGAATGAATGATGAAAGAGAGAAATGTGCCAAGAGGAAGGCGTGTCAAGCCAACCCTGACCGAGACCGCCTTCTACCTAGAAACCAATGCCCTCACTGTGGGAGAAGATGCAGATCAAGAATAGGGCTCCACAGTAATCTACAGACCCACCAGAACACTGATCGTGGAAGACTATCCTACTCGGACCATGAGGGATTGCCTAAGTAAGTAATGGAAGCAATTGGGTAAACATATGGAGTAAATGTATTGAATTTATATTCATTGATAGAAAGGGGAGCAAACCTGCAACAGAAAAAAATGAAATTTTGGAATTAAAGGATAAGGTGACTTGATCCAGGTAGAGATGGCACAAGAAAAGGGTAAAGGATAAGGGGGCAGGGTGGGGGGAGGAGGGATAAAACAAAATATACTTAAGTAGATAGAATATTGTAACAGAATTATAAGCATAATATGTTTTGAGCAGGGAAAGTTCTAAACTAGATGAGAATCATCATATTAGCATGCTGTTACTTAAGATTAGCAACTATGTAAAATGTTAACATTTTTAATGATTTTATATATAAACTGCATTAAGGCATCAACGGTTTGTCTTTTATTTTTTTAAACAAACAAGTACTTTCCCAACTCAATTGGGAAATGGTTAATTGTGTATGCTGATGGAGAAAAGATGTTAAAAAAACCAATTTTATTTGTAATTTTTTTTAAAAAAATCCTAAAAATCAGTTGATGACCAAAACATTCTGAAACTTGGCAGGCTTACCATCATAAATGTTTCCTATAAGTGTGGCAAGTTTCATCCTGATAGCCAAATTAATTAATTTTTCAATTATTTGAATCTGAGATACAGTGACTTGTCCAATGTGATTAAATTGAAAAAAACTTCCCAAAATCAGTGGGTGACTAGATCTTTCTGAAAATTGGCGGGAATGATGCCCTACTTATGTTCTGTCACTATGGGAAAATTCTACCTCTTCTGGGTTTTTAAAGACATTTTATTTGTAAAAACTTTAAACTCAAAATTCTTAAAATTCAGTGGATGACCAAAAGGTTCTGAAATTTGGCATGCTTACAGTAGTAAATGTTGCCCAGAGGTGTGTCAAGTTTCATCCCTATAATTCTATAAGTGACAGAGAAACGAACCTCGTAAGCTTCCCTATTGCCGCTAATGGACCCAATCTTACTGAAACAATAACGAAACTTCTAAATTCGGATTACAAATCAAAATGACCTCCCTTTGAATCTCCCAAAATGAAACAGGGGAGCATCTGAATTCTAAAACAAAACTGAAACAGATTTCTGCCATTTCACACACTTTTATTGAGCACCATTTCAGAGTGGGAGTTTGAATACTAAGCATCTCATCACACTACACTGCTATATTATTATTATTATTATTATTTTAACTGCATGGATATATTGTACAGAATCTTGAGATATGTAGTTTTAAGGAGGGACAATTAGAATTCTCAGCTAGAAAGCTCTTGGGCTCCATTAAACTATAAACCCTGAGATCCCGCAGGACGTTGCAACAGAGTAATGTGATTGTCCCTAAGTACAATTGCACTATAAAGACACCATTCCTGTAACAACACAGATACCTCCTCTGGATTCTGCACATGGTCAGAAACGGGAATCAAAAAAATTATTGGCTGTTTCAAGAGTCCTAACAATCCAGGGACTGTTCTTTTTCTTTATTATTGAGGTAGGAGTATATGATCTTTCCAATAGGCCCAGAGTGAATGTGAAATGACAGTGATTAAATGCTTCTGAGTGAGATTGCTCAATTTTTCTTCCTTTTTTAACTATGCTGGCAGATGTTCACTTACTTTACAGAAACATAAACAAATTCTACTGGTCCAGGAATTCCCATGAAAAAGACATGAATTGTGCTTTCTATGACACTAATGTAGCAGATGCACTTTAGAAGAGAATTAGTTATTACATCAATTTTATTGGACTGTATAGCCATACATTTATTATGTTTATAATTTTCTTTTGGAATGTAAAATACTGGTGCTGTTTGTAAAATTATTCATTGCGCACACCATTTTTTAAAATGCAACTAATATGAGTTTCAAAGCATTTGTCAGATGAAAGGCACATTCTAAATATATTCTTAAAGGAGAGTAATAATATCAAATGGCATGTGATTATAAAATTCCCAGTGATGATTTTTCATAAGTCAAATGCCATGGATATTAATCCAAATAACATAAAAATAATGAACTAAGTCCAACCAATAATTAAGAGGGAGAAGTTGTTGTTGTTGCTGCTGCTATTTATATTGAGATTAAAGCAGGAGTCCTTTCCGTGAGTTCTCTTTTTTTCCTGCAAGACACTCATTCCTGATTTAGCAATTGTCTGTCTGTTTACTGTTTTATTATGAGTCACAAAATTATAGGTTTTAAGGCGGGAAATGCTTCTCATTGAAGGATGTGGAAAATAATTTGATTTGACAGAGTTATATTCACATCAAATCATTACAGTGTAACCTGAGATTCAACAACTCATAAGTAAGCCAGACTGGGTTCACTGGGACTTAATGCCAGGTAATGTTATATAATATGGCAGTCTTTGTAATAAGCAGGCTCAGGAAATAAGATCACGGAGCTTGGAAAGTTGCTTCTTAAAACATTACTCATTGCAGTGGTTGACATGCTTTTACAATGTTGAACAAGTAGCATGCTATGTTTTATTCTGAAATGATTTCTCGTGCCTCTGGCTCTCCATCATACACTATGGATAGACCAGGCATAGGCAATCTCAGGCCCTCCAGGCCCTCCAGTTCCTAACAGCTTTCTCTTGTTTTTCCCTATGGAACACGGGAAGCCTCCCATTTTCCCAGGGAAGTTTCCTGCAACACGGTCAGGATGCTTCCTCCATGGAGGCCTGCTGGAAGTTGCCTTATGTTATCTGGTGGCATCTTTCAGGTTCCATGCAGAAAGCATCTTGGCAGCATGCTGTGATGAGGCTGTATGATTGGAATACCAGGTAGGGGTGCATCCCTCCCTAAAAGGCAAGCTTTTCAGCTTAGGATGCTCTTGGATGGAAGAACACTCCTCTATGAGAGTGGAGCTTAGATGCAAACTTTTTTTTAACATCATGGTGATAGGGAAAGTCTCATTTTTCCTGCACAGATTATATAGGCACTTTTGAATCTGGGCAAATTCTTTAAAAAATGGGCTCCAATAAAATACTCTCTCATTCGCACAAGTTGTTTTCAACACTGAGTTGCAGCTGCTTTCAAGATGGAGAGAGCCATGGAGGCACCTGCATGTTTTATAGACATTAAAGGTTTGGAACATTTGATTAAAAGGATACAGTATTCACATACAAGGATGCAAAGCCAGGCTTTGAAGAGTTTAAGCATTCAAAACTTTAGTCTGTGTGGATGTATTCTTCTATTTCCCACACTCAGATATGATGTAATCTGTCAATTTGGGTAAATTATTATTTTTCAAAAAATAATATAAACCATAGGCTCATCTATTCCTAGTATACAGCCCATGTGCTATTCTTTCCCTATAGCAAAAAAGTATGTTTTCCAGAACTTTTATTAAGGGGGCCTTGTCCTTTAAATGTGCATTTGATACGAGATTATAGCAAGGAGCCTGCATAACTGCTTTCTCAATAAAAGGCCATCTCTGTACCAGTCTGAAGTGTTAAAGTGAATTGTAAATGTTTTACAGCTAAACAGTAATCTGTTTCCCTCCCTGCATCAGCCACAGAATATTTTTGGCTACCAAAAATCCTTATCAGTCATGGGGAAGTCTACTCATTTCAAAGAAAGAAGCCAAGAATGAATTGCTAAGCAAAAAAATCTATCCTCCGGCCCTCAAGCAGGGAGTTGGCTGATGTGTGTGTTGTGTGAAACATATAATGAGTTCTCTCACACAGTAAACAAGGAGCACCAGCAGGTTTCTTCCCCACTTCAGTCAGGAGATTAAAGGAATAAGCAGGCTTCCTTGCCATTTGAAATCCTTCAATAAGTAGGTTTGTGGGAAACTAGAATTCTAAATTGCCTCAACAATGCCCAAATAACTTGATGGTTGTGATGACCTCTGTGGGATCATTTAAAACCAAAACCCAGTGCTCAGTCCCCTGCAGATAGGCTTGGAGAGAAAAAGGCACACCGAGAGAACTTTCTCTGTGAGCAGTCATTGCAGACTCTGCAGGAAACCACAGTCCTTCTTATTCAGGATTCAAAAGCTGAAAATACAAATTATTTGAAAAGCTAGTCATATGATTTGTCCACGGGCACATTTCCAAGCAAGACCCAATTTGTGTTGTCCCAGTTTAGAAAATTTCACATTTACAATATTTCTCCAGAAATCAATAGAAGTATCTGAGTGCATCTAGACAGCCCCTTTATTGCAGAAGTTACCGCAATAAAAGAGGGGGGGCTGTCCAGATAACGTCCTGGACAAATCCAAACTAATTTGCCACAAATCAGAAAAACCTTGGTTTGTGGCAAATTAATTTGATTATTCCGCGCCTTCTTGAAAGGCGCGGGATAAACCAACTATTTCCAGTGTCTGGGCTGCAGTCCAGAATGTGTTCCCACTGTTTTCTGGGCTAAATTAGCTCTGAAAACTGTGAGAATACAAACCCCCTCCCCAAAAGACCCCCAAAATCCCTTTTAAAAACAAAAGTACTTACCTGGCCTCCATTAGAGAGCTGCCAGAGCTCTCCTGGTGCATAGGAATTGCTCTTGCCCCGCCCCCTCTCCTGGAGCATTATTTCTATATGCGAGGAGAGCTTCAGCAGCTCTCTAATGGAGGTCAGGTAAGTATTTTTTGTTTTTTTAAAGGGCTTTGGGGGCTTTTGGGGAGGGGGGTTAGAGTGTTCAGGTGTTCTTCTGGGAAGTTCCAGGAAAACATTTGGACACCCACCCCAGAAAGTGCATATTTTCTGGGGTGTATGTACATGAGCCCCCGAGAACATCCGCATTTTTAAAACACAGATGCTCCTGGGATAACAGCTTGTCTAGAACCACCATCAGTCACCATGCAAATGTCTCCCAGTTTGCCGGTGCAATCAAGTGAGGAAGATACAAGATATTTATGCACATTTCTCCAAATCCAGACCTTTTTATATGTATTTTTAATGAAAAATTGACAGCTGCACAACATTAGAAAAGGTGCCTGAGTGAAGAGTAATGGAGAGCAAATCTACACAGAAGTTGAGGAGGCAAGAATCCATCTTGTTCCCTTCTGTTTCAAGTAAGCCTCGTCTTAGAGTGCATTAGGAATCTGAGTGAGTGTTTAAGATTAGCTGCTCTGAGAGTTTGTTTTGTTTGAGAGGTGAGGTGAGGCTAAATTCTTTAGCCAGCAGTGATTGACAGTTGCAGGGCAGCAATTCATTGTTCCCTGTTCTTTGAAGCTCTCTGAGAGTGAGTGGTTGCTTCTTGTTTAACCTATATAAGTCAGGGCCTGAGCTCAAGTGGCAGTTGAGTTCCCACAGAAGTTGAGGAGGAAAGAAGCCATCTTGTTCCCTTCACACCCTCGCTAACTCACACATTTACTTCTGCATATAGAAAACAACATAAAGCAAACACACTAAAGGGGAGGTAATTAGCAGTCTGCAGATGGAACAAGCACAAAATCTTCTTGTCTCATGTACAAGCTGTGGCATGTTCAGCTTCTTCACGCAACAATTACTCATTTACATCTGCCCCAAGTGTAAACAGATGACTCACATGGAACAGAGGATCCAACAACTTGAGGACCATATTAAGACCCTTAAGAGCATTCAGGAACTTGAGCTGTTCTTGAACACCACACAGCACACTGTCCTAGACATGCAACCCACATCACATCAACATTATGGGGAGGTTCATGAGGAGATCATCTCAGACAACCCTCAGGCTTGGAGGATCTTTAGAAAGAGACATAGGACCAGGAAGCCTCCTCAGAATACTTCTGCTTGGCTTGCAGTTACACAATAGATTCCAAATTCTCATACAACTAACACCTAATCAGGAAATGCAACATCTTGGGGAAGACCAGAATGGCTTAGATACTGATCAATATGCTGCCTCCCGGGGGCAAAAATACACCATATCACTCAGAGGCTCACCAGGCTTCTCAAGCCCCATCACCATCCGCCCCGCCCCCCCCCAATGTTGATTCACATAGGAACCAATGGTACTGCTAGACATACTTTGCAAAAGATCATAACTGATTTTGAGCTCTTGGAACAAAGTTAAAACAATGTAATGTACAGGTAGTCTTTTCATCCCTCATTCCAGTTGTAAGACACAGCCCTACAAGGGCCAGAAAAATAGTACAGGCCAATAACTGGCTTAGAAAATGATGTCAGGTGGAATGCTTTGGCTTCCTCAACCATGGCCTACTTTTCCAGGAGGATGGCCTACTGCATCTCACACAAGCAGGAAAACACCTTTTTGCGCACAGACTCACAAACCTCATTAGGTGTACTTTAAGCTAGATGCAGCGAGGGAGGGGGACAACAGCCTTGCGAACAGTACTTTACCCACAATGTCAGGAAACGGCCAGAAGGCTAAACAGAGGACTACACAAACACAACGAGGATCAAGTACTGAAAGCACAATAATCCCAAATAAACAGCTTAGGGGAAGATCTCAGGGGCCCATATGTCTTTACACTAATGCACAGAGCATGGGAAATAAGACGAACTCAAACTTTTAGCACAAAACTACAGATATGATGTCATGCCCCAGCCTGACTCCAAGCAAGACCACAGCCATGTTAAACCTAAGACTTTAGCTAGGCCAGAAAGCAAGCCTCTGCAGAGGCCTCTAGTTCAATCAACGTTCAAGGACAGGCGCAGCCTAGCTCCATCCTGGGCCGATAAGAAGCGAGGGGAAAGTGGAGTCAGGTTAACTCCCTTCCTTCCAGGTGCAAGCACTAATGAGTTGACATACCATCCTGATGCGGGAGGCATGAGAAAGCCGAGCCGAGGATCTGTCCATGAGAACCAGTTACGACGTAGCTTGCGTCGTAAGGATCAAAGCCCTGTGGGGCCTATTTAAGTTAAGACTCAGAGATGTGTGGCATCTCATGCCAACGTTCAGTTTTGCCTCGCCAAGTTCCACGTACTCTAAGTACCAGCCTGGGCCGGTGGGCCTTCAAGTCCTCGTACTCAAGTTTTGCCAAGCTTTTGTTGCCAGAGACTTTTCAGGATTTAGCCCTTAGGGCATCAGGACTATTTTCCTTGCTTGAACTTCTTTTACTCCTTGGACTATTGCATTGCAATGTTAGATGCTGAGAGCATCTAAGGACTATATTTTTATCTCTTTACTATTTCTCACTTATTCTAAATAAAGCATTTAATCATGGCTGGTCTCAAGTGGTTTACTGAGGGATCCTTCAGGTCTATGGTGCAACATATGATGTCACAGGCATCACTGAAACTTGGTGGGATGACTCACTGGAATGTAGGCATCAAGGGCTATTACCTCTTCCACAGAAACTGAACAAAGGGGAGAGGAGGCGGAGTAGCCTTATATGTTAAAAACTGTTACGCTGCAGAAGAGATGCAAAACAACAATCTGGGAAACCAGCTTGAAAGCATCTGCATAAGAACCAAGGGAACTGGGACTCAAAAAGATCTCGTTTTAGGCATCTACTACAGACCTCCAAGCTAGGATGAAGAATTTGATGAAGTCTTCTGCCAACAGTTGACCAAACAGACACCAAGAAGAGATATAGTAGTCATGGGCAATTTCAACTATCCCGATATTTGCTGGAAAACAAACTTGACCAAGAGTACAAAGTCCAACAAATTCCTTGCTTACCTTGCAGACAATTTCATGGTCCAGAAGGTAGAAGGGGCAACAAGAGAGTTGGCTACACTTGATCTCATCCTTGCAAATGCAGATGACCTGATCGATGCAGTTGAAGGTCAGATACGTAGGGGCAAGTGACCATGTGCTCCTGCAGTTTGAGGTACAAAGGAAGGCCGAAACTAAGACAAGTCAAACCCACATTTTGGACTTTAGAAGAGCTGACTTCCAAAAAATGAAGGAAATACTGAGCAGCATTCCGTGGACACAGATACTATATGACAAGGGAGTTATAGATGGATGGGAGTTTTTCAAGACGCAATTGCAAACAGGGCCAACAAAGAGAAAAAATAGGACACGTGCAAAGAAGCCAGAATGGATGTCCAAAGAACTTCTAACTGTGCTAAGACTCAAAAGTGACATGCACAAGAACAGGAAAAAGGGAGAAATCACCAAAGAAGAATTCAAACAAATAGTCAACTTCTGTAGGAAAAAGGTCCGCAAGTCTAAAGCACAAAAGGAGCTCAGCTTTGCCAGGGACATTAAAAACAATAAAAAGGCTTCTTTTCTTATGTCAGTAGAAAAAGAAAGAACAAGGAGGCTATAGGGCCTCTTCGAGGAGAAGATAGGGCAATATTGACAGGGGATAGGGAAAAGGCAGAACTACTTAATGCCTTCTTTGCCTTGGTCTTCTCACAAAAAGAAAGTACCGTATTTTTCGCTTCATAAGACGCACCTGCTGATAAGATTTACCTAGATTTTAGAGGAAGAAAATAGGAAAAAAAATATTTTCGCTCCCCTCTAAAATCTAGGTAAATCTTATCAGCAGGTGCGTCTGGCTGACTCCTTCCCTGGCTCCTTTTCCATCCCTCCCACCTTTCCTCGAGCGAAGAAAAGGTGGGGGGGGAGGAAAAGGAGGCAAAGGGGGAGTGAACCAGGGTCGCGTCAGCTCTGACGCGGCGCTGGCTGACTCCTGGCTCCTTTTCCATCCTCCCACCTTTCCTCGAGCGAAGAAAAGGTGGGGGAAGGAAAAGGAGGCAAAGAAGTGAACCAGGTCGCGTCAGCTCTGATGCGGCGCTGGCTGACTCGTCCCCTGGCTCCTTTTCCATCCCTCCCACCTTTCCTCGAGCGAAGAAAAGGTGGGGGGGAAGGAAAAGGAGGCAAAGGGGGAGTGAACCAGGGTCGCGTCAGCTCTGACACGGTGCTGGCTGACTCCTCCCCTGGCTCCTTTTCCATCCCTCCCACCTCTCCCTGAGCGAAGAAAAGGTGGGAGGGAAAGAAAAGGAGGCAAAGGGGGAGTGAACCAGGGTCGCGTCAGCTCTGACGCGGCGCTAGCTGACTCCTCCCCTGGCTCCTTTTCCATCCCTCCCACCTTTCCCCGAGCGAAGAAAGGTGGGGGGGAAGGAAAAGGAGGCAAAGAGGGAGTGAACCAGGGTCGCGTCAGCTCTGACGCGGCGCTGGCTGACTCCTCCCCTGGCTCCTTTTCCATCCCTCCCACCTTTCCCCGAGCGAAGAAAAGGTGGGGGGGGAGGAAAAGGGGGCAGAGGAGGAGTGAACCAGCGTCCCTCCGCCGCCGCAACGGACTGGAGAAGAGGAGAGGCAGCGACAGGGTGAGTATATCGCCGCCCTCCCTCTGCTCCAGCGCCTCCCCCCCCCCCGGCCTGCGTCTTCGCTCCATAAGACACCGCTGATTTTTCATCCCACTTTGGGAGGAAAAAAACTGCGTCTTATGGTGCGAAAAATACGGTAATCTTCAATCTCAGCAAGATGGAGTGGATGAGGGATTAGAGGACATCCAACCCCAAATTTGGAAACAAGTCATCCAGGAATACCTGGCCGCTCTAAATGAGTTCAAGTCCCCGGGGCCAGATCAACTACACCCAAGAGTATTGAAGGAACTAGCAGAAGCCATCTTGGAACTATTAGCAATCATCTTTGAGCGTTCTTGGAGAACAGGAGAAGTCCCAGCAGATTAGAGGAGGCCCAATGTGGTCCCAATCTTCAAGAAGGGAGAAAGGGATGACCCAAACAATTACCGTCCGGTCAGCCTCACGTCGATACCAGGTAAGATTCTGGAAAAGATTGTTAAGAAAGTGGTGTGCAAACACTTGGAAACAAATGTGGTCATTGCTAATTGTCAACACGGATTTATCAAAAACAAGTCATGCCAGACTAAGACACCGTAGACACAGAGCTCCATCCTGGGCCTGGGCCGGTTCACCATCTGTATTAATCACTTAGACGAAGGATTAGAAGGCATGATCATCAAGTTTGCAGATGACACAAAATTGGGAGGGATAGCCAATACTCTAGAAGACAGAAGCAGAATTAAAAATGATCTGAAAAGATTAGAGAGATGGGCCAAAACTAACAAAATGAAGTTCAACAGTAACAAATGCAAGATACTCCACTTAGGCAGGAAAAAATGAAATGAAAAGATATAGAATGGGGACGGACAGACGGACGGATGGCTCGAGAGCAGTATGTGTGAAAAAGTCCTCGTGGACAACACGTTAAACATGAGCCAACAATGTGATGCAGCGGGGGGAAAGCCAATGGAATTTTGGCCTGCATCAATAGGAGTATAGTGTCTAGATCCAGGGAAGTCATGCTACCCCTCTATTCTGCCTTGGTTAGTAGGGTTGGGTTTTCAGATGAAGAAATTAAATTAGTTCATATTAGATCTGTTCAAAATGCTAATTTTGAGCTTTTCCGCACCTCCCCGGCGAACCTGGAAGTAGACTTTGATTTACGCTCCTTGAGGCCGGCAATTTGCGTAATTATTGTAATTAATTCTTAATTATTGTACTCACACACCTTCTCCCTGTCTTCTCCCCCTCGGTTCCTTCCCGCATTCATTCATCTTCTTGCCCTGTTTCTTTTTCCCGCATTTCTATGGGGAACTGGAAGTGACACTGCTGCTAGGCATTCTGGGAAGTGTAGTCTCCTCCCCCCTCTCTCTCCTTCTCTCTGCCATCGCTGCCGATCTTCCGCAGGGCCCTGGCTCTGAGGATCGGAGGGACTGGGAAAGGCAGGCCCCGCCCCCAAGGAGACCCAAACTTCCTGGTGGACGGAGCTGCACTGAGGCGAGTGCGGGAGAATTGCAGGAAGAGAGAGAAAGAAAGAGGAGGGGAGAATTGAAGGAAGAGGAGGGTAGAGAAAGAGAGAAGAAGATGGAGAGGAAAGGAGGAAGGAAGGAAAGGAGGGAGAGAGGAGGAGGGAAGGCAGAGAGAAAGAAGGGAGGAAGGAGGGAGGATGGGAGAGGAGGTGAGAGAGAGAGAGAAAAAAGATGGCCATGAGGTGAGGGAGAAGAAAATAAATGTGTATGGGGCGAGGAAGAAGGAGGGAAAGGTTTGAAGGCAGCAAGAGCAGAGGAAAGAAGAGTAAAGCACAGCTGGATTGCTGTGTGGGAGGGTCCAGCGGAGAAGGAAAGACTCCGCTTCTGCAAACGCCCCTGAGTCCTGGGAGATGGCCGTGGCATGAAGGAAAATCCCAGCAGCTCCCAATTTCAAAGGTCTGTCCCGTCCCCCCCGAGGCCCCCAGTATTCTCTATTGCTCATGGCAGTACTCTGTGCCAAGTTTAGTTCTATTCCATTGCTGCTGGGAGTTCAGAGTGCTCTTTGATTGCAGAGAACTAGAAATCCCAGCAGCTCCCAATTTCAAAGGTCTGTTTCCCTCCAGAGGCCCCCAGTATTCTCTATTGCTCATGACAGTTCTCTGTGCCAACTTTGGCTCAATTCCATTGTTGGTGGAGTTCAAAATGCTCTTTGATTGTAGGTGAACTATAAACCCCAGCAGCTACAACTCCCAAATGACAAAATCAACCCCCCCACAACTCCAACAGTGTTCAACTTTGGGTAGATTAAGTATTTGTGCCAAATTTGGTCCAGATCCAGGATTTGGTCCAGATCCAGGATTGTTTGGGTTCAGAGTGCTTTCCAAATGTAGGTGAACAACATCTCCCCTAAATCACTGTCAATTCCTCCCAAACTCCTCCAGTATTTTCTGTGGGTCATGGGGGTTCTGTGTGCCAAGTTTGGTCCAGGTCTGTCATTCATGGGGTCTCAGCTGTGGAAGTCAGAGCTGAATTGGTCGAAGGTACTGCAAATCCCATCATCCGTTGTCCATCCTCCCCCAAACATATTGTTTTTGTGATTAATCACTATGCATTAACTTTGGTCAATTTGTAACAATGAAAATACATCCTGCATATTAGATATTTGCATTAGAATTCATAAGAGTAGCAAATTTATGAAGTAGCAACAAAAATATGAATGGGGGTCACCACAACATGAGGAACCACTGCATTAATGCATATATCTTTCTGTTTAATTGCTATTAGGGAAATAAAATGTGAACAAAGGAAGGAAGGAGAAAGACAAAGGAAGAAGCAGAGAAAGGGGGAGGAAAGGAAGGAAAGAGAAAAGGAGGGATGGAACCAAAGAGCAAAGGAAGGAATGAAAAAAAGAGGTAGAAAAGGAAGAAAGGAGGGGAAGGGGAAAAATAAAGGGGGGGGGGGGAGGAATACGTACTTCACTTTCATAAATGTCCTGATAGCATATAGCTATTAGCTACCTGTTATATTTATGTTATACATCTACATTTCCAGTCAATTGCACTCCAGAGGTGAAGGAAAATGTTGCCCCTTGATTTCCCTGTGCTTTTAACAGTGTCAGACCTGTTTCCCTGCTTTGGACAATTTAGAACCAATTACAAAATTTTGTAAGTAATAACATATCAATTAAGATTTTTTTTGAAATTTTTTTGTAAGTCATTGCGTTAAGCATTAACCCCCCCCCCCCCATTTGTTTTTAGAACCACGATTTTTTGGTTCTAAACCAAACCTTATTGGTTAAACCAAGGCAAAATAGGGCAGAATTCTGGGCACCACAACTGAAATGGCTTTTACAGTAGAGCCATTGATAGTGAATACTTATATACTCATGTATAAATCAATAAATTTTAGTCAAAAAATCAATGTGAAGAAGTTGGGTCAACTTATTTGCAGGTCAGTGTGAGTACGCCCTCTTAACTCTTATAAAAAAGGAACCATCCCATTCTCTGAGTAGAGTGATGAAAAGAAAAGGCTAAGGTCCCTTCCACACAACTAAATAAATCCCACATTTCTGCTTTGAATTGGGATATATGGCAATGGGAACTCAGATAACCCAGTTCAAAGCAGATATTGTGGGGTTTTCTGCCTTGATATTCTGGGTTATATGGCTGTCTGGAAGGGCTCTTAGCCTTTCCCATGATAGGGGCGGGAAGAGGAACCCAGTTCTTTCATCTTTTCTCTTGAATTGTTTTCTCTTTCTTTACTTTCTTCCTCCAGATCTGTTTTGAGAAGTGGTCTCCCATTTTCCATTCATTCCATGCATTCATTTCTTGTGGAAATGAGAGAGTATATGCTTGTTATAATAAATAAAGCACATATGGTCACAAGGCAAGTGTCTTCTTTTTTCCTAAGAAAATCTTGCATTGTACTTTCCCTTTTACACATGGTGCTGTAATTATAATTTTGCCATCTGAACTTAACTTAAGGTGTGGATGGGCTGTATAAAGTTTGAGTGCAAACAATTGCTCTGCTATTCCAATAATTCAAATGTTGGGTCTTTTAAACCCGCCCTCCCCCCTCTTTTTTGCACATCGTCATGTCCAAACGCTCATTTTGCAATGGCCTGTGCAAAAACCAAACACCTGGCTTCAGTGTTTCCTAAAGGAGTAGTCTGAAAATAGGTGATTTCTGCCAAAATGTCATGAAGATTTATGGCTTTACATTTGTGGATTAAATTGAGGGCAGGTGGAAGAACATTCAAGCATGCAAAAGAATGATAGCAAATGTATATGTAAGAAGCGTATCATTATTATGACTAGTCCTGGTTAGATAAATTTGATACATTTTCTCACTGGTAAAAAAAGAACAGGGAAGGCACTTTTTAAAAAAATGACTTCAACAGACATTATTACCAACGTGATACTGTTTCAGCAAAGTAAAACTGGAAAACTAGAAACTAGAATCTACACTTCAGAACGAATGCAGCTTGACATCATTTTAATTATCATGGTTCAATGCTATGGAATCATGGGAATAGTAGTTTAGTGAAACACAGGTACTATTTAGCAGAGAAAGCTAAAGACTAAAAATACAGCTCCCATGATTTCACTGCATTGAGTCATGGCAGTTAGTGCTGTCAAACTGCATTGATTATAAGTGCAGATGCATTCTTGGATATCTTCTTGATGGAACTGAAAATATGTTAAAAGGTAAGTGGGCTATAGGAGTATTTCATCCCTAAGATGCCACTATACAGATAAATACTCAAGATTTGCCTTATTGATTTATTATTTATTTACAGTATTTATATTCCACCATTCTCACCCCGAAGGGGACTCAGGGCAGATCACACAATGCACATACACGGCAAACATTCAATGCCATTTTTGACATACAAGACATACAGACAGATAGAGGCCATTCAGCAGTTCTTCCACTTTGGATCCTGGAGGTTGTTCGATTCGGCCACAGAGGGAGCTGACACTTTGTCCACTATGTCGCTTCGTCCACTATGACGTTGAGCTTTTTTGATTGTAGTATTTCCTTAAGTGGTCCCTAATTTCTCTAATAACTGTTCACAGCTGTTTTTGAACTGCTTAGGTCAACAATGAGCTGGGCAATTTTTAACAGCTTTTTTAAACAGCTATTAACTCTGCCGTTCAACCCTGACTCGGGCTTCGAACTTACCTTTTGGTTGGCAGCGATTTATTGCACTTGATTAACCAGTTGTGCTACCAACCCGGCCCCTTACAGCAGAAACCTAAGTGCCATTATCTGAGCAGAAATTCCACCCATTACATTAGATGTTAATTCCATGTAGGTTTAGTCTCTCACCCTCTTGGGCACTTCCTTGGAAGCTGGTGGACCTGCCTTTCTTTCAAGTCTTTGGACCAAGGTTGGATGAGCATCTTCCAGGAATATTGTCAGAAGCACCGTTCTTTCTATATAATTATTATAAAAACAATTACAGCTCTGAAACATGCTAAATATCACACAGCAAGGAGTTCACAAGGAGATGTCATTATGTGCATTGTTTTAAATTCTCAATTCAGACTCCATTCTTAAGAGGTATGGCATTTAGTAAACAAAATTCCTATCGATAATTAAAATATTTATATACCTGGTTGCTTCCAGAAACTGGATTCAGTTAAACAAGGAAAAAATCCAATATCTAAATCACATGAAATGATTACAAAGGTATTTTATTGAAACTGATGCATATGTCCTGCTTCTCCATATGTTGGAAATTGCCGTAGATGTAAACATTTTAGTATTCTTCCAAAGTAATCCACTATTAGGGAAAAACACTAAATGAAATAACTACATCACTGGAACCTGTAATAACAGTTAGAGGAAATCGACAGAAAATGTTCAGTAATTCCCCTAAAACTTGGGGAAATTTATCCAGCAGATGGGCTAAGAAAAAAGGTGAGAACATTTAAAAATTGGGTTAGTAAGGTGTTAATGATTTGAGAAGATAAATGCTTGCTTCTAAAGGCTGAAAGCCAGAAGGAATTGTAAGAACGAAAAACTAAAGACTTCTTTCCAAAGCAAACAAATTATTCTTTACATAAATGAAAATGCCAAACATTATCTCCTACTATTACATTGGGATATTATTATGTTTCAGTGCTCAGGTCTCAAAGCAGTTATTTTTATGATTGATCAGTAGACAACATGTATTTTAAGGTTTTGAATGAAATGGAAAGTGTTCAGTACAAACTGTTATTTATTAGTAAGCCTAAATTCTTATTGTTCTCTACGTCTTCATGGCATATTTTACAGCAGCCTTTCCCAACCTAGCTCTGTCAAGATGTTTACATTGGACTACAATCTCCATCAGCCAGCCACATTGCCATGCTGACTGGCAATGTAAGCTGCAGTCCAACTCATTTGGAATGCTACATGTTCATGAAGAATGGAATCTTTTTACTTGTAATTTGCATCAAGTGGTTCACTCCATGGCCTCGATCCCTTCAGATATTTAAAGATGGCTATCATGTCAGATCTCATTTTTCTCTTCCCAGAGAGCACATCATCTACACTGCATGTCTACCCTGACCACTTAATGCAAAGAGCCCCCAAATCAGCTCTGTGCTGACCAAACTATGCATGGAAGTGATCCAAGGTAACATGAGACAAAGCTACCTTAATGCAGCCTTGACCCACATTAACCAAAGATGCAGGTTACTCCAAATTCTGTGCCAGAATTTGGAGCAACCTGCAACTTTGTCCCCATGTAAACAGTTGTGCCAGTTCCAAAATGGAACTAGCTACAACTGTTTACATTGCTATCCTGTGTTCCCTGGGCTCAGGCAATGTGAGACATGGGATTATACTTATTGTCTCCTCCTAGAATCATAGAGTTGGAAGAGACCTCATGGGACATCCAGTCCAACCCCCTGCCAAGAAGCAGGAAATTTGCATTCAAAGCACCCCTGACAGATGGCCTGTTTAAAAGCTTCCAAAAAAGGAGCTTCCATCACACTACCAGGCAGAGAGTTCCTCTGCTAGAGTTCCTGTTCTCCTTGCTGCTGTGGTCTCCAGGTGGGGCTTGGGTTCGGCTAATCAATTGTTGCCTGTAGTTACACTGGCCAGAGCAATGAGAAGATTGGGGAAGGAAGGGGGAGAGGGGAGATGATTCCTCCTGTCTCTTCTCACTTGTTGCTCTGGTGCCCTGGCCAATGTCACTACAGGCAATAAAAAGCCAATACTCCAGAGATTGCCATGACAATAAGAATGGGACAGTAAGGGTGACTTTCCCACAGTACCAAATCAGGTTCAGCATCACTGCACAGCGAGGATTCCTTCTCAACTCTTCTACAACCATCATGACCCGATGCGTATGGACTGCAGTGTTCCCTCACTTATTGCTGGGGTTAGGTTCCAGGACCTCCCGCAATAAGTGAAAACTGTGATGTAGGCTTACTCTATTTATTTTAATACACTATTTTAAGTTATACACTATTTTAAGTCTTTATAAACGTAAAATAAAGTGAAGGAAAGACCCTTCAAGACTGGAAGGAGGGAGGACTGAGGAGGGAAAGTGTCTTGGAGAGCGGCGGCAGCAAAACCCCACAAACAACGAAATACCATGATATATATTTTAAATTAATATGTTTGAAATCCGCAAAACAGTGAGTCCGCAATAAGTGAACTACGAAGTAGTGAGGAACACTGTATATGCATTTGCCGTCCTGACTGGGTTCATCTAATTCTCAAGCTAAATGCTCTGTAATTCTGTCTTATTGAAGTCTGTTCAGAAAGATTACATATGGGAGCTTTTCTTAGATCCTCATCACACTTGCGCATTTTTCCACTTTAATCCACTTTAAATGCTGTCACTGCCTCCTGCAGAATTCTGGGGCTTGTAGCTAAGACAGGTCCAGGGCTTCTCTGGATGAGCAGTTTAAATGCTTCTCCCTAATCTACAAACCCCAAAATTCTGCAGACTGCCTCCTGAAGAATTCTGGAATTTGTAGTTTAGAGAGGGGCCTTTAAACTGCTCATCAAGAGAAGCCCTGGGCCTTCCTAAACTAGACCTGCACAATTCGTCCAAAAGGCATGCCATTTCAGGATCTGTTTTCAGATAACCCCTCATTTTGTTTACTGGGAAGTTACTTGAATTAGGAAGAGTGTTACCGTTTTCATTCGGCAAAGATTCAGTCCACACTCCACAGGCTACAATGGGAAACATTAAAATCTCAACTCTCTACCATTTTAAGGCCTAGCTGCATTAAACCTACCTCAGTTTTAGACCCCATTTACAACTACAGGCCTGCCAAGTTTCAGAACAATTCACCAATACTGATATTTTAGAATTATTTTAAGTGTTTACAAATAAGGCAAACCGCAAGAAAGGGTTCTGGGAATTGTATTTGCCAGTTGCATTCATTCTCAGCCAATCAGATCACCAGGACTTTTATTTAGTGGGAGACAGAAACTTCAACTCCCATCATGTTCCAAGAAGAATTCTGAGACTTTTCAATGCCCACCCCATGCAATTGCTGCTTGGAAAGCAAGTTCCCAGCACAGCCCTCACTGGAGGAAGAACCTAGGGAACTTTTCAATTGCCAGGAAGGGAGAAAAGGCACTACAGTTAATCCCATCTCCATGAGCGCCTGCAGCAGACCCCTGCCTAAGGCATATTGCAGACATAACTCCATCCTCTCCAGTAGCCGATAAATCCGGCTTTCTTGATCCCTTTAGGCTGGCTTTCCAGTTCCCTCGTCCCTGTTCTGTTTTATTATATGAAATGAACCACCGAATATAACAAATCACTTTTAGTCAAACTGATCCAGGCCAAACCTACCATAAACTACAAGCCCCAGAATTCTATAGGAGGCGGTCATAGCATTTAAAGTGGATTAAAGTGGAAAACCGCTCAAGTGTGATGAGGCCCTTTGATTGTAAGAGACTGCAATGTGGTTATCATTAGGGAGAAAGTAGATTAATTCCATACAGAAATATGTTTCTGCAATACATTAGGCTTGGTTTAGAACCCAAAAATCGTAATTCTAAAGTGAAACGGGGGTTACTCATAATAGAAAGATTTACCAAAAATATTCCAAAAATTTCTAAAATGTAATGTAATTACTAACGAAATTCTTAATTAGTTCTAAATTAGGCAAAGCAGGGAAACAGGACTAACACTGTTTTAAGCACAGGCAAATCAAGGGGCAACATTTCCCTTGGTTTCCTTGCAGGGAGATATAATGCATTAATATATTATTATTAATATTATTATAATAATAAAAGGCCAGGGTTTCTTTGCAGGGACATATAATGCACTAATATACTATTATTAATATTATTATAATAATAAAAGGCCAGGGTTTCTTTGCAGGGACATATAATGCACTAATATATTATTATTAATATTATTATAATAATAAAAGGCCAGGTTTTTTTCCAGGGACATATAATGCACTAATATATTATTATTAATATTATTATTATAATAATAAAAGGCCAGGGTTTCTTTGCAGGGACATATAATGCACTAATATATTATTATTATTAATATTATTATAATAATAAAAGGCCAGGGTTTCTTTGCAGGGACATATAATGCACTAATATATTATTATTAATATTATTATTATTATAAAAGGCCAGGGTTTCTTTGCAGGGACATATAATGCACTAATATATTATTATTAATATTATTAAATAAAATAGTTGCCCACCTCTGGTGTAGGACTTGCTTCTGTAGAGTTCTCCTCACTCCAGCTTTTCCCCATTCAGTTTTCCAAGACTCTCTAGGATAGGAGCTCCATTTGAACTCTACGGCTTTTCCTTGATTCTGCACTTTCCTTCTCCTCTCCGTGCTGTTTTTACTCTCTGTTCCCATTGTTTCAGCCTTCCTCATGTCCTTCTTGCCTGTCCTTCTATCTAGGCTAATTTACAGGGGGTTTAAACGGCTTTTTTCTTCAGTCCTCCCGGCCCCTCTAGGAGTTGCGCTCTAGATCTCTCAATGGTTCCGGGTGCTTTTTCACTTCCTGGAGGAAGGCCTTTCACTCTAATTAGGCTCCGAGCATGGAAAGGCCCCGATCTGACTGTGAGTAATGTCTGGAAAGCTATTTTGGAGGGGAAAATTTTCCTGTTAGGGGGGGCATCCAAAATATTTACAACTCTAACAAAAATTTGGGCCCAGGAAGTGCGGAAAAGAAAGTCCACTTCCGGGTTCGCCACCACGATGCGTATAAACTTGAAAGTCCCATTACATACGAATCCCTTCCGATTTCATTCAATTTTCATAACTTTTTGCTCATGCCTACAATACAACCATATAACATACAACATTGCATACATATTGAGATGGGAGGGGGGGATAAAACTAACACATTTGGATAAGGCATTGCTTGTGACCTTGGCTATGAGTTAGAATATGTCAGGGAAATGTTAAGTACTTGGGACTCTGTGAATTACTTTTCATAGCAACAGTGTCAGTACTCCCTACACTGATCATCAAATAGACAGATGATCCTCACTGGACCAATTATTCTTCATATCTATTACAATGGATATAAATTTTGTGAACTGAAAGCTGCTCTTTCTATGGCTTGTATTTATTTTTTTTAAGTCATATTTGGTTATAAAATATCAATTATGCATTTTATCTGCATTCAATCATCTATGGAATCTCATATTCAAGTACTGACATTTCTGATTAAGAGTGCTTCCAGACAGGCATTTATCCCGGGAACCAAAAAACCAAAAAAAAACCCCAACTTCCATTAGAGGGCTCCCAGAGCTATCCTGGCCCGTAGAAATGACGGTCCAGGAGAATGGAGGGGCAGGAGCAATTTTTCTCCTTCCCCCTTTCTCCTTGCATGTGATTTCTACATGCCAGGGGAGCTCCATAAGCCCTTTAATGGAGGCCAGGTAAGTTCTTTTGGTTTTTTAAAAATAGTGCTTTAGGGGGCTTTTGGGGAGGGGGTTGGTGTTCTCAGAATTATCCAGGATAATTTAGTTTTGAAAACCATGGGACTGCTGTCTGGACTCTGCGGAAGGTGCAGAATAACGCCACTAATAAATTAATTCACCACATTAATTCAGGTTTATCCAGAACGTCATCTGGACAGCCCCCTTTTAATTGCGGGAACTCCCACATTAAAGGGGCTGTCTGGATGCGCCCTAATCTAACTTTTAAAATATCTCTTGTTTAGAATCTGACAGATTGTGTTTTGTTGTGTTTTATCGTGTTTTTACTGTGTTTTAATCATTTGTAAGTCACCCCGAGCCAGTCGGGAGAGGCGACTAAGAAATCAAAACAATAAATAAATAAATAAATAAATAAATGTAAAACCCTTGATTTGAATAGGAGATATTGCCAGAGTGTGATTTTCAGATTTTTCTGCAATTCAATCATTGTATAAGATGCTGTGCAGTGTAACCAGGCATTTATAGGGTTAAAACAGCAGAAGTGGAGTCCAGCACTGTTTTGACCTTCAGCTGTGTAAGCATACTGATAAGGGAGACGCTGAGCTGCTTGAATCAGTCACCATGCTGATTCCTCTGTGAGATGCCGGCAGCTGTATTGCTCTATGTGAGAAATTCTTTACTTTTTTTAAAAAAAATATTTTTTATTAACAACTTTTATATTTATAAGACTTAACATCATCACAACAGGGAGGTGGAGGGATCGGGGATGGGGGGAGGGGATAAGAATACAAAAGGGTATGTTGACTTCCATTCTCATTCTGCACTAAATATACATTTTCATTACTAAACTTCTTTCTCAAACACGAGACATCCCTGTTGCTCTTCTTAACAATTAGTTACCGACAGCGTTCCTTTCCTTATTTAAAATTTCTGTCTATATTCTTCTATCATGGCCCAATCTGTCTTTCTTACCCCTTTACCATGATTATATCGTAACCAGTAAGTTAATTCATCCATATCTCTTATCTCCATAATTTTAATTAGCCATTGCTCTTTTGTGGGGAGGAGGTTTTGTTTCCATAATTTTGCAAATACCATTCTTGCGGCTGTTGAGAGGAACACAAAGAGCTTTTCCAAATTTTCACTTGGAAATATTTCTTGTTCTATTACCCCTATTAAATACAATTCCGGTCTCATTTTAAATTCTATTTGTAGTATTTTTTTACATTCCTCGTGTATCATCTGCCAATATTCTTTTACTTTTGGACATGTCCACCACATATGAAAAAATGTACCTTCCTACTTCTTACATTTCCAACAACTATTTCCAGTATTTTTGTACATTATATTTAGTTTCTTAGGGGTTATATACCACCGATGTAACATTTTTAGCCAGTTTTCCTTTAAGTCTGTTGCGTATGTTATTTTCAGTTGTTTAGACCAGATCCTTTTCCATTCTTTAAATTGGATTGGTCTCCCAATGTTCTGTGCCCACTTGACCATAGAATTCTTGATTACATCTGTTTCTGTTGCCCAATTCAGTAGTATAAGGTAGGTTTTTGATATATTTTTTTTGCGTCTTCATTATCAAATCCCAGGGTCTGTCAGTATCACTAAATCCTTTGGCCCCATCAATATTAAACTGTTCTCTTAATTGGAAATAATGGAGCCACCTTATGTTGCTAAATTTCCTCGTAATTTCTTCCTGTGTTTTCAATTCATAACTAGTTCCTTTTTTTTGTATGATATCTTTATACTTAGGCCACACGGTCCAGCCCAGCAGTCGTCTTTGGTTCGCCTCCAGAGGTGAAAGCCATGTCGGTGTCTTATCGTAGAAATTTTTTTAATATTTATTCCATACTTTTATCAGGGAGGATCTAATGAAGTGGTTTCCAATTTTTTTCCTTTTGAATTCCTCCATACCATAGGTAAGAGTGCCATCCTTTTCGTAGGTCGAATCCTTCTAGCGTTAGAATTTTCGTTCGGTTTAACAGAGTCCAATCTTTCACCCAGGATAGTGCACAGGCCTCGTAATATAACTGTAGGTCCGAGAGGGCAAAGCCTCCCTTTTCTCTCTGCATGATCATTACATTGTAATTAATTCGTGGTTTCTTGCCGTTCCATACAAAGTTCATTATATCTTTTTTCCAGTTTTTAAATACATCCATGTTCCTTATTATCGGCAAATTCTGAAAAAGATAGAGCATTTTTGGTAATAAATTCATTTTGATAGCTGCAATTCTCCCTAGGAGTGAGAGATTCATATTCTTCCATTTTCCTAGTTCCTCTTTCACCTTTTCCCATTGTTTAGAATAATTATTTTTTAATAATTGTAAATTTCTTGCGGTCAACCAGATCCCTAAATATTTGATCTTCGGAGTAATTTCTATTCCAGTGTCTCCTTGCATAACTAACTGGTCCTGCTTCGCAATATTCTTTGTTAAGATTTTTGTCTTCTTTCTATTCAATTTAAATCCAGCTACTTCTCCATATTCCTCAATTGTCGCCAACCATTTCAGGATATTCTTTTTGGGGTCTTCCACGATGCAAATCACGTCATCTGCAAAGGCTCTTATTTTGTAGATTTCTTTATAGATCTTCAAGCCTTTTAATTCATCTTGGCCTCTGATTTTTTTTCATTAAAGTCTCCAAAGCAAAGACGAAGATCAGCGGGGAAAGCGGACATCCTGCCTAGTTCCTTTTTCTGTTAAATTCTTCCGTTGCCATCCCGTTTATCCAAATCCTTGCTTTCTGCTTTTGATATATTGCATCTATTGCGTTCTGGAATTGATATCCTGTATCTAGTTCTTTAAATAATATTTTGAAGAAGTTCCAATTCAGATTATCGAATGCTTTTTCCGCGTCTATTGAGAGCAGGGCCAGTTGCTGCTGGTGATGTGTTTCATAATACTCAAGTACATCCACAATTACTCTAAGATTGTCCTTAATATTCCTATTTGGTAGGAATCCATTTTGGTCCTCTTCGATCCATTCTACCAGAAATTCTTTAAACCTATTTGCCAAGATCGCCGCAAAAATCTTATAGTCAGTATTCAACAATGAGATGGGGCGGTAATTTATTATATCTGCTGAATCTGCTCCTTCTTTTGGGATCATTACAATATCAGCCATTCTCCATGAGTCCAGAAGGACTTTCATTTGTAATGCTTTATTCAGTATTACCTTTAGGATAGGGATGATTTCTTCTTGCATAACTTTGTAAAAACATGCAGTATAGCCATCTGGGCCTGGTGCCTTGTCATTCTTCATATTTTTAATTGCTCTTTTATTTCTTCTTCTGTTATATCTTTATTGAGTACAAATCTTTGTTCTTCTGTTAGCTTGTTCAATTTCATTTTGCTTAGGTACTCGCCTATTTTTCCCTCGCATATGTTTCCTTCTGCATATAATTGTTGAGAAAAGTTTTTGAACTCTTGTCTTATTTGCAGGTCTTCCGTTATAGTTCCCCCCCCCCACTCTTATTGTAACTATTTGCTGGGTGTAAGTGTCTGTCGAAAAGAGCTATTAGAGCTCTTATCTCATACCCTTCCAGCAACATAATCTCTGCCAGGTGTAGCATTGAAGACGCACAGAGCTGGAAATGGGCCTTGGGCCACACCACACCAACGTGAGAAGCCCCGGCATGAACATTGCTGACTCAGGGAGGATATGAGGAAATATCCACTGGACATTGTGAAACTGGGTCAAAGGGGATATGATGCAATCTCTGTTGGGCATTGCAAGCCAGGGGGGTTGGTCTTTGAGATGATGGACAGGTGATGGGGGTGTGGTTAGTATATAAGTTATGTTTGTTCCTGGTGAAGCCAATTCTGGCTTCAAGAGCATGAGACCTGGAATAAATCTTGTGGGATCGAGTTGCTGCCTACGCGTCGTCCTTACAGATAATCCCAGCGTTCATTACACTGGGATTGTTTCTTTTTTCGCAGCCTTCTTGCCAGCCATTTTCCAATTTTATTTGAATTTTCAAAGGAGGATTGTTTGATATATTCCATCTGTTTCGCCATTTGTTCCATTTCCAGATGGTGCTTCTCTTTTCTTATCACTTCTAATTCCCTTGGTATCTTCTTGTTACCTGGGTTTCTTTTTAATTTATCTTCCAATTCCTTTAGTTTCTCTTCCACTTTTATTAGTTTCTGTCTCCTCTCTTTGTTCCTTTTCGAATTATGCTGGATCAAATGTCCTCTCATCACGGCTTTAAAAGCATCCCAAACTGTTTGTATAGGGGTCTCTTCTTTTATATTCTGTTCAAAATACTCTTTGGTCTTTGCTTTATATGATGTTATATCTTCTGGTGATTTCAATAGGTTTTCATTGAGTCTCCACTTCTTTGTCCCTCTTCTCTGATTGATCCTCGTTGTTAAAGCACCATGATCTGAAAAATCTCGCGGATGAATCCTGATCTCTTCCACCTTTGTTGAAAGGGTCTTTGAGACCCATATCATGTCAATTCTTGACCAACTGCTGTGGCGGGCCGAGTAGAAAGTATAATCTTTCTCTTTAGGGTGGTGTAGCCTCCATAAATCTTCCAAATCATATTCTTTCATCCACTTGATGAGGCCATCGGGTAGTGTACTTCTATCCTCCTGGTTTGATTTTTTTGTTGTTCTGGATTTATCCAGATATTTGTCCATTACACCATTGAAATTGGTGTAACTGCAGTAGAATGTAGCATGGGTCATAGGGGCTCTGTGTGCCAAGGTAGGTTACTGTAAATTCAGGCCATATACAATGTCCCATGAGCTGAGGGCTAGTCAGGAAAATCAAGTTAATGAGGCCTTACTGTCAATTCAGGCCATACACAATGTCCCATGAGCTGAGGCCTAGTCGGGAAAATCAAGTTAATGAAGCCTAAATGAAGCCTAAGCCTAAGCCATTGAAATTACCTAATACCACTAGGTGATCACATTGTTCATTATTAATTTTCTTTGTAAGGGTCTCCACGAATTTTTTCTTAGATGCATTGGGGGCGTAGATATTACAAATTATTATGGTCTCAATTCCTACTGTTATTTTCACCGCCAGTATTCTCCCATCCTCGTCCCTGAACAAAAAATGTGGGTGTAATTTCTCATCAATGTAGGTTACAACTCCTCTTTTTTTTTCGGGGGCTGAGGCAAAGAATACTTTTCCTAGTTTTTGCTGAGTTAAGTGGGATATATGTTTTTGTTTAATGTGTGTTTCTTGTAATGCCACAATATTGTAATTTCCATTATTAATTTGATTAAAAATTCGTTTTCTTTTATTGGGAGAATTTAAGCCATTCACATTGTTGCAGTATATGTTCAATTGCTGTACAAAGCTAGCCATCTCGAGGTTTGTATAATATGTTATCTATGTCTAAATCAAGATTCTCTTCTTCTTCTAGTTCTTCTTCTTCCCCCTCTTCTAATTCTTCTTCTAATCCTTTCCGGTGGGTCGGTGGACGCTGAGAACGGGGCAGCCGCCCCCTCGGACTCGGGTGTGTTGAAGCGTTTTCTTTTTGCCTTCTTCTCCTTCTCGAGTGAACTGAGTGGGGTCCTGATTTTCCTTTCCTTTTCCAGCCTCCTATAAAAGTCTTTCGCCTTCTCTTCTGATGTCAGCCAAATCTTCTCCTCTTTATAGGTTACCATTATCCCCTCTATCCGCTCCTACCTAAATCTAATTTTCAGGTGCTTTAATTCTTTGGTGAGGAAAAAATACTTCCTTCTCCGATTTAACATGGAGATCGGGAATTCCCGAAGTACCATCACTTTCGAGCTCTTAAATTCAATTGGACTGGCATTTGCTCTTCTCCACACATCTTCTCTAAACCTTTTGCGTATGAAATTTACAATCACATCTCGAGGGACCTTATTTTTCTTTGCATAATTCGTTTGAATTCTAAAAATGCTTTACTTTGATCAATTAAGGAATAAAACAACTTTCTAAGTTCAGACCTGGCTTTGCTTCATCACTGGCGCACGGACAAGTGTTATGGGCCCAGCACGCTTCCACTGTGCTAGTGTTCGGACTGCTGCCCGTAACGGAACGAAGAAATGCTGACTGGAGAGTGCCTGGAAAGCTGTGCAGAGGTGAGAGATTGATGGATGGCCAGAGTAGCCAAAGCTTACCAATGCAAGCCAGTGAAGCAAGCCTGAGAGAAGATGATGAATAAAAAGTGAGTAAAAGCAAACAGATGCTCTGCCCGGGTTCTTTTGAAAGGAGGCTGCATTTAATCCTGAAAGTGACTGTCAGAAAGCCAAACAGACTTGGCTAGATGTAATCTCAGGGGCCAAGAGTCACACAGAAGGAAGTGCATATTAATCCTCTGGAACTTTGTGTTGTTCCTGTGTATCCAGTGTTTGACCCAAGAAGGGAGCAGAGCGGAGAGGAAAGGAGAGCAGCATGGCTGGAATTAACCCAACTAGTATGATTGAGAAGTTAAATGATACCAACTACTCTGAATGGGCTGTGTTTATGGAGAATCTACTAGCCCAGGAGGGGCTGCAGAAAACGATACTTGGGACGGAGGCTGATGCAGGAAAGAATTTACGAGGCAAGTCTACTTTGATCCTTTGCCTGACTCTGACCAGCTGGTTCATGTCCAAGGATTGCAGACAGCCAAAGAAGTTTAGGACGCGCTGCGGGCTGTTCATCGAAGAGAGAGCACCTTAAGCAAAATGATTTGGAGCAAAAGATTGTATGGTGCAAAACTATCAGAGGGAGGAGATGTTAAGCAGCACATAGACATGATGAAGAAACTATTTGTGGAGTGTCGAGTTAGAGGTGTGAAGATCACTGATGAAAATCGAGCCTACATCATGTTATCTAGTATGCCATCAAGTTGGGATTTTCTGCTGCATTCTCTACAGTCTGTGAGACCCCAGGATTTGTGATTGGTTTTGGTTACTAGCAGAATTCTGGAGGAGTTGGACAGACGGCGTTTTGAGAAGGAGCAAAGCAGAGGCTGCAAACCTGAGGTGGCACGTTTTCCACAGGAGATGGAGGAGGAAGATTACCATGAGCCGCCGACCTTGGCTGCTGCACACATAGTCAAAACACAGTGGCGGTGTTTCGGGTGCAACAGAGTTGGGCATCTGTTAAGGGACTGCACAGCAGTAAGAAGGCAACAGCCCGGAGGGGGCGCCAGAGGAACTGGAAGTTATCGTGGGAGAGGCCGTGCTGATGGGACTATAACAACCACACCCAGAATCCTGATTGCTGATGCAGAGACTTGTAGTTACAATAAAGTAAAGTGGGTTTTAGACCCAGGCGTAACCCACCACATTGTGAACGATGTTGGTTTGTTAAAAAATGTTCAATCAACCCAGGGTTCGAGTTTGACCCTTGTAGATGGATCAGCGAGAGAGTTTTCAAATTATGGAAATTGTTTTATTTCTTGTTTGCAAGTGAATTGGGAAGATATTCTGTTTGTACCTGGGATCAAAACCAATTTGTTGAGTGTTGCCACATTAACTGAACATGATTTCAAAGTAGTGTTTAAAGGCATTTACTGTTTTGGGTATAATTTGGAAAGGAAATTGGTTGGCAGGGGGGTGAGAAGAAACAAATTATATGAGATGTTTGAAAAAGTCAATGAAAACAGAGATGAGAATGTAGAAGTTTGTTGTGTAAGTAGCCAGATACAGCATGACAGATGTATACACCAGTTACACAGAATTTTGGGTCATGCTGATATGGAAATTCTTAAGAAGACATTTAATTTAGATCCTAATTTTCAGTTAGAGAGCTGTAACATTGAATTTGATTGTTCTGGTTGTGCAGCTGTGAAAAGGACACCCATCAAAGTCCACAAGAGAACTAAAATAAGGGCAAATGATTTGTTTGAGAAAGCACATATGTATGTTGCTGGACCTTTTGAAGAGAGTTGGGGAAGTTCCAAATATTCTTTGATTTTTGTTGACCGATTTACCTGGTATGGGTTCATTTATTTTTTGAAAGATATACCAGAAATAGTGGACAAGACCACGAGATGGTTAGACATGGTTGAGGGGGTATATACAAAGAAAATAAGCACATTGTTTGTAGATGAGTGGGTAGAAGCATGTACCTCAGAAGTGAAACAACTTCTAAGTTCAAGAGATATAGAATTTGTGAGAACTGAAGAACTCAAGGGAGAAGAGGGCATCACACAGACACGAATGAGAATACTACAAAAAATGGAAGCTTGTGTCTTAAAAGATGGTCAATTGGGTGACAAGCTTTGGGTTGAAGTTTTGTCTACGTGTAACTACATTGTAAATAGGTTGTGGGATGTTGGTCTTGATGATGTACCATTCCGTAAGATGTATGGCAGGATGCCCGGTTACCGACATATGGGCATCATAGGGCAATTTGCCAACGTTCTGATACCCACAAAAGAGAGAAAGAAAAATGAGTCTAAGTTCAGGCATTTGATACTACTGGGGTATCAGAGAGGAGGTTACCGGTTTCTAGAAACACCACACACAATTAGATTTTCAAGATTGGCATATTTTGAAAAACCCAAAGATTGGAAGCGTTTGCACCTTAACTTTGGAGAATTGTCTGTGTTTCCAAAAGTTAGAGAAAATGTAAGTGAAAGGGATGAGGGGGCATCCAGTACTGTTAGTCAACAAGAACAGGTGGTGAAAGGGGAAACTAGAACTCCCAATAAACAGTATGGACAGGAAGGCGCAAGGCCAAAACAAAAGGAAGTGATTAGAAGAATAAAACAAGATAAACCAGAATCCACCACACCAAAACAAAAGGATGTGATTAGGAGAATAAAACAGGACAAACAAGAATCCATCACACCAAAGGAGAAAGAAGTGATTAAGAGAGTGAAACAGGAGCCAGAAGAAGAAGTAATAATAGAAACAGTTATTGCAGGAGGAGTTGTAGCAACCCAGTTCCCTTTCGTGCCTGGGGGGCAGGAGGCAGCACCGGGGGTCCCACTTGCATTAGGGCCAGCTGCAGCTGATGAGGTCATGGAGGAAGGGGATGGCGAGGTAGCTGGGCCTTCCTCTCCCACAGAGAGCTTAGCCTGGGATGATGAATGGCCTGACGGCTATGATAGCTGGGAAAGTCAAGCTGACCCTGACAGTACTGACTCAGATCAGTATGAGAAACCAGGTGGTTTCAGGTCGCAGGAAAGGATTAGGGAAACAGTGGAGGATGAGCCCATGGAAGCCGAAAGGGAGTTCGGCTCTCACGAAGATAGCGACCCAGGTGCTGGGAGGCAAGGACGGAGCTTTGATAGGAGACGGAGTGTAACGACTCTCCAACACTCGGTAAGGATCACGCGTAGATTGAAGCACGGTCCAACACGATTTTATTGTAGGTACGACACATGTGAAGCAAAAGCACCGTCCCACCACCCAAACACACCTTATATACCCTGAGCCCCTCCCTATTGCCCATGCAATGTCCAAGCAGGGTTGCACCATATCCGGGTGATTCAGCATATCCCATAGTCCAAAGGGATGTGACCTCATGGGTCCATGAGCCAGCATTATGAGTCCAATTGTCCAATGTCCAGGCTCGGAGGAGTTACCTCACTTCCCTCCGGAACCTCACACACATCTGGAAGTTACGTCACTCCCACTTAACTCAGCACAATCTCTGTGCAGCTGGAGCCAAGGTCACCAAAGAACTGGGGCAAAGGTCGGTGCAATCTCATGGCAGGTTGGGAGCCTGAACTTCTCCTAAGCTCAGGTCTCCCAGTCCTGACATAACGGTCTCCCTCCACCACGTCCTCCCCTAGAAAACAAAATATCATTCAATCCGGAGGAGGAAAGGGCCCCACATACCTCTTTAAAAGACTACAATGAAACGTGGGATGAACCTTCCCTAAACTCTTGGGCAACAGAAGGGTATATGAGACCTTATTCACTGCATTTTTAATCCTAAAAGGCCCAATGTACTTCGGACTTAATTTCTTCGATGGGTACCCTAATTTCAGATTCTGTGTGGACAGCCACACCAAATCCCCCTCACTGTACTCCTCTCCTTCCTGCCTCTTCCGGTCTCCAAACAACTTGTCAGAACGCTGTGCCTTTCCCAAAGCCGCTGTTACTTCTTTCCAATCCTCTCGGGCGCGTATCCTCCATTCCACCCTCTCCTCCCCTCCCAACTCCAATAGCTGGGGCAAAGGAGCTACCTCCTGACCATAGACCACTTCGAAGGGAGACTTCCCAGTGGAAGAGTGTACCGAGCTATTATACGCCATCTCAGCATAAGGCAACAGATCGGACCAATTATTCTGCTCCTTGTTACTGAAAATACGCAAATAAGACCCCAACGATTTCTGAGCTCTTTCTACGCCGCCATTGCAACAAGGATGATAAGAGGTCGTAAGACGTCTCTGAGCCCCCAACATCTCCAAAAATCGCTCCCAAAATTGGGCAGTAAA
>JARBWK010000001.1:41770383-42241790 GCA_030556195.1 Anolis apletophallus | reverse complement strand
CCCCTAGGGGTCGGGAAAGGCAGGATATAAATAAATATAGTAAATAAATAATCAGAAATAACTATGTGGTACAAGTGCAAAATATATGGCAAAAACACTGAGCAAAAAAGTAATTGGGAAATAATCTAAGCAATAATGGCTCCTTTCAAAAATAATGCCATCAGAGATTTGTTTCCAAGGCACATTCTTGAATGCACTAACAATATGCCATTGATATTCTGGCTCACACAGGTCTAAAAAGACCAGTTTTAATTAATACTACTCATGAAATCTTTTCATAATACCTGTACTTTCCAGATGTCAAATAATGGGAAATCCACTTTATAATGCAACTCTTTTCCCTCTTCAAGGAAATATATCTACAGACAAATGATCTTCCTGTCTCTTTTGTAAGAATCTAAATGCTTAGATCAGATAGGCTTTATAACAGGCAAAGCTTTGCAGAAAAAAAGTACTTGGGCCATATTCATAACCTTGGCAGGAATGCCCCAGACATGTTTTGCAGTGCTGTCTCATTTTATTATTTATTTATTTATTTATTTATTGGGGCTTCTTCGCCGCCGACTCCCGGGGGCTCGCGGCGGCTCACAGAGCCAGTGGCACATTATGGTGGCATTCACATACTACAGCAAAACAAAGTTATGGATATGCTTTAATAGTTTCAAAAAATAATACAAAGGAATGAATATATAATAATTTAATTGTAAGGGCACTGTTATCACTGAATACTGGGTTGAACTTAACAAAGACAGTGTACATATGAATGACGTCAAAAATTGGAAAGCTCTTTGAATAATTACAATTCTTGACCCCTGTCAAAGGAAAATGGCATACAGATACACAAGGTATAGAGCACTGAGACCTAAAACCAAATGAAACCTTATAAAATAAACCTGGGTGTGAACACACAGTTCATCTTATATTTCAGCAGGATGCCACACACAGACGACCTGTAGAGTTTCCTCCTATGCACATAATATTTGTGACTGAATACCATTTGCACATTCAGTATGCAGTGCAAGCTGCCAGGAGCCATTCATCAGACCTCTGTAGAAAAGCCTGTCATCTCAAGCTGTAGGGCCTACAGCCAGACTGTCAGGTTTTGGGCTTCTAGCCAGGCTGTCATGGTCTGAGGCTAGTAGCCAAACCATAACTTTGAAGTCTAAAGGGTTAGCCAACTGGTATGTGAGGGTGGCCTATCAGCTTAGAAATAATATGCCACTCTCAAAGGGCACAGCTCTTGAAATTAATCTCATTAAAATAAGGTAGGTGTCTATATATCTATATTCAATTTTTTTGTTTTGATTAAAATTTCAATTGCAAGTGTTTTTCATTATGCAACTCAATTAGTGCATAAGAGACTTTCCATTTAAAAAGTATTCAAATGCGTATGATTGCACAATTTGAAGCTATTACAGTGCTTTTATTTGATTAACACTGCAATAAATACTTCATTCCCTAATGAATCCCACATTTGGGGTAGTAACCATTCTATAAATTTACAGTGTGAAAGTTCTTTATGAGGAAGAAGAGAAATAAAGCTATTCAAGTGAATGTGTGATAGTTATGATGGAAGACAGCAAATTGCGGCTTTTCCCTTCTCATACACTGTAGTTATACCTCCAATTGCAAACATCTGGGGGTTTAATAAACACCATATATTTTAGTTATTGCTTTGAACACAAGCTTGGCTGTGAATTTTGCATCACAGTAATCTATCTTGGATTGATGGAATGCATGTGAGGGGGCATCAAGTGCAAACCAGTCCACATGTGAAGCTATATTATTACTCATGGGAAAGACAGCACTATGCAGATGTGTAGATTACCAAATAATCTATGAAACTATATATAAAAGTGATTTCCAAAAACGGTTATCATAAACTATGAATTTTAGTGCATACACATGTATGCAACATATATGTTTACATGCAAGTGATAATTTGTTGGTGGCCTGTGGGCAAGTACTCCTTCAGAGTGTTACCTAAATGTCTTGTATTATTGATTGAATCACAGCGGTGTGATCTCACATTATCTTACATTATCTAGAAACCAGGCCTTATGAGGAGTCAAGCTGCATATTATTTTAGAAGAGATGAGAACACAAACCAATTAAAATTACTTAAACACTAGGACTTCCTAGCTGTAAGAGCTTTTCAACAGTGAGTTAGATTGCCACAGAGTTTGATGGACTCTCCTTCTTTAAAGGTCTTTAACCAGACTTGCGTGCCATGTCTCAGGAATGCTGTAGTTATGTATCCCTGCACAACAGACAATTAGACTAGAGATGGCCCTGTGGTGATTTCCAATTGTATGTTTCTATGGCAGAAACACTTCCCTGATGAAACATGAAAGACACAGGGAGGAAGTCCCATCAGGACTTCCCGCCTGTTATACATAATTTCCTTTCTGTATTACAAGTGTTCAGAAATTGGGGGGGGGCTGCATGGGATAATGTTCTTTGTCTGCAGTTGGAGGAAGGCATGTCATCATGCCCACTTGGGGTCTCACACACACCAGTTTGTGAAATAGTGCCTTAGTTCAAAGCATTTACTACCATTAAGAAAAACCATAATTTTTTACAATGGAAAATATCTGGGAATCCATCAAATTGGTGGTGTCATAACACAGGGCATGCAGCAACCAGAAGTCTAGAGGATCAGAATGAGATCTCAGGAATATTCAATTTAATCACAAAACCCAAGGTTCCCCATTCATATCCAACAGGGAAGAAATCAGATCAAGTGGAATGCAGTCCACAAGACCTTGAGTGAATATATAGCCTTGAAAGAGCAACAAGAGTTATTGTTTTGCTGTAACAGATTAGCGGGGCTACCCCTCTGGGATTTGCCTATTTTATCATGCAAAGTATTAAGTGTTTTCAAATCAGAAGTCAGCAAGAGTTTTCAGCAGTTAAGATCACACATATTATCCAATAGACTTCCCCCCAAATCCCAAGGCTCCACGCATTTGATCCTATTGCCTATGAAGTTATGTGATTTAAATGGCCTTGAGATGGAATTTTCTTTGCTCATGTTTCGTGTCATCACAGTGTCATATGCAATGATGTCAACAATGGTGGCAAAATTACTCAAGCAACTCAAGAAATCCCAGCCAAAAGTCTCACAGAAGTCTAACCTGCCAAAAAAATGCCAGCAGAGGCACACATTAAATCTAATTAAGGCAATCCATGAGGTTTGGGAGAAAGACTTGCGAGAATAGGATAAAAAGGTTCATATTGTTAAATTTTTGGAAACCAAACATACCAAATTATGCCTTTCTTCTATAAATTCACGTTTCCCATTCCTGAGTTATTTGTAATACAGGTTGGGTATCTCTTATCCAAAATACTTTAGACTAGAAGTGGGCTTTTAACATTTTATATATACCTTGTACACCACCTGAAGGTAATTTAATCCTCAATATGAAATTGCCTTTTTGCATGAAATGTTGTGCACATTGAACCACCAGTAAGCAAAGGTGTTACTGTCTCACCCACCTGCTCAGACAATTCAAGATTTAGGGGCATTTTAAATTTTGGAATTATGGATAAGTGATGATCTACCTGTAACATGAATATTCTTTTTCAATTTAAAAATAAATAAAATAAAATTGGAGTGCAAGTGATATGTCATTGTTAAGAGGCATTAATAATTCTCACAAATGTTTTTCATCCCTGACAAGAACAGTGTTTCGACACACTGAAGCAAGCCTTGTTGTGAAAATTGTCAACCATGTCATTTTGTTTTGCATTTTGGGACTTTGCTGCTAAAATTCTTAGCTGAGCAAAAGGATAGCCTTTTTTTTCATGAAGTTTACAGGTGTAAAACGGAACTAACTGAAAAATCTACCAAAAAAAGTCTAATCCTATCCAGCAAGTAGAAATGTTGTGAAAATGTTCATTCTCACATGTTGGAAGTTATAATATATATATATTTATTATTTATTTATTATTTGGTCTTTTATTCTGCTCCTCCCTGCAGGCTGAGGGCGGGTTACAACATATAAAATAGGCAGTATGTGATAGCCATGCAGCCTTACAATAAAACAATTAAAACATTAAGATTTACATGTCACATCACGAGGTGTTGGAAAGAAAAGTACAGACATTTCCTCGGACCCAGGCACAGGTAAATTAGGCAACCGTGTAAGACTAAAAACAAACAAACCAGAAATACGATGAAATATTTTGTTACCAGGGAGTGAGTACCACTGAACTAAGTAGAGCCTACCCATGTACTAGCATTTAATGCCAATCCTATCTTGAGAAAGAAATATTCAGAGCCAAAATAGATATGAAAATTACCTTTGGCCAAATTGATGTCAAAATAGTAAATTCCTGGGTTAGGAAAAAAAAACAGCTGATGGAAGACAGGCCCCTTAGGATATGTCTTGAGAAACATATGGCAAATAACCTCAAAATTTCCTTACTTCTGGGAATCTCAAGAAAACTACCTTTCCTTACAGGCAGAAAACATTCCAAACAAAGCATTCTGGATGCTGTTATTCAGTCTGACATAGCTGTCTCAGTATCCACCAGAGAGCATGACTGTATATGGCAGGCACCAAATGATAGCACCATTATGAAATGCATTTTCTATTCCGTTATGATAGTACATGGAAAAGCTTTCACATGCCTACACTTTGAATAAATGGACTCAGATATGTAGTTTGGCAGATTTCCTAGCATTTCTATCCAAGAAAGACTCAGTGCCCCTGAGAAACAAGGTGTTTGGAAGACCTCGTACAATATATCTTTGAATGTCAGCTATAAACAAACATCAAGGAAATGCTGTTTATTTAGATCTCTTTCTAAAGACATTCAAGATCCAGTATGCAAATGTAAAATTGGTCTTTTTTGCTGGAAGCAACTAACCAAAATGTTATTTGAAAAGTTGCTATCTTAGCAGCAAATCAGTCCAATGGGTGGAGGGGAGGAGAAGTACAGGCTTTTCCCACTCATTCAACAGGTTAAGGACAAGGGGACTGTCAAAAACGAAAGTTGGGAAATGGAATCCATTTGTGGAGGGGGGGTAGCTTGCAAATGCAAGACTGAATACTGGATGGTGCTGAGTTAACTGAAGGTACATTTACACAGGCACTACTGTCTGAAGTGGACAAGAATTGTGTCCACGGCATTTACATCATCCATGGAACCATCTTGCTCTTGAAGTAGGGGCATACCCACTTAATGCAGTTGTGCGTCACAAACTATCAGGGACTGTTACAGATTATTTCCCAAAGCTCCCGGGCCACCCTACACTTTAGGATAGTGTAATCAGCTGGGCAGGTTCTGATTTGAAACCAGTCCCACTTTTCATATGGGCCACTTTCCCCTGCCCTCCCCAACACAGGGAACATGGGGTAGAACTTAGCTTCACTATGTTGTCATTGCTGTAGAGAGGGGAAGAGATTGCCTTCCTTACTCTCACCCCCAGACAAAGGCAACAAGGCATGGCCAGGAGCTCTTTGGTGGTCTGTAGCTGCCACTACAGTAACAACTAGGCATGGTTTAGAACCCAAAAATCGGGGTTCGAAAATCTAATGGGGGGGGAGATTTTTTTGATTAGTAATAGAAAGACTTACAAAAAAAATTCCAAAAGTTTCTAAAATGTAACGTAATTACTAACGAAATTCGTTAGTAGTTCGTATGCCAGCGCATGCGCATTCCAGATGGTTTCGGCCTACAACTCCCAGAAATCCTAACAACTGGTAAACTGGCTGGGATTTCTGGGAGTTGTAGGCCAAAACTGGAATAAATCACATTGAATTCTAGATGGGACTCTCCAAATAGGAAGGAGGGAGGGAAGGAGGGAGGGAGGGTGGTATTCTATTCTTGGAAGCAGCAAAAAAAGGAGGAGGAGCCCCCCCTCGCTCCTCACTGCCTCTCTCTCACCCCGATCCTGAGGGAGCGAGGGCCCAGGTTTGCCCTAGCTGAGAGGAAAAGGAAGAGGCCTGAGGCTGTGAGGAATGGTGGGAGTTGAAGTCCAAAACACCTGGAGGGCTGAAGTTGGCCTGTCATGAAGCCTCTTCAAGGCTTTAGATCCTGGCAGGCAGGAGGGGCAGGGAGGGCCCGTCCACTCCTCCTCCCCTGCCAGAATCTAAAGCGCATCAAGGCTTGGCACGCTTTAGATCCTGTGAGAAACCAACCTAATGTATAATAGAATGAATGCTAACTTATAGAGTAAGTGCCTAAATATTATAAGTAATCCAACTGGTCATATACCTACATTCCATGCACATGCAATAATACAGCAGTAATAACAATGGGCATAAGAAGAGGTAGGGGTTAACAACATAAAATTCAAACCGAAGTATTCTGACTCTGGTCCCTCCTCAAGCGGTGCAAACGGGCTCTTCTCTATGAGCCCGGGATTCAGCAGCAAATCCTCCCCCAAAGAATATGTATGTGCACGCAGGCAGCAAATGCTGTGCCCAGGCTTTTCCCGGGAGAGGCTGCCTCCCGGGCTCATAGAGAAGAGCCGTTTGCAGTTTGCACCACTTGAGGAGGGACCAGAGTCAGAATACTTCAGTTTGAATTTTATGTTGTTAACCCCTACTCTTCTTATACCCATTGTTATTACTGCTGTATTATTGCATGTGCATGGAATGTAGGTATATGACCAGTTGGATTACTTATAATATTTAGGCACTTACTCTATAAGTTAGCATTCATTCTATTATACATTAGGTTGGTTTCTCACGTGTTGTGTGCAACTACCTCAATACTCTTTGATGCTTTAGATCCTGGCAGGCAGGAGGGGCAGGGAGGGCCTCGTTTGTCTGGAAGCCTGGAAAAATGTAAACAGAGAGGTTTACTCAGAGTAAATCCACAAAGGAGGGCACTTCATCCAAAGTGCCCTCCTTGCGGATTTACTCTTGAGTAAACTCTCTGTTTACTTCCTTTGCAGATTTACTTCTGAGTAAACCTCTCTGTTTACATTTTTCCAGGCGTCCAGCTGAAAGAAGGAGCGAGTTTAGGGCTTGCCTTGCCAATACTTATTGGCAAGGGAGGCGTGAGGGTGGTGAAAGAGAAGGAAGGTGCCCCCCCCCTTACGACCTAATTACGATACCTAAGAAAATCCTGGCCCCCGAAGTTCTATAAACAAAGTCCATGTAGCAACCCAGCTCCCTTTCGTGCCTGGGGGGCAGGGGGCGGCACCGGGGGTCCCACTTGCATTAGGGCCAGCTGCAGCTGATGAGGACATGGAGGAAGGGGATGATGAGGTAGCTGGGCCTTCTTCTCCCACAGAGAGCTTGGCCTGGGATGATGAATGGCCTGATGGCTATGATAGCTGGGAAAGTCAGGCTGACGCTGAGAGTGCTGACTCAGATCAGTATGAGAAACCAGGTGGTTTCGGGTCGCAGGAAAGGATCAGGGAAACAGTGGAGGATGAGCCCATGGAAGCCGAAAGGGAGTTCGGCTCTCACGAAGATAGTGACCCAGGTGCTGGGAGGCAAGGACGGAGCTTTGATAGGAGACGGAGCATTGAGTCCAGCAGGAGAGATTGGCATCGCAGCCTAGAGCGCCAGAGAAGCGCTAGATCCCATAGCACAGATTGGCGCCCCAGCCTAGAGCGTCGGGGGCCTCACCAAGGGAATTAAGTATAGGATCCGTGGGAAAGGATCCTCAGTAGCTCGGCCACTTCTGTTCTGAAGGGAGTGAAGCAAGCGAAGATCCACGGAGCCAGGATTTAGGCTCGTGCCATGCCAAGAAGTTTCTTGGGTTTGCTTTCATGAACTTTGCCTTGTTGCCTTGCCACGGGCCAAGTCTGTTTTTGATCCGCTTTGTTTTGCGGAGCCTTGCCAAGCCTTTGCCTTTGGATTTACTTAAGAACACTTAACCTTTATTGCTACTTTGATACTTTTATGGACAATTACCTTTTTCACCTGTTTTTTATTATTCAATAAATAGTTAGCTGATTACCGTCTCTGTGTGTGTGATTAAGGGGCCGGGCCGAGGCCCTGCATCGTGACAGTCCACTTCCTGGTTGGCGTTCCAGATGCGGAAATACTCAAAAGTAGCATTTCTTACGAATCCTTTCCGATTCATTTAATTTTCATAACTTTTTTCTCATGCCTAGTAACAACAAAATAACACAGGTAAGTGCAGCGGCATAGAAGTGGGTAGTGCAATTGCCCCAGCAACTGATCCAGAATGCTGCTACTCTGGACTGGCTCTGTAATAACTGTTCCATAAAATCTTCCCTTCAAGAGAGAGACAAGAGGCAGCATATGATTAAAATAGATGACCAGGGATAAAAAGTATGCTACATCGCTAAAATTTTGCATTTTTGAATGCTATTGGAAAGCACGGCATCAAAAAGCAAGGGAAATCAGTGTGTGGATTCCATACTGGTAAATTCTCAAGATCTGGAAATATGAAAAATAATCCTGAAATAAATCTGAAAAGTTATTTTCTCTCTCATTAGTGATATTGTTTGTTTTGTAAAACATGTGCTTGACTTCAGATCCCCTAAAGACTTATGATGACTCCATGAATTTCAGAGGGTCTTTTTACACAAGAAATACTCAGAGATGGTTTTATCACTTCTTTTCTCTGAAATATAGTCTTCAGTACCCAATATTCATTGGTCTTCTCCCCTGAAAGTACTAACTAGTGCTGAACCTGCTTAGCTTTCAAATAAGAAAGGTCTGATGCCTTTCTAGTAATGTTATGTGTTTTATTAGCTCTGTATGAAAACTATCTCACACTCATTAACTAATTTTATTATTTAATATTTAATTGTTTTTAATTTTTATTTTCATAAACATATATATTTGCCTTTAAAAAAATTATTTTGTATTGTGTTATGTCATTGTTAGCCGCTTTGAGTCCCTATGGGGAGAAAGTCAGAATACAATTAAAGTAATTAAAGTAAATAAATACATTTTAACAATTTGATATTGTAATGATTTTATCTTGCTTTGCTTTGGTCTAAGAATTAATGCAATAAAATGTTGTTAAGACTAAGGGTACATCTTCACTTGTTTACAGCACTGGGTTACCTGATCAATGTTGGAGTTGTTAAATGATGCAGGGAGCTGATCCTGCATAATGCAACCTTAACCTGTGTTACATGAAGGTACTGGATACTTCAGAGCTTTCCCAAAGCTCCAGAGTATCCTGCTATCTTGGGCCCATGTAATCAGTGTCCCTTCCCATTCAGGAAGTGGCACAGCTGATTACACACCATCTGATTTTCCTTGGCACAGGCAGCATGGAGAGAGAGGATGACATGCACCCTGCCTCCCTCTAGTTGCACCCACCAGGCATGGAAATGGTATCAGAAAATATCCAGTATGCCAAGGAGATTGGGTGGGGGAGGAGGTGGTCCAGATTTGACATCAACTGGGTTTAGTGCTGTCTGGATGCAGGTGAACTACAAGTCCTAGAATCCAAGATGAATCACCCCCAAACCCCGCCTGTATTCAAGGTTGGCCGTGTTGGGTCTGTGTGCCAAGTTTGGTCCATATCAGTCATCATTTGGGTTCACAGTGCTCTTTAGATGTGGGTCAAGGTCAATCCCCCCCCCAAAAAAACCCTCCAGAATTGTATATTGGTCATGGGGGTTCTGTGTGCCAAACTGGATCCTGATTCATCATTGGTCGGGGTCACAGTGGTCTCTGGAAATGGGAGCCAATAGGAAATTGACCGTAAACATTGTCACCCACATACATGCACACATACAAACATACATGCATGCCTAAATTCACTTTTATTATATCTATGTAGACAGATATATATATACTGTATATGTGCAGATATCTCAACAATTTGGAGTAGGGCAACTTTTAGGTCACAGTATTCACTTTACATTGATTTTACAGTGTGGGGCACTATTACTGTAAAGAAATCCATTGCAAATGAAGTATTAAGTTATATTGTTTGTAATCTCAAACACATACACACAAAGAATATGAATATGTGCTACAAAGACAATTCTGTATTTTGTTTTAAGTAAAGAAAGCTGCTCTGTGACCACCTGGAATCCTGCAGACTTCTTAAAGAACCATTCAGCATTCCTAACTGCACCTGAAAACAAGTAAACATTTAAACTGGAATTTCTCAGGAAGCCCCAGCCACCTGTTTTTGTATATTTTTAGGGAAGGTGGGAAAACAGACCCCTGTTGTGCAAAAGTGAATTGTACAGTCTGTATGCATTTTATTAAAGATGAGTAATTTTTACAGCAGTGAGACATAAATGTTGTAACACCCGTCTCTTTCTCCCTCCCTCTCTTCCCCCTCTCTCTTTTTCCAGGGGTGCTTTGAACAACAACATGCTCTGTTTTAAGTTCTGCTGGTTTACCTGTTGAAAAGAAGTGAAGTATTTTATTTTTTCTTCTGTATAGTCTGGCTGATGAAAGCATTAACCATGAAAAAAATACTATAACCTATTATATCCTATCCAATTTGTTATCAATCCACTCCTTTGGGCTTCACACAAATCTACTATTTACCAAAATATATGATCATAAGAACATAAGAACATAAGAAGAGCCATGCTGAATCGGGCCTCAGCCCATCTAGTCCAGCATTCTGTGTCACACAGTGGCCCACTAGTTGTACACAGGGATCTCTAGCAGAAAGGAGGGCAAAACCCTCACCTGCTCCCGACCCCCCACAACCAGTACCCGGGGAAAATCCTGCCTGCCTCCATCAACACAGAGGTGGCACTTGGATGTCCTTTTCAGTAGCTACTGATTCCCTTGGTATCCATGAATCTGTCTAATCCTGCCTTGAAGCTGTCCAGGCTGACAGCTGTCACAACCTCCTCTGGAAGTGAGTTCCATAACCCAATGACCCTCTGGGTGAAGAAATATTTCCCTTTATTAGTCCTAACTTTCCTACCTTGGAGCTTTAGGGAGTGCCCCCTAGTCCTAGTATTGTGTGACAGAGAAAATAATTTTTCTTTATTCACCTTTTCTATCCCATGCATGATTTTATACACTTCGATCAAGTCACCTCTTAAACGCCGTCTTTCAAGGCTGAAAAGACCAAGGCGTTGCAACCTGGTTTCATAAGGGAGCTGCTCCATCCCTTGGATCATATTTGTTGCCCTTCTTTGTACCTTTTCCAGTTCCGTTATATCCTTCTTGAGGTGCGGTGACCAGAATTGTACACAGTACTCCAGATGTGGCCTCACCATAGATTTGTAGAGAGGCAATACAACATTTGCCGACCTATTTTCGATTCCCTTCCTGATCATGCCAAGCATAGAATTTGCTTTTTTCACTGCTGCAGCGCACTGGGTTGACACCTTCATTGAGCTGTCCACCAAAACCCCAAGATCCCTTTCCTGGTTTGTCTCAGAAAGCTTTGATCCCATCAGTTGATAAGTGTATTTGGGGTTCTTTTCCCCGATGTGCATGACTTTGCTTTTCTTTATTTCTGGCTGAATAGCTTAGTCATTGATTCGTCCCATCAAATATGAGGTCTGTCCACAGGCCGCTTGTGATCGCTTAGTATCCAGTTAATTAGTTGAGGTGTCCATTGGTTGTCTTTTGTTCATGCTATATACCCTGCCCATCTTTTTGCCTCATAGATTTCATTGACCACGTCATGTATCCCAGTTCTTTGACATAACTCTTTATTGCTGACTTTATCTTTTATTGTCACGCCACATATCCTTCTTTCCATTACTTTCTGAGTCACTGCCAGTTTTAAATCCTCTAACTTTGTTGTTCCTCGTGTTTCAGATGCGTATAACATTGCCAATAAAAGTGTAATGTTGAAGATATCTGCTCTGACCTTCATTGGCACTGAGAAAATACTAATAATGCAAATATTTATTATTAAATACTAATAGTAATACAGCAGCCTTCTTCTGCTACCAACCGGTTCAGTATTGGCAAGTAGATCAGTCACTGTCAATTCTGCAGGGCTCATCTGGAAAAGCAAGCATGCATCTACTGGAATACATTCAGCACAACTGAGAGATCAGAGAAGGCACTTTGTCACATGGGAGAACCTGTTTAAAACTTTCCTTCTGGTCATGAAGGAAAGCACTCTCTCCAAGAACATTTGAACTGCCTGGAAATGTAAACTTGCAGCAATTTGTTGTACAAACTTAAGGCACACTTCACGAATGCTCCAAGCAATTGTCCTGTCATTTTGATATTTCATGTAAAATTCAAAAGCTGCTGTCTGTAAAACCTAACCCTTGTCATGAAGAGCCGTTGGCATGCAACATGATTTTTCCTATGTTTCCCGTCATAAAGCTCCCCTCCCCTCTGCTCTTGCGCAGTGTAATTTGAAGACAAATCCTTCTTTTGAATGCCCTATTGGTTTTCTTTGTATTCGTATGTTTTAGAATTGCAATGGTTGTAAATGCAACATGAAGAAGCCTTTGGGTCCAAATAAACCGGACCGCAATTGTTCGAAAGATCTCTGTGCCAATGGTGTGGATCATCTGACCTTATAGAAGTTGTTGAACTGCAACTCTCAGCAATCCTAACCAGTGTAGCCGTGGGTGAGGAATGCTGGGAACTACAACCTTTCAAACAATTGCGGGAGCAGCCCACTATTTACACCAATATTAAAGATAAATGTTTCAGAGACTTGGGCAAAGGTCTCTAGGTAAAGCCCAACTTTGATAAGTTTTCTCTCAAAAATGAACAGATATGTGTGTTATTCATGCAACCTGTTGTATCTCCAGCACTCATAGGTGCAGGCATGTAGCCCGGGGGGGGTAAGGGGGCTTCAGCCCCCCCCCCCGAAATTCTCCGGGTGGGCCGTGAAAAGGCCTTACGGGGACATTATTTAAACTGTTATGTTTATTCATATCATGATCTGATCACCATGCTCATTATATCGTATGTCCTCTCAACTCATTCATGGGGTTATCATGGGATAACAATACAAAATGTGTGTTTTTTACTTTGCCTGCTGGGAGTAGAATATAAAAGTGAAATCTTCCACAATACAAAAGGTTTCTCAGACCCCTTCCAACCAAACTCAGCCCCCGAATCAAAATCCTGGCTACGGCCCTGCATAGGTGGTAATATTTCTTACACGCACAAGCAAATCTTTTCTCCCATTCCACCAAACACAATTCAATGAAGGTTAAATTCCAGTAAGTACAATGAGACTCGATCCCCACAAATATATAACTAAAGGCATTTCCAAGTCCATGCACATAGGAGCGCAGCTTTACACTAGTAATCTTCAAAATCAGTGGCCCATCCCACATTGCAAGTGATAACCCTAGGGCTGTGCTTAGTTGGATTCTATACTTTTTAATAGGAGAAAAAACAAATTTGTTGGCAAGCCTTAAAAAAATTAAGACAAGAAAACCCCATTAGATAAGGAAACCATTTCCCTTGAGGTTCTATTACTTCATTTTTATTTAATTCATTATTTCTCTCAAGCTATTTTTTTAACTCACTGTAGGCTGATCTGCAAAAATGAACTGTTAACATATAGCTTTCTAAACATAGAGAAGGACAGTCATATGAAGAGCTAAGGAGGGCAACATGAAATCCAAATAGGAAAATTAAGCAGATGTTCAGTTGCTTCAGTTGGTATTCTATAAGCTGAAATACATAGACAGAAGGAAACTTTTGTGTTTCATTTCACACTACTCGTTGCTCTTCCCTACGAAGGAACAAGTAAAACATCTGTTTTTCAGGCACAACTATGTAAGCTAGAAAGTACATCAACACCCTCAGGGAACAGAAGTAACATTTCCACCCACACTATATAACCATACACCATGGAGGAATTCTTCTCCCTATTTGGTTGATTTCCAAGACTATATTGCTCAGGTCATTGCACAACACAGGGAGTGGACTCACTGGGGAAGATGAGCTTTGCCTTATCACCCTAAAGAAGGCTCAGTTGGGGTTTCTTCTCAGCTAAGGTGGTAAGAAAACCCCAAAGTTCTACTTTGAAATAGACCCACATTTAATCATGCCACTAAAGCAGAGGTTTTCACGAGTTTTGAAAAGGTAAAGGTTTTCCCCTGACATTACGTCCAGTTGTGTCCAACTCTGGGGGTTGGTGCTCATCTTCATGTCTAAGCCGAAGAGATGGTGTTGTCAGAAGATACCTCCAAGGTCATGTGGTTGGCATGACTGCATGGAGCACTGTTACCTTCCTGCTAGAGAGATCTACTTACATTTGCATGTTTTCGAACTGTTAGGTTGGCAGAAGCTGGGGCTAACAGCGGGAGCTCATCCCGCTCCCCGGATTCAAACCTGCGACCTTTCAGTCCACAAATTTAGCAGATCAGTGGTTTAAGCCACTATGCCACTGGGAGCTCCACACATCTGGGTCTTCATCACATTGATACCACATTAAAACCTCTTCTTTCCATGGGATAAAATTGCACTGCCCCAAACCCCATATGACAAAGGAGACTGACTAGGATGGGCAATGAAACAGGATGGGAAACTTCAATGGTGGCTGCTTTTCAGCTGGAACCATAGGAGAATCATGTGATAGGAAGTAGGAGCTCAGACCATGATTGCTGGCCTGTGTTTAGAGTTCCCTCCTTTTGGGATATTTCTGCCTGTTTTCAACCCCAGTTTAACAACATGTAATAAGCTCCCTGCCTCTCTGTGCTTGAAAAGAGGCTGAAGTGTCCCACAATGGGGAAATTTCTTAATGTAACGAGATCCCTGGCATCCCTAAAGGCTTTCCCCTTGGATCCTTGCAAGGTGTTCCAAGGACAATAATCTGTCCCAGCTACATCTTCCTCTTTCTGTCCTTCCACAAATGGCAAAGTATTCTCCTATCCAAATTTTATAGACTAGCTCAGTAGAATTTTGAGTATACTGGGACCCTTTTAACAGTGAGAGGTTGTCTACAGCAGGGAAAAAGTCTATATTCTGGTGTTAAAGAACACACAAAGCACAACCGTTTTAAAAGTGAAAGTGCATCTTTTAGGCTCTCACTTCTCGCTCAGCAGTTTCCAGGGGAAAAAGTTGTTTTTTCACGTGTCTCCATTGTGCCATTAAAAAAAAAAATCTGGAATTTCACAACTGTGCTAAAAATAAAAATAATTAAAGGAAGTGGTTCTCTAAGAAGTTGGGGTTACAACGGTATGTGGAAGTAAGATCATGTCGCCCTCCAGGACACTTGGAAAACCTTCCTTGATAAACCACACGTTCAGCTGAGGTACAACAGGTTTATTTAGAATAACTGAAGATAGGAAAGAGGCTAGAAGTCAAGCTAAGATGCCCTTAAAGTGGCACTGGGAAATAGCAGCACCGTTCAAAGGTAGCAGCAGGGATCCAGGAACAAAGCAATGGATAATAGTCCTGTAGCAACCAGGATTCAAAGCAGTAGTTTAAAGGCAAAGTCTTTGTGTGACAATCAGGAACAACAGCAAGGCAAATGGAGGCCCAAGCGGGCTAAATCCAAACAGCCAGCGAGCTGGCAGGTAGGGACTTGGCAGGAAGGCCGCAAGGCCCGTTCAGCAATCCATGACCAGGGATTGCGATGGTTGCTCGAGATGAGCTGCTTATCCCAGACCAAACGGTTATAGTGTCCATACCCTTTGATCTATTTGACGTGACTGCATCAAACATCATGGTTCTCATGATGGGCTGCAGCTGCTGTTTAGGTAAACTTCAGAGGCAAAGTATGTGATCCCAATTAGTGCTCACATCTGTGAAGAGGAGGCAGCGGAGCTCCTGGTCTCAAGCGCCTCTCCTTATCACTAGGAATAACAGCCGCGGCCTTGAATGTTTGAACGAGGTTGCAATACACAGAGTTCACTTGGGAAAGGCAGACAGACTTAGAGGATTTTTTGATGCCATCATGGCTGCACCTGGTTCTGGAGAAACTAGGGAAACTGAGGCTTGGGGCCTGACAGATCATTGGACCACAAATTGGTGAATCAGTGCAACTGCGCTATTATTGAAGGTGATCAATGATACTATTGTAACAGATTAACACAATGTTTCTCAACCTCTGGCCCTCCAGGTGTTTTGGATCACATAATTAAAGTCCATATTGTGGGGGTTTGCTCTGCATAGAAAAGAGTAATATATGTTTGAAGGTTCTCTAAGAGCCCTTCCACACAGCCCTATATCCCAGAATATCAAGGCAGAAAATCCCACATTATCTGAGTGTGGACTCAGATAACCCAGTTTATATAACAGATGTGGGATTTTCTGTCTTGATATTCTGGGATATAGGGCTGCGAGGAAGGGCTCTAAAAGAAAATGAAGGAAAAAAACAGAACTGGGGGGCGAGGAGGAGGGGAATAACTTAATTTAAAGAACCTTCAACAGGGCATTGCTGGCCCTGTTTCTTTGTACTGAAGCAACCTAGATAATTGACTTGTTTCAAAGTTCAGTGTGAGAAGCAGCTGCAGAGCTGGCCCATTACATGGAAGAGAAGCCAGATGAACCGATAAGCCAAGGAATGTTTCATAAGAGGGAAAAGTGGGCACTGGCAGCAGGTGTGCATAAATACCAGAGGGAGGCTTGGATTCAGAAATTATCTAACTGTTTTTTTAGCATGCCATCGTGTAGCTCAGATTTCAGCGTGGCCTCCTCACTACCATTTATCTCCAATTCTTTCAATCTGCAATTGTCTCCTACATTTTAAAAAAATGCTGGATTAGAAAAACCTGATTTCAGAAAGGAGCTTTGTTAAGGAATGTCAACTCTTTTTTCTTTTCTTTTGGTAATGTTTTTCTTCTCAAAATCCCTAATGTTGTATACTGACTTTAGAATAGAATCCTCTTTTAAACTTCATAGCATCTAGTGTCATAATGTTTTGTGCCTGTGTGTATATTACCCTGTTACGTTTCAGTTTGCTGAAAGCATCCAAAAATACATTTGATTTTTTGCATTGTGGAAGACTGCAATTGTTGTAAATGAGCCTCCAGTTACTACAGGTAGTAGCATGGAGGAAGGTGCTGAAGCAGTAACATCAAACAGTAGCTCAGTTTGGGGCGTGGCTCTGGATGATCAGGCTCCTACAGCTGGGGTAAAGAGAGTGGCTAGTGCCTCAAGCCTTGACTCAGACAGAGAACAGAGGAGAAAGATTCAGCATCTACTTAGGGAACCTTCTGAGTCTGATACATTTGAAGGGTTTCCAGGGAATGCAGAATTACAGTCAGAAGAAAGTGATACAGACCTAGATTCAGCATTGGTGCAGGAAGTGAGAGATGTATGCAATGCAGACTCGGGGGACAGTACATTTCTGGGGTTTCAGACGGATCAGGACTGGCCATCTTCGCATTCAGAAACTGAGTGGGGCCCCTTTAAGTCAAGAAGAGCTTTGGCTGGCTTGGAGATCTGGACATGGTACAACAGCTGCAGGGAATGGGAATGCTGCTGCTTTGGAGCAGGGTGGGTTCTCTCATGACTCTGATTGATAGTGCTATATAAGAAGTGAGTATTTGGCTTGACCCTCACGGTGGTCAAGGAGTTGCTATTCTGGTTTGTGTATCCTGTGTTCCTGTGTCTTGGTTCCTGGTTTCCAGATTACTCGTGAGTTATTGGGTTCTTTATCCACTTTGTTCCTTGGGAGAGCTGCTATGGCAGCTCTAGCTGATATTGGGAAAAGGTGGGGGGGGTTGGGATTCATGTCTGCTTTTTGTGTTTAGCTGCTGCCGTGTATCTCTTGACCTTCACTGTGACTGCTATGAGTTTCCTGCTACAAAGTGTTTGGTATAGTATTACATGGAGGGAGGAAGATGCTATGTTTTATGGGGGCTGTGAATTATGTGTTTTCTGTATACTCCGCTCCTGTCGACTCTAGAATGTCTCCTCCTTTTCTGTCTGCTATTCTCCTGTCCTATGACCCCAGATTGATGTTGGACTATGCCTTATGGACATCCCTTTGACTGAACGCCGCAGAAGGACATCTGCTGTTTGTTTTTGAGTTCTTTTCTTCTCAGCATTTTTGGTTTTGGGTTTCCTGGGATTATTGGGGGGTTTTGTACAGCCGAAGATAGGCTATTTTTTGTTATTCCAATTTCCATTTTATGTTTAAATAAACTTTTGTTATCTTTTAACTCCTGGACTCAGCCACTGCTGTCTCTGTGCCACAACAGCAATATTCATAAATTGTTGACTGATCATATCACAAGTGAATTCAGGGAAGTGATTGTAAAAAATAAGCAGCTCACTACTCTTATCTACCTTCCGAAAATGACGTCCACCCCATGGAACTCTTGTAGAGCAACAAATAAGCAAATTCCTTACCATCTTCAAGGGTGAGAAAATGGATCATTGAAATATGGAGCTAAAATTCAGGCATCTCTGTCCTGCTCAGCTATATTGTTGTGAACAATGTTAATTTCTCTGCAGCATGTGAGAATAACATGTAGGGATGCCACAAGTATGCAAGAAACATTTTATGACGCCCTCAGACCTTGTAGGAAAATAAACACTTTTGTTACTTGGTTTTGACTCACCACCACATGTTCTGAATAAGTGCTTGTGATGCCAGAAATTACTTATTTGACTTGATCAATGATGTCATATTGTCAGGGAGTAGAAATAAAAAATAAGTGATTCAGGATGTTGAAAACATTTTTCTTTCCTTTTTTTAAAGGCTGCATTACCTAGTAAAGTCATGATGACCACTAGGTGTCATATGCTGTGAGTTACACTGAAATGATGCACATTTGCCCCATACAACCTTCCTAAAATTCAAACAAACTCAGCTTATGTTCTCTTCTTGGCATGTTCTAGTTAGCAGTGGTCACTTTCCAAATTTCATCTACGCTTGATTTTTTAAAATAAAAAAACTACGCATAAATAATAAATTACAAAAATATGTACACTCAAATTACAACTATAGTTCATGACTGCTAACGTGTTATTCTTGAACTATCCCGGTGGCCCATTATAAACCATGAATGTTGTGACTAAATGCATCTTAAATTGACTGCAGCCCATAGCTGTGTATTATTACAGACTTGTGTTTAACATGCTCTTTGTTTTTGCTCTGGCAGAAAAATGAGGAGGTTTCTTAAACTCTGCATGGCTGCGTATAACCCGGAGCAATGGATTTGGATTGCAGGAAAAGAGATATACCTAAGCATTAGAAAGAACTTCCTGACAGTAAGAGTTGTTCTGCTGTGGAAAATATTGTCTGGGAGTTTGGTGGAGTCTGCTTAACTGGAGATTTTTAAACAGAAGCTGAATGGCAATCTGTTGGAAGAGCTTTGATTTTGTGTTCCTGCCTGACAGAATAGGGTTGGACTGGATGGCCCTTGGGGGTCTCTTCCAACATGTGATTCTATGATTCTATGTCCAAGCATTGCATAGTCATTTCTAATTTGTTCCTTCCTTGGCATGACAACAGCACCCCCCCCCCCGGACTGGAGTTTCTGAATATTTACATAATATTAAAAATATCAATAGACAACTTTTACTGGGCTTTGTTTTCTTCTAAATGTGGCCTCTACTTTTCATCCCTTCCAGACTATGAATAGCAAGCTTCAGTAAATTAAATGTGGTGCACCTAATTTTCTGAATTCCAGTTAGAAATTTCACTGAAAAGCAGAAATGATTCAACAATAGACCATTATTTTATTTCTGATGCTAATCAGGATTGTCAGATGCTTTTTGCTAAGAGATACACAAAACTTCATCATCTCTGTAACATTGTCCCCAGAATCACTGCAAATTTCCATTTTTCCTATCATCCAGCAAGAAACTTTGACAGAGAGTGCTGGTTGGATCCTGCCAGTTTAAGTAGGCAGAAGAAATTTGCTAAGGCAAAGGTCATGCTGACAGCCCCTGCATTCATGTATATAATCTACTGGTTTATCATCTGAATATTACTTTAGCACTAGTAGCTAAACAACTTCCTCTATCACACCCCACAAAACAGGATACTTTAGGGCAATGGTTTTCAACCTGTAGGTCCCCAGGTGTTTTGGCCTACAACTCCCAGGAATCCCAGCCAGTTTACCAGCTGTTAAAGGTTTCTGGGAGTTGAAGGCCAAGACATCTGGGGACCCACAGGTTGATAACCACTGCTTTAGAGGATTTGGGAAAAATAGAGGAGGACTTTAAGGATTTAGGAACAGTTGCTATGGCTTGAGGTGATTGCCTTATCATATTTTTTTTAACAATTGGGTTGACCTTGTGCACATTTTCACCCAGTCCCTAAATAAGAGTAAATTCAAGTGATAGCTCTGACATAGGAAAATGTTGTACAGGGGGAGGCTATCTGCAACCTTTTAAAAAATCCTGACAGATCTGACTTGAATTCTTAAGACCTTGCAGTCCTGCACTTTTAAGTTTTAAACAAGATTTATTCAAATAAAGCTACTTAAAGGTTTAGGAATAAGCAAAAGGATTGATATCTTAGTAAGAGTTCTCCAAGATTCAGATAATTTCCTAGTCAATTTAACAGGGGACAGCTAATCTTATTATTTATTTATTTATTTATTATTTCGATTTGTTAGTCACCCCTTCCGATAGGCTCGGGGTGACTTACATGTGCTTTAAACCATAAAAACACTATAAAACAACGGACCAATGTCCACGCATTAAAATTGTACAGACAAACACTAAAATAACTCTTATGGCCTACATTTCAGAGTAAAACGACCTAGATTCAGTAAAACGGCCTAGAGTTGTTTACAGAACTAACGTCTGCATGAACAGGAGAGTTTTACAAGCCTTACGGAAGGCTAACAAATCGGACTGTGCGCGGATTGTGGAGGGAAGAGCGTTCCATAAAACTGGCGCGATGGCACTAAAAGCCCTCCTCCGCGTTGAAGACAGGTGGATAGATAGGCAACTGGGTACCACAAGGAGGTTCTTGTTGTGTATTCTGGGGACTTTTGAGACTATTTATTTAAATGTGAGTTGTGAGACACATCAATTGACTTCTTCAGATGTTAGATCCACAAAACCTCCTATTAAAATAAGCTAGTCTGCTTTTTTATTCCCCATCCACTTCACTTTTCCATTTGGCAATTCTTTGAAATAACTTTGTGGCAATTCTTTGAAAACTATCTCAAAACCTGTAAGAAATCATTGAAAGTCTTAATTCGTTATATAATATATATTTGTTTTCTGAAGAAAAAAAAGAACACTGCTTGTTGCAAAATTACTTTTTGTTATTGGTATTTACTACTGCAGTTATGTAGTCAAACCTAGAGTTATGGATTCAGCAACTGGATAGTCTTATCATAAAGTTACATAAATACCCATACATAGCATATCTTAACATCAACTACTCAAAAATAACTATGAAGAACTATGGGGGGAAATAAAGAGAGGTGGAAACACCAGAATATATCCCTATTAGGAAGGATTGTGACGCTAAAAATGGCCATTTTACCGAAATTACTATATCTGTTCCAGACTCTACCTATAATACAGACTGATCACCTATTTAAGAAATGGAATACAGACATCAGGAAATTCATTTGGAGGAATAAGAAACCAAGAATAAAAATAAAATTACTAACAGATGACAGGAATAGAAGAGGTATGGGGCTACCTGACTTTAAACTATATTGTGAAGCTGCTAAACTAGAAGCAATAAAAGAATGGGCAATGCTATCTAACCAAAATTTGCTACAAATAGAAGGCCATGACCTACGTTTTGGGTGGCATGGGTACCTATGGTACAGTAAAAGACAGTTGGAAAAGAACTTTAGTCACCATATAATATGATCTGCTCTTATCAAAACGTGGGAGAGATACAAACAGACTGCTCGGGAAGACCCCTTTATGGGTGTCACCCTCAGAGGCTTTCCACAAAAAAGAACTGGCAACAGGCACATAGCTAACATATAAACGTACACTAGTCAGCCAACAAAGAGTGGGGAATTAAAACAATGGAGGGTCTAAGACAAATAAATATGCAAATGAGTTGGTTCCAATATTATCAAATGTGTGAGATATATAAAAAAGATCGAGTGCTAGGGTTCTCTGAAGGGAAAGACCACTGGGACCGAATCATGAAAACACGGGTAAAAACTATAAGTTTAATATACAGACAATTGTTAGAGTGGTCAACAGAAGAGGAGCAGATTAAAAAGTGCCACACTAAATGGGCACGAGACCTAAAACACACAATACACCTACACCAATGGGAAGAAGTATGGAGAAAGAAACTAAAATACACAGCAGCAACAGATATCCGGGAAAATTGGTTAAAAGTACAATATAGATGGTACTTATGCCCAGCTAAATTAGCAAAGTTTTAAAAAGGTACTTCCAACAAGTGTTGGAAGTGCAACAAGGAGCTTGGAACATTATTTCATCAATAGTGGGATTGTGAACAGGTTAAAAAAAATTGGAATGCAGTTCATAGAGAGACACAAAAAATCATCAAAGCAAAATGCAAAATAGACCCACAAATCTATCTATTAGGGTTCTCAGTCCCCAAAAGATAGAATGCTATTTTTATTAAGCACTTGTGCCCATTTAACATTGGCGAGAAGATGGAAACAGAACACGACCCCGAATGTGGAAGACTGGACCTGGAAGATTATGGACATTATTCAAATGGACATATTATCTCAGAGGTTATATGAGAAGAAAGAAAAGACGGACTGGTCCAGCTTCAGAGACTACATGAAGAACAAGGGAATACATTTTTTAATAAATTTAAATAAAATCTGATTGTGGATTGCGGATGGGCTTGACAACTGCTGTGGGAACACATCACCTCACGACCCACATCACCTGACTCACTCAAGTATCTATTCTATGGGGGAAGCGTCAACCACCCCACTTCCCCACATTGTTTCTGGCACAACACAAGAAGCCTGCCATGTTGCCACTTCGCCTTTTCTTTGAGCATGGAGTGCCACTGGAAGTAGCTGTGGGTCATGGAATGGGAGCTGGCAGGCTCCGTACTTCAATTCAAAGTGCTGGTTTTGACCTTTAAAGCTCTATACAGTTCTGGCCCAGCTTACTTGTCTGAACGCATCTGCCGCTATGTCCCACCTCATAACTTAAGATCATCCGGAGAGGCCCTGCTCTCGCTTCCGCCAGCAACTCAACTGCAGCTGGTGGGGATGAGAGACAGGGCCTTCTCGGCTGTGTCCCCCCCCCCCACCTGTGGAATGTGCTTCCAAGCGAAATACGATCAACCTCATCCCTCCTAGCTTTTAGGAAGAAAGTAAAATCGTGGTTGTGGGACCAGGCCTTTGCACAGTAACTGCAGCACTTTATCTGGAATTGACTGTTTTAATGATGAATATGAAATATGGCTTCCCCATTGATTGACTGATTGAATGTGGATTTTATAGATAGATTTTTAAATTAATTGGATAACTAATGTTTTAATGTTGATGTTTTAATCTTGTTGCATTAGTGTTTTATATTATGTATTGCTGCCAGCATCTAATTTGTGCCTTGTAAGCCACCATGAGGTCCCCCCCCCCCCCCGGGGTTGAGAAGGGTGGGTTAGAAATACAGTAAATAAATAAATATGCACTCCTACCTGGTGTCCTCCAGATGATTTGGACTACATCAGTTCCAGCCGTCATGGTTAAAGGATTCAAGTAAAAATAGTGTTGCAGTTCAAAACATCTGGAGCACACCAGATTAGGAAAAGCTGACAGAACTATCATCATACTCTTGAAGAACAAATTTTAACTTGTGCATGTGGTACCCACCTGTGGTTTCTCTGGCAAAATGCTTGATCTGAAGGATGGGAAAATGTGAAGTTCAAAGATACCATTTAATCTTTGTTTTCTCCTGTTTGATCATTTTGAGTCTTCCCTTATGACTTTAACATGGTTTCTGTGAAATCCTAAATATAAAATTGGGTATACACTATCCTTTTAAAATATGCATGGCATAAAAATGCAAGAGCAAACAGGCAGTTCAAGGTACATGGACAGTGAAGAATTGAACGGATTAAAGTTGTGCACCATCCAATAGCTTTCAATAGACATACAGTTAAATAATATTCTCTTGTTACTATGTGTGAATGTCAAATATACAGGTATAAGGCCCAAATTGAGCAATCTGGTCTATGGCTATCACTGAAAATCCTATGAAATAATCATTTTTTCTACCCTACACTTTCTCTTTAGGCTGCACTATTACAAATTGAAGAGCTTTCTTTTTTCCACATTGTGCCTTCCAGCTCCTTTTTCTTCCCTAGATTAAATAATTTTGATAACACTTGCACCCAAATGTTGCTTTTCTTTATTTGAATTCTGTGTCCTTGCTTTCTATCTGCCATTTCAACAGTGCTTCATTCTTCTATAACTCCTACTATGCACATACATGAGCTGGAACTTTGTATGTTGAAATAGGATTCTGGAAACCCAGGATTTGAACTCCCTTCTCAGTCATGGAAGCCCATTGATTGATCACAGGCAACTCATACTCTCTCAGCCTAAGTGAAAGGCAACTTGTAGCTTTGCATTATCTTTTGAAGGGAGCTTGTTTGTTTAGATTATAACCCACCTTCTTTCTTTTGTGCTTTTGAGGAATGAATAACTAATTCCCATACCAGTCCTGTCCCAGTGCCAAATTGTCTTTTCGATGCACTTTACAGGCCCGGATTAAGGCTTGGGGCTGCCCGAGGCCACACCTGGTAAATGCCGCCCCCGGGGGGTCACCTGAGGGGGGCGGGGCTGGTGCAAGCAAGGAGGCGGCAGGAGGAAGTCCCACCCCTAGGCGTCTGACGTTGCTTCCCCCCGACATCTCCTCGCTCGCATGCATGGGCTCCCCTCCCTCCTTCACTGAAGGAAGGAGCGGCGCACGTACGAGCGAGGAGGCGGTGGAGGGAAGCTCCATCAGACGCCCTATGGGCGGCGGGACTTTCCCCCGGCTCCTTCTCTCACGCGCGGGTGGCGCTGCACTCCTTCTTTTAGTGAAGGAAGGAGCGCGGTGCCTGTCCGTGCGAGGGAGAGGGAGCCGGGGGGAAGTCCTGCCCCTAGGGTGTCTGATGTTGCTTCCCCCCGATGCCTCCTCGCTCACACGCACAGGCGCCCCTCCCTCCTTTACTGAAGGAAGGAGCAGTGCATGTGCGAGCGAGGAGGCGATGGGGGGAAGCTCCGTCAGACGCCCTACGGGCGGCGGGACTTTCCCCGGCTCCTTCTCTGTTGCGCGGGCAGGTGCCATGCTCCTTCTTTCAGTGAAGGAAGGAGCGCGGCGCCTGCACGTGTGAGGGGGAGGGAGCCAGGGGGAAGTCCCGCCCCTAGGCGTCTGACGTGGCTTCCCCCCCGATGCCTCCTCGCTCGCACGCATGGGCGTCCCTCCCTCCTTCACTGAAGGAAGGAGCGGCGCACGTGCGAGCAAGGAGGTGGCGGGGGGAAGCCCTGTCAGATGCACTACGGGCGGCGGGACTCCCCCCCGGCTCCTTCTCCTCGTGCGGGAAGAGGGAGGAATGGAGGAAAAAGGCTGGCCTGGAACCCGCTCCCCCCACTCTCCTGGCTACTCACCGCGGCTCGGCTCCTCCTCCCACTCGCTCCCTCCCTCCCTCCTCAACAACTGCAACTTTGATGCCATGGCGACCCGAAGGTCCGGTCGCCATTTTGCCGCCGCTGGCCTTATGGGTAATCCGGGCCTGGCACTTTATCTCACCTCTTAGTGGAGATTAACCTCACTGTTTATCCCACTAGAATTCTCTCACTAGACACAATATTCTATCTATCAAACTCACCCATGAGTTTTACAAATTTTACCCTGCTCATCTGCCCTAGCTTGCCCTTATTTAATTCTTCTATTATTTCATACTTTGTTTTATTATGTTATTATCAGTTTTTTATTGTATTATGTTATTGTTAAGTATTTTTATTTGATGTTATCATCTGTTTTGTATGCATTTTATTTTGCCTTATTGCAATTGCTTGGACTTGGCCCCACATTAGCCACCTCAAGTCCCTTCGGAAGATGGTAGCAGGCTATAAATAAAGTTATCATCATATTCTTTCATTCTTTTACTGATAACATGTGTTGGCAGAAGAATAGGGTAAGAGTGGAACATTCCAGCACTTTCTGTAGGGAAAGGAAGCCTCAAGAACATCTGTTCAAAGGAGTGAAAAAGGCAGGTGAAATTCTTGCTTGTTTCTGCAGGCCATTGAGGGCTGGCCATTTAAGGGGAAAGGATCTTTCCTGAATTTATATTTGCTGTTCTTTTTGAAATATTTTTAACTGCTTTTAATTTTGATATATTTCAAAAATATTTTATCTGTTTTATAAGCTTCCTTAAATTAAAACAGAATAGTTGAATTGCATGCATCAATCACCTTTAAGCAAAGTTGAGGTATAGAAAGAAATCAGATAAGCAAATCCTAGCTTTCAATGACAATCAGAAAAGGTTGCACACCATTTTTTGTTCCATATTGTTCTCTTGTGAGACAAAACTCTTCTCTGACCCCTAGGTTTCTAATTAATTCATAGGCCTTGGGCCAGGAGTCAAACAATGGCCAAAATCTTGTTGATGATTTACAGAGCAGAAGTTCCCTGGTGGACCTTATTGTCTGGTGAGGGATGTCTCCATTCATTTTAAGGTTGCAGAAAGTGATGTTAAATGTACAGTTCCATTCAGTTATGCACCATCACCACTCAACACAAGGAATGTATAGCACAATCAATTGTGCATGACTAGATGTATGCTACACAATGTGACATAGCATGGGATCTTAGCCAGAATTTGGTAAATTTAGTGAACCATTCCAGTAGTTCACATTTCAATCAAATTATGCTGAACAAAGGACTGATAAGCTACTGAATGTGACAGTCTTTGTTGCAGAAAAGCTTTCTGGAACTTTCTACTCTCAGTAGTTGCACATTAAGAGCTTTCTTGGTAGAACTGACAGTACAGAAGTACATTGAATCAAACCTATCAGGTATGGAGTCAGTTTAGCAGTGCTTGGATATTTGAACTGAGATGAAAGGCAGTAGGAGGAAATGGCTGAATGACATTTTGCAGTTCAGTTTTATACATGATTTTAGTAGCTGTGATCTTCAGGTAGGACATGCTGTTTTAAAATCTGGCCACAAGAAGATCTGGCACTTACTTACTTACTTCTTTATCTATTTTGAGTAAAAATTACATAAATTATTCCAGATGAAACAGCTGTCTCTTTCTTTTTTAAAAGAGAAGACTGTGTTTTATTGCATTTTCAACTGAAAATATTTGGCTAGGATTTTGCCCTCAAGTCCCAACTAGAGTTCCAAATAGGAAAATAAAGGGAACAGAAACTATATATCTCATCATCAACAATAACAACAACAACAACACCATAAACCAATATTACACTATTCTCAGCAAATAATGTTCAAGCTTTGAGCAATATAGGCTTGTGCATGGATTCGGAGTGGTTGGTTCTCTTTGACCAATCGAACATATCTCCTGTTGAGTGGAAACAGCAGAGTAGAAACATTAAACCCAGGTTTCCTCTACAGACCAAAAGGAAAGCGTTGCAGAAAGAGTCGTATCTTAACTCTGATGCTTTTTAATCTATGTCTTACTGAAAGATATAAGGACAAAGTGATGGGAAGGGAAGCCTGGGAAGCTCCCCGCCCCCATTGCCGCCAATGGGCCGGATCTAGCCACATTTTCCAGCTGTGGTGTTTGTCCATTTTTGGGAGGCATGCAAAAATTGATATGGGGGCCAAATTGATATGGGGGTCTGACAAGCAGAAGCAGATTGGGGCTCAGCCAAAAATCACAAGTCTACTATAGAACCAGTGTGATATACACTTTTCAGTGTTGTGCTAGGCTCTGGAGGACTATAATTTGAATCCTTATTCACCCATGGAAGCACACTGGGTGATCTTGGGAAGGTTACACTCTCTCAATCTAAGGCCCCTTCTACACTGCCTATAATTCAAAATATCAAAACAGATAATCCATGTTATCTGCTTTGAACTGGATTATATAAGTCTACACTGCCATATAATTCAGTTCAAGGCAGATAATCTGGATTTTAAATGGCAAGGTAGATGGTGCCTATGAGGAAGGCCTTACTGGTACATTATTTAAACTGTTATGTTTATTCATATCATGATCTGATCACCATGCTCATTATATCCCACATTCATGGGGTTATTGGGATAACAATACAAAAGGTTTGGTAGGGTAGTCCCTCTCTTACTCAGACTCAGCCCCTCCCGAATCAAACTCAGCCCTCCCCGAATCAAAATCCTGGCTACGGCCCAGCTTGTGGCAAACCTGTCAATGACGTTTCCATGCCATTCTAGCATTTGAAACATCTCCTGAAATTCTATTCTGCTTGTTAAAACCATATTGTTTGACTCTTTTGCACTGGGACTGAATCTTTTAGTCCTCCAATCATATTTTGCTACAGAATACACTGAGGGCATTATAAATGGCATTGTTACCCAAAGAGTTATAAGCAATGTTTCCAAGTTTGAGTTGTTTGTTTTGTATTGGTTTTTGGGAGATAATGGGGACAGGGAGAACAGGTAGGACAAAATTATCCCAACAAATCCTTTTTGCAATTGGGTTGGTTGAATGTGTTGTTGTCGTTCCAATCAAATGAATATACTGGGTCAATGAAGTCCCTGCATCATTTTTAGTGCAATTATATATACTGATTCGGGGGATTACCAATAGGCTCAGAAAATTACAACAAAGATGTTAAAATCTACTGCTATGTCTACTGTTTGTCATTAGTACACTAAAACTCACACAAGGTAAAAAAAATTCTCACAACTTACTTAAAAATAGTATTCACAAAATTCTGTATTTATAGATACGCTTGATAGAAGAATTTAGCTTAGATTCAATTTGGGCAACACCTTTAAAGAAATATCCCTTTCCTGCAGTCTGTTCAAATTTGCATGAACATTTCTTATATGAGCTTCTTTTATTGATCTGTGCCCATCCTGAAGCCCAGTGTAAAAAATGATGTCCTATGGTGGAGTTGTGCACTACACTTCAGCATTACTAGTAAAAAGTCTGGAAAGCAGACCCTGTGAGAAACTGCTTAGAGAGCCTGAAGAAGAAAGAAGAGGTAATACAACAACCATCTTCAAATTACTTGAAAGAATGTAATTTAGAGCAGTTTTCTACTGCTCTAAAGATTAAAGGTGTGGCCATATTAAACATCTATAGCAGTTTGACATCACTTTAACTGTTGTAGGTGTTGTCTATGGACTCCTGGGCTCTGTAGTTTGGAGAGGGCTTTGGGCTTTTCTACCAAAAAGTTCTGATGCTTGCTATAGTTCAAGAGAGTGCTGAGAATTTCTATGTTCCTCAGCAGTCTACAAGTCCCAGCATTCCATCAGAGGAAGCCAAAGCAGTTAAAGTAATATCAAACTGCTATAATTACACCAAGCGACACAAACAAATGTATTCAAATTAAAAGAAAAATAAAGATTTCACGTAAACATTAGGAATAATTTCCCAACAGTAAGAACTGTTCAACAGTAGATTAGACTGCCTTGGAAGATTATGGACTCTCCTTTTTAGCTATCTTTAAAAGCAGTTTTAAAGCCCAACTTCCAGGAGTTGGACCTCATGTCCCAGCTTTTTGATTCTATGACTCTTTGACTCTCCTGAGGAATTTGCAAAAGGAAACACATTCCCAATAGACCACCTTCACTGTACTCAGAACAGTCAGTAGAGATTAATTCTTTGATTCTATGTTAGGCAGCAGTCTTTGAAGTTAAACATGATGAAACATTTCCACAGGTGCCTAAGGGGATAAGGTATTGAAAATCCTACTACAGTACTAGCAGAGGTCAGTAGAAATGAGGCAACAGGCATTTCCCAAAGAGCGTTTTCAGAATCCTCCAAACTTTGCTGATAGCCTATGTACCACCTGTTGTGTCAGCTACCAGACTAAGAAGAAATATGTCTGCCAATTTCAGATATGTGTGTCTTATATCCCACCACCATCTCCCCAAAGGGACTCAGAGCAGCTTACAGACAGACAGCAGAAAGTGTCTAAAACAAACATAAAAGTGAATACAATATAAAATGCTATAAAATAAAAACACAAACACATAAAACATCAATTCAGATTAAATCAAACTGTAAACATTGGAATAAAATAGGTGCCAGCTGCAGTAATGGAGAGAGGGCATGGGCTAAAGTGCAAGATGTATGACTACTACATAGGACAACTAGGGGCTAAATATTCTCAAAGGCTTGATTGAAGAGCCATGTCTTCAGGTGGCTAGTGTGGGGGCCTTTCTAATCTCCCTGGGGAGGGAGTTCCAAAGCCAGGAGGCCATCATCAAGAAAACCCTCTCCCTTGTCCCCATCAACCCTGCATGTGACGATGGTGGGACCGCGAGGAGGGCCTCCATGGCAGATCTTAGAACCTGTATTGATTTATTGTGGGGGGGGGGGGATATGTGGTTATGAATATAAGCAGGACCCAAGCTGTTTAGAGCTTTATAGGTGATAACAAGCACTTTGAATTGGTACTATATTTATAGTATGTAGGCCAAAGGCATTCTGTTTCTTCTTTACACTAGAGAAACGTATTTTGGTTGCAGCTGAAAAAAGGTGAATATATGCTGTACAGATGTGGCAGTTTTATACCACTGTACACGTCATGGCTCCATTCTTCATAATCATGGGATTTGTAGCTTGCTGAAGTAGAATTATCTTATAGTTTGCTCTCAATTATTCAACAGGGAAGAAAAAAGAGTAAGGATGGAACATTGCCTTTCCATGTAAACTCAAGCAAAAGCAGACTACTGAAGCTTGTGTGTTCCTCACTAATAACACTTACCATCTTGACTTCACTCTGATATCACTTGGCCATACGTGTCCTGGTTTTCATCTGTGAAATGTTGAGTATACAGGACCACTGTATGAAATGCCTTAACAGCAGTTATTGTGGGGGTTTTTTAAAAAAAAAATAGCATTATGAATGGCATCCATTGGTAATTCTGCACTCACAGAAAGCACTTGCTCTTACACAATTCAAAAAATCTGATTTTACAGTTTCTTCTATTCTCATGTACTACTATGAAGCTGTGGGAGAAATAATATTTATTAGTGCAAGCCACCATTTATCACTTTTGCTTAAATCTCCTTGAATTTTTTTAATTGAAGTTTGAGCTTGAAGCTTATTTTAACTATCTGGAAATACAAGTGGCATTGGTGTCCTGGCCAGAATGGATAGGAGCAAGAACATTCTGTGGTGAGTGAGTCCAACTATTGGATGAAGTATGTGATTTCTGTAGCATATCAGAGAAGTATTTAGTTTTGTATGAGTGGATGATGCCTAGCAAATTTTATGGACATCAGCTTCTAATTGCCTGGATAGCTGTTCTTTATATAAAACTGGAGATCCAGAAGAGTAATGGAGAATTTATACATTATTATTTTAAAATGAGATCAGATTGCTAAGTCTCCAACATAACTCTCTACATGTTTTCACTGAATAACTGTCACAATGCAAGGACTCGGCCGGCCCCTTAATCACACACACAGAGACTGTAATCAGCTAACTATTTTTATTGTAAAAAAGGAACAAGTAAAAAGGCAATTGTCCATAAGATATAAAAGTTCAATTCAAAAGCAAAGAGTCCGTAGTAAATCCAAAGGCATAGGTCTTGGCAAAAGGCTTGGCAATAGCTCCGCAAAACCAAGCGGATCAAGAAACTAGGCAGAGTTCAATCAGGATCCAAGAAACTCCTTGGCAAGGCACGAGCCGCAACTTGGCTCCGTGGTCCTTTCCTCGCTACACTTCCTTAGGTTAGAAGTGGCCGAGGTACTGAGGATCCGTTCCCACGGATCCTATACTTAATTCCCTTGGCGAGGACCCCAACGCTCTAGGCTTCTCCTCCAATCTGTGCTTCGGGCCCTTGCCCCCTTTGGCCGGTCTAGGCTGTGGTGCCAGCCTCTCCTGCTAGCCTCAATGCTCCGTCTCCTATCAAAGCTTCGACCTTGGCTCCCAGCACCTGGTTCCCTATCTTCGTGAGAGTCAAACTCTCCTTGCGCTTCCATGGACTCATCCTCCTCCGTTTCCCACATTCGTTCCTGTGAACCTAGCCCCCCGGTTTCTCATAGCCTTCGCTATCACTGCTATCTGAATCCCTCTGACCTTCCACATTTTCGTACAGGTCAGGCCATCCATCATCCCAGGCCAGACTCTCTGTGGGAGAAGAAGGCCCAGCTAACTCATTAACCCCTTCTTCCAATCCCTCCAAATCCTCCTCAGAACCTTCCTCAGCTGCCGCATGTTCTAATGCGAGTGGGACCCCCGGTGCTGCCCCCTGCCCTCCAGGCACAAAAGAGAGCTGGGTTGCTACACTATCCCCCCCCCCCCAGGGCCCCTCCGAGGCCTCCCTCGAGGCTTGGGCTTGTCAGGGTACTTGTGATGAAACCGGGCAACAATGTCCGGGGCATGGACGTCTCGAGCTGGAGTCCAAGAGCGCTCTTCCGGTCCAAAACCCTTCCAGTCAATCAAATACTCCAGCTTCCGGTATCTGGTGCGAGCATCCAGGATATCCTGCACCTCGAACTCCTCCTCCCCGTCCCGCATTACAGGAGGGGGCGGCGGCTGCGTCACATCAGGCCGCACCCCCTTCGCCGGTCTCAGCAGGGAACGATGAAAGACAGGGTGGAGCTTCATGTCCGGTGGGAGCTGTAGTTGGAAAGCAAAAGGGCCCACACTCTCCAACACCTTGTAGGGACCCAAAAATCTCGCATCCAGTTTGCGGCTAGGCCTCTGCGTAGGCAAGTTCTTGGTAGACAGCCAAACTTTGTCCCCGACGTGGATCTCAGGGCCCCCCTGGCGCCGCCGATCAGCCATCCGCTTGTAATCCGCTTTAGTCTGGTCCAATTGAGTGCGCAGCATCTCCTGCATTGCAGTCAGCTCCTGCAGCCAATCTTCTGCTGCCGGCATCTCTCCGGACTGGTCTACAGGAGGGTAGAACCTGGGATCAGACATGTAGCCAGGGGGGGCTAAGGGGGCTTCAGCCCCCCCCCGAAATTCTCAGGGTGGTCCGTGAAAAGGCCTTACTGGTACATTAATTAAACTGTTATGTTTATTCATATCATGATCTGATCACCATGCTCATTATATCCCACATTAATGGGGTTATTGGGATAACAATACAAAAGGTTTGCTAGGGTAGACCCTCCCCACCCAGTCTCAGCCCCCCAATCAAAATCCTGGCTACGGCCCTGCCTGGGATGGTGGCCATAGTTAGCAAAGAAAGGAGTCTCTTTGATGGATTCCTGCGTCGCGTTGTTGTAGGCAAACTCTGCCAAGGACAACAAGGACGCCCAGTTGTTTTGCTGGTAGTTGACATAGCACCGCAGATACTGTTCCAACGTGGCATTAACCCTTTCGGTCTGCCCGTCGGTCTGGGGGTGATGAGCCGTAGACATCCGTGCCTCAATTCCCAGCAAGTTCTGAACAGCCCGCCAGAACTGGGAAGTGAATTGGGTGCCTCGATCCATCACCAAACTCTGTGGCAGTCCATGCAAGCGAAACACATGTTGCACAAACATATCAGCAGTCTCTTTGGCAGTAGGCACCCCCACACAGGGAATGAAGTGGCCCATCTTGGTGAGACAGTCCACCATGACCAGGATCGTGGTGAACCCCTTGGACTTGGGCAGGTTGGTGATGAAATCGGCCAAAAACATCTTCCAAGGAGCGGAAGGGGTCGGAAACGGCTGGAGCAACCCGGCCGGCTTGCCCCCCGCCTTCTTGGCCCGTTGGCACACAGGGCAAGTGCTGATGTAGTCCTCCACGTCCCTCCGCACTTTGAGCCACCAGAAATCCCGCAGCACCAACTGTAGAGTCTTGAACAGTCCAAAGAGTCCGACGGCCCGGCTATCATGGCAAAGTCTGAGAATGTCCTCTCTCTCGGGCCCGGGAGAAACGTAAACACCCTCGCGGTGTTAGAGTACCCCATCCTTGACGTGGAAAGGGGATTGCACCCCCTTAGACAACTGTTCTTGCACCCAAGGGTCTCCCGTTTGACGGGCTTGGATACGGTCACTCAAAGGTCTCTTGTCCCCCAGGGCTGGGGTAACCCCCGGGGCTGGCGCAGGGGCTGCGCCAGTGGCGGCAAAGTTCTCCGCTTTCAGCAGCCGTGCCTCGGGAAGCCCTTCTCCACTGCTGACATACTCCGGCTTCCGAGACAATGCATCGGCCTGCTTGGTCTGCTTGGGGGTCACATAGTGAATGCGGAAATTGAATCTCTCAAAGAACAGGGACCATCTCTGTTGCCTCTGGTTCAATTTGCGCTGGGTCTTCAAGTGCTCCAAATTCCGGTGGTCGGTGTGGACCTCCACCGGGAACTTGGCCCCTTCCAGCAGATGTCTCCAAACTTCAAAAGCTACCTTAATGGCCAGGCGCTCCTTCTCCCAAATGGTGTAGTTCTTTTCCGGCGCCGTCAGCTGCCGGGAGTAGTAGGCACAGGGCAACAGGTCTGTCCCCTGCGGCTGTAGCAGGATCGCTCCCACTGCCACATCCGAGGCATCAGCTTGCACGATGAAAGGGGTGCGGGGGTTGGGATGCTGCAGAAGCGGCTGCATGGTGAACAGCTGCTTCAACTTCCGGAACCCCACGTCCGCCTCCGGTGTCCACCGGAACGGCACCGTTCCCCGCAAACACTGAGTGATGGGATCAGCCCACTTGGCAAAGTCAGGAATGAACTTTCTGTAGTAGTTGGCAAAGCCCAGGAATCTTTGAATGTCTTTTTGCTGGCTGGAGCCGCCCAGTCTGCCACAGCTTGGACCTTGGTATCATCCATGGCTATGCCTGTGGGAGAGTTGCGGTAGCCCAGGAAATCGACCTCGCGTAGATCAAACGCGCATTTCTCCAGCTTGGCATAGAGACCGTGGTCTCTCAGTTCCTGCTGCAATGCTGCAACTTGAGCATCGGTCAGTTGAGCCATATTGCCGGCCCGCCGTCCGCGTTTCCTGGAGCATCCCGTGATGTGAAAAAGGGGTTCGTGGAGTACCTCGGCCAACTGTCACAATGCAAGGACTCGGCCGGCCCCTTAATCACACACACACAGACTGTAATCAGCTAACTATTTTTATTGTAAAAAAGGAACAAGTAAAAAGGCAGATGTCCATAAGATATAAAAGTTCAATTCAAAAGCAAAGAGTCCGTAGTAAATCCAAAGGCATAGGTCTTGGCAAAAGGCTTGGCAATAGCTCCGCAAAACCAAGCGGATCAAGAAACTAGGCAGAGTTCAATCAGGATCCAAGAAACTCCTTGGCAAGGCACGAGCCGCAACTTGGCTCCGTGGTCCTTGGTCCTTTCCTCGCTACACCTCCTTAGGTTAGAATTGGCCGAGGTACTGAGGATCCGTTCCAACGGATCCTATACTTAATTCCCTTGGCGAGGACCCCGACGCTCTAGGCTTCTCCTCCAATCTGTGCTTCGGGCCCTCGCCCCCTTTGGCCGGTCTAGGCTGTGGTGCCAGCCCCTCCTGCTAGCCTCAATGCTCCGTCTCCTATCAAAGCTTCGACCTTGCCTCCCAGCACCTGGTTCCCTATCTTCGTGAGAGTCAAACTCCCCTTGCGCTTCCATGGACTCATCCTCCTCCGTTTCCCACATTCGTTCCTGTGAACCTAGCCCCCCCGGTTTCTCATAGCCTTCGCTATCACTGCTATCTGAATCCCTCTGACCTTCCACATTCTCGTACGGGTCAGGCCATCCATCATCCCAGGCCAGACTCTCTGTGGGAGAAGAAGGCCCAGCTAACTCATTAACCCCTTCTTCCAATCCCTCCAAATCCTCCTCAGAATCTTCCTCAGCTGCCGCTGGTTCTAATGCAAGTGGGACCCCCGGTGCTGCCCCCTGCCCCCCAGGCACAAAAGAGAACTGGGTTGCTACAATAATGCAGGGTGTTATTTATACCCATAAAATGAATATTGCTAGGCCAGAGAAATTATTATTTGCACATATTCTTTAATTGCAGCTTACAAAACTTCCAGAAAAACTGTGGAGTTAGGTGTATAATTAATATGTTTTCTTCATTTAACAAAAACATTTTGCAGCAAGGAACTTTTCTATTAATCTTATCTACAACTGAAAAATGTTCACAACAGAAAAAGGGGTTCATTTGTATCTGTTTCACAAAAACAAATATGTCAGGTTTACATAAACTGCCCTGATAAAAATGAAAAATTATGTGGAAAAAATGCTGAAAATTTTACACAGTTTCAATAACACATCTTTCGTTATAGAAACCCATGATAGGGTTTCATCCCATCTTACTATTTTACTTGCCTGATTAATATGCTTAGGTTAAAGCAATAAAACTAGACAAAAAATTAATATCAAATACTGTAGCCCATTATTTCAAAATGACATTAAACAGAATAATGGTCTTTGTTTTCATTAATGTGCTTAAATATGAGTCAGATTTAATAACAATTTCAAAACAAATTTAGTGTTACTGAAATCACCTTTTAAAAAGGGTATCCCTTATATGGAATCCTAAATCTGAAATCCTCCAAAATCCAGAATTGTCCACTTGAGGAGCGGAGACACCTTTGCTTTCTGATGACTCAATGAATGCAAACTAACTTCATGCACAAAATTGTTATAAAATAATATGCACAGAATTAACGTCAAGCTATGTGAATAAGGTATATATGGAACAAAAACGAATCTGGTGAATCTGGATTCCATCTCCAACATATCTCATTATGAATATGTAAATATTCCAAAATCTGAAATTCAAGACTTTTGGCAACAAGTTTTTTTTAAATAAGAAATATTTAACATGTACTAGAAAAATAACTACAACAAAATACAAGTATAAAACCAGAAACAATAATCAATGAAATATATTAATGGCAAGGTCAAATGTTTGTAGAAGGAGAAGTGTCTTTAACTTGCTGGTAAGACCCAAAGAAGAAGACAATCTAATCTTTTGAGGAGTGCTAGGTAGATGCTGTTGCTAGTAGGAAACCAACCATGACCAAGCTTGCCAGGCACCCCAGAATTTAAGGGACAGTCCCGTATTTGAATAAAATGTCTGTGTTCCATAACATTTTTCCTGGGATGTCAATTGTCCCGATTTTACACTATACTGGAAATAGCAACCTGCCTCTCTCCTTTTGCCCCCCTTCCCAGAGTAGAAAAAGTGAAAGTCAAATGCAAAAAGCTGCAGCAACATATTTGAAGGATGTTTTCCAAGGATGTAGCCAAGGGGGGGGGTTAAGGGTTCTAACCCCCTCCTCCCCCACACAGATGAATGTGTAAAGTTAAAAAAACCTGGTTTACTCATGAATTTTAACTGGTTAACCAATTTATGAGTAAACCAGGGTTTTTTAACATTGCACAATTGAGGGGGTTGAACATTTAAGCCCCCCCCCCCCCCCGGTCTAGGCCCTGTCTTTATGTGTCAGAGTCTCCTCGGAGAAGAGGCCACAGCACAGGCTTGTTGGACCAGATGTTCTTGGTAGATTTTGACTTCCAACAAATTTCAGGACATATGAAATTTCCTATTGCTACTATATGTCTATATGTGCAGTCATCTGTTTCAGGAAGGCATTATCCAAATCCTCAGTATGTAGTAGACCCACACACACAGTGCCATTTATCTTCCTCTTAATTTTTACCCAGATGCTTTTGATCTGACTTCTAAATAAAAAAAATCATCCTTGACATACAATACTATTACTACTACTCCTTTCCTTGTCTATTTCTCTGAAATAAGTTATACCCTTCTCTTTCTACATTCATCATGAGAATAATCTCACCAGGTATCAGTGATACTTATATTTGCTTTGCTGTGTTAAGAGTACAAGTTCATCTTATTTGACACTTTTAAAGGTTTTTTGTACCACTGTTGGTTTATAAAGAGAACGGTTTGCTCCGTTCTCTTTATAACAGTTGGGCATATGATTAATTTCTGCCCTAAAGAATACAAGGGCAGAAACCTCGTACTTCCCCACTCTTTTTATATGTTCCCATAACTATTATGAATATATTTTTCTTTATGGTTTCACATTTCCTACTTTAATTTCTGGCAACTTTTACTTGCTTTGCTCACTGCTATGTCCACATTACCCTTCTCTGTTTCCCCCCTCATTACTTCTATTAGGCAGCCCTCCATTCAGTCTTTCAGGAATATGTTCCTTTTTACTCACAAGGATTTACTTCTGGGAAGATATGTGCTGTTAAGTGTTTACGGTCATATTATAATTTAATGACCAACTATATTCTGTCTGCTATGAAGTAAAAAAAAAGGAATCCAAGCAAATGAACACTTAACCATCCTGTTTGGATTTGTTTGTTTTGCAATGTGGTGCAACAGAAGGCTTTCAAATCAAGCTGTGAAGTTCCTTATGTAGTAAAAAAATCTCTTTGTTTCACCCTAGCAAAGTTTTCAGCTCAGGGCTGGTCCTAGACATAGTGAGGCAATTGGCTACAACAGCAGCTGCTGATGCTGCATAGTTAATTATCAGAAATCCACAAGTCATTCTATGTGATCTCTCTCTCTCTCTCTCTCTCTCTCTCTCTCTCTCTCTCTCTCTCTCATAAACACTCCTCTGTCTTAGGGGGGGGGAAAGTATGTACAACATGCTTGCCTCATGCCCTTTAAACAGCATTTCAGATGTGGTAGAAGTCTCTAATCCCTCTACCAGCACTGAAGAAAGATTCAACCCAGTCCTGTTGGCTTTCACATATGGGATGCATTGTTGGTGCCAATTTGTCTCTGTCCAAGATCTTTTGGTACACCCTTGCTGAACTGGCACCCTTGTTATTGATTTTTAATGCTAAGGTACCAAACGGATGCATCTTATGGATTTCTCAAATTTAAATAGAAGTACTAGAGTTAGGAACTGGACCTTAAGACAATTGTAAAAACACACATGGGGCAGTACAATTCTCATTTTGTTTATTTAAAGGAAAACTTACTTTTCATTGTGTTTACACAGGATGGCAGCATTACTGAATATTAGTTTATGTCAAATTATGCTCTTCCTCACTCCAAACGTTACAAAACAACTGGTTTTTTTTTTAAAAACCCTAAAGACACAATGGCCATTGTAACCACTTATCAAATGCAATGCACTACTCTTATAATTATTTCAGTAAAATAATGTATAATAATACATAATACATAATTCTCCTTTTTCAAAGACCAACCATTTGTTTTTAATAAAGCCAGACAGGTACACTAATACTTTTCTGTGTAATATTTTTAATTAAAAACATTTTTCAACTGTACTGGAATTATTTTACCCCATGACTCATAGTTTTCCAAGATCCATACCCTTCTCTTGGTGCATTTATACTATGGAATGAATGCTCTTGGACCCTACGTTAAATGTGAACAGGAAAATAAGACATTCATATAGTCAGTTGGGAAATTCATACACACACACCAAAAATGAGTTTTGAGAAGGGGGTGCAGACATACATTGGTTGTTATATGCCTTCATTTCTCACTTATGGTGACCCTAAAGTGAATCTATCAAAGGATTTTATCTGCAAGATTGGTTCAGAGGAAATTCATCATTCCTATCTCTGAGGCCAAGAGAATATGACTTGCCCAAGACCACCCAGTGGGTTTCCATGGATAGGGATTGGCACTCCAGTCTCCAGAGAGGTTATCCCATGCTCATAAGTATGTACTGTACATATTTTAGGCAGGGTGGACATTTAGAGTGGAGCAGTAGGATGGCATGATGGCAGCAATGCAGAAATGAGAATGTGAGATTGAACTTGTTATATCTTCAAGTCACCGTTCACTCTATCACAATTTGTGAGCTGTGAACTAAATGAAATTTGTGAATGGCTTGTCTTACAGGCTTTTAGATGACAGCTTTCTATGATACCCCAAACTTATGGCAAGATATCTGGTGTTATGTGTATCTTTCCTACCACATTCCTGATACAGTGGAAGCTGAAACTAATAGAGGAGAAAACAGGAGTGCAGCAAAGACCCACATTACATTGCCTGCCACTTCTGTGTAAATAATTCTGAATAATGCCTGCAGAGACTGTGTGTTGCTGGCTCTACAGAAGCAGTGCAAGACGTCTCTTTTTCTCTAATGTGGCTCACATAATAAGATTCTCAACCTCCTCCTGTACAGCTGAATGTTTTCCATATTATTTTGTGGCCTCTCCCTCTCTAGATATTATGTGATACTTCCCTTATGGCCTTTATGTTCTAGAAGGCTGTGCTATTATTTAATATGAGAAAACCCCTCAAATAAGTTTGGTAAAGTACAGCTCTCTACAGAGTGGAGTTTGCATGATCTAATCCTACATCTAAAAAGGAAATAACACAAAACTAGTCAATGGAAGGATATGAGAAAGGAGAAGGAAAGAATGGGTGGTAAAACAAATGCAAAACAGCAAATGAAATTCTACAAGCTTCAGGGCAGGCCTGACAAATAATGCCCTTGCTGACAGCTGGCATATAAAATAACATAGTTTATGTATTCAACAGGATACATTTGCTCAATTATATAAAAGGTAAGCTGAGGAATGTCTTTTAAGTAAGATTACAAAATAACTGTCATTCATCCTGATCTTTGTGCCTTATTTTTGTTGTGACTCTCTAAATCTATCCTTTCCTGAAGCCTTCAGGACAACCATGATTAAACTCTAAGCTTAGGAAAGTCATTTTTTGAACTTCAATGCCCAGGCAGTGTGGCCAATGGAATTTGCAATTGTATTTGGAGATTCTGAAACCATGGATATCAAACCCATAGAGAAGGGGATTGTATTGTATTAATTAATAACTTATATTTGGATTAATATTAATAAGAGCAAAAAATATATTAAAAAACAAGCATTTAAGTCATTGACAGTATGGCTGTTTTTCTGGGAATAGAAAACTTTGCCTAGATAATTCAGTAGAAAAATAGCTAATCTGTGGTCCTCGTTCTAAGTAGTTTTGATTTTACTTTGTATAATGTACATTGATGATACTATGTAGATTAATCAGATGTTTTACCAGAGCATTTGGAATTGCCTCAATTATACCTATTAATATCAGAACTACCACTGGTTTTTTAGCACCAAGAGGCACTGAACGATTTGGAGGTAGCAATTTGTAGATCCAGTGATTCCTCACTAACTTAGATTCTTGGATAGCATCTAACTTGCTGGTGGTCCAGAACGTTAGTCACTGACATCTGGTAGAGTCTGAAACCGAGATAATAATATATAGAGTTGTATAATTAATATTATTAGATGGCATCAAACACCATGAAATATCTGCATACTTGGAATGGAAATAAGAGTACTAGATATGCAGATAGATATCTATATATATCATATTGCCAGATGTTAGGTGCAGCATATTGTGAAAAAGCATGTGCACTTCAAATTCACATAGACAGAAAAAAATCAAATTTACTTGTTTGTTATTATACACACCATTAAATTGAGATTTATGATAATTTCATTGAATGTATATTTAATTACTTAGTTTACACTTTGTCATTCTTCTCATAATAGAGCTTAAGATAACTCATAATATTAAGGTAACAGTGTAGCAAAAACAGAAACTTTCACACCTCCTCAGCATATTATACAGTGCTGTGGAAAAATCCAGATATTATTCAAAATCAACATCAAAGGGAACGTTTAAATAATACAATTAAACACTAACAAGGCAGATGGTTAGATGTTATAAATCCATTTAATTTCAGCTGTCCAAATTCTGTCTATGGAATACTCTTTTTTCAAATCTAACAAGTTCACTTTCTTGCTTCTGGAGTTGAGAAAATTGTTGATAAAAAAAGCCTTTTTCTACTGATACAAGAGTTGGATGGAATGCTCCATGCCAGAGAACATTATACTAATATTGACTGTGATAGGATGGTGGCAACAATGAAAGCGGTGTTTTGCTTTTATGCTTTGCTGGTGATGTTCCCAAAAATTTCATCCTAGACACTGTTGGACAGAGGATGGGTGGCTACATTTAGTTCTGGATGCAAATAGGTAAATCTGCAGTCTAATAGAGGAGAAAACAGGAGTGCAGCAAAGACCCACATTACATTGCCTGCCACTTCTGTGTAAATAATTCTGAATAATGCCTGCAGAGACTGTGTGTTGCTGGCTCTACAGAAGCAGTGCAAGACTTTTCTGCCACATCTGGCTTTTAAAAAATGGCATGTTGTTCTCAAAGACAAACAAGCACACAAAAAAATGAAAGCATGCTAAAATACTCACATAGGTACCCAATAACTCTGTAGTTCCCCCAGATAGATTCCGTCCCCCTCAGTAAAAAGCCTTGGTGTTATCCTGGACTCCAAATTGTCGATGGAGGCCCAGGTGCCTCCACGAGCAAAAGGGCCTTCTTTCTCCTCGCCAGCGAGACAATTGGCGCCCTATCTTCCGACGGAAGCGCTAGCTACAGTAATCCATGCCATGGTTACATCAAGGCTGGATTACTGTAACGCTTTGTATGTAGGTCTACCCCGGTCACTAACCCGCAGGCTCCAGATTGTGTAGAACGCGGCCGCCAGGCTTCTCACAGGAACATCGATGAGATGCCACATTACACCATCTCTGCAGCGCCTGCACTGGCTGCCCGTTGAGTATAGAGCCTTACACAAGACCTTGACCTTGGCTTTCAAAGCCCTACGGGGCCGGGGCCCAACATACCTAAAAGACCGCTTGCTGATGCCTGCTTACTCAAGGACCCCGCGGCCAGCAAACAAGAACCTTCTTCACATACCAGGCTTGAAAGAGGCCCACCTGGAGACCACGAGACGGAGATCGTTCTCCATTGTGGCCCCCGTTCTTTGGAACTCGATGCCACCGGACCAGAGAGCCTCCCTCAACCTGCCCCAGTTCCTGACCGCTCTGAAGACCTGGCTATTTAGGAAAGCCCATGGTTAATGCAGAACCAGGAACTCAAATACCGACCTGGCCCCTGCATTTAACCACTGAATATTTTAATCTAGTTTTGAATACTCTATTTTAATTGTGGAATTTGTTGTGTGTAAGTCACCCGGAGCACTAACGTGGAGGGCGACTCAGAAATAATAAAGTCAGTCAGTCAGTCAGTCAGTCAGTCAGATACCAAGTGTACCAGATGCTCATTATATATTCTTTATCACATGGTTCAGACATGCACACAACACAGAGAATTGCATTGTGATTGTAGTGGAGACTTGCATAAAGACCTGCTGTACCATCACTGTATTGATGTCTAATGTGCAACACATATGAAAGAGCCTTGCTTATTTTAAAAACGGAGATATTTCCATGTACCATGAAAATAAAAGATGAGTTAGGGATTTAATATTACCTAGTGGGTTAAATGTTAGCATGGAAGACGTGCTTCAGTCCAATTGTTTCATATAAGAGAATGGTTCTAGTACACAGGTATCTGTATCAGCCTCCACATGAAAAAGCAAATGCTGCACATAAGCATTCCATTATGTGGAAATATATGCTCTGTCTTCAGAAATTCAAGTACACGGAACAGTTTTAACTGAATCGTGAACTCCATGGGTGGCCCTGGGAAGTCACACATCCTAAAGTGAAATGGGAATCTCATGGTTTGTCTTGTAGGGTTCACATATTGATTGAGATCACAAAATATACAAAATGTTCAAAGGATTTGGAATTCAAGAACAAGTTATCCAAAGTAAGGGCCATAATTCAGCATAACTAAAAGGCAATCTGTTTGTTCTGTGGGGCATGATGTCATGGCAAAATAGTCATTTTAAAAAGGGGAGCCATCTGGCAATGCTAAATGACAAAGACTTTTGCAAGTCTTTTGTCATTTATATTTAGACAAGCCCTTGGCACACATCAGTGAGCAAAGCTGGAGATCAAGGGAAATGTATAATCAAAGCTAGAAGCATCAGAATACCAATAATATTATTTGGAATAGGGAATGGGGGAGGGAAGCATACAGAAGTGAAGAAACTGTGGGAGGTGTAATTCCATAGGGGGTATTATATTTGCAATTCTGTGCAATCTCCATTTTGTTGCTCTAAATATTAGTATCAAACCCACCATATTAGGGAGTGACAAACATGTCAAACTAGAATGAGGGAGAACTGAAATCATGCCAGCCCAGCCATAAAGTTTGCTGAATAATAGTAGACAGTGTTTACCAAAACTATCTTCTGGGTTGCTGTGAGGATTAAAGGTGAAGGAAAACAGTTATGCAACACTGAACACTTTAGACAATATATAAGATATCCATGTGAAAAAGACAGCTATATAGTTTATTCTCTCAAAACAGAGGCTGAATCTCAGTTGATCAAATCAGTCATAGTGCTATTTCTTGACTTTTTAATGGTATGTGGCTGTCTGCTAGTCTTGGCATACATTGATCTGAAGGGACCAGTAATGCGGCCAGTCGCTATAGCAGATGGTCCTGTACCCACTGGATTCTATGATTTTATGTTATATACGATTCCAAGAGGCTTTATCGCCATTGTGCATTATAGTTTGCAAAGGAGGAGGCATGCAACAGGGTTGGGCCTCAGCTGGTACAGTATTTGTAATAGAATATAAAATGTGAATGAATTCTATGACTATTACACAGGAAAGTCCCTTTTTTCAAACATTTAAAAGTAATTTTGACTTAGAATTTTAAAAATGTAAGGTTTCTACTGTATTCTTGTTGGGTAGTCATAATTTATTTAATCTATGCATATGATTAAATTTAACCTGGTACACATATTTTTAATTTGTTACCCACTTCTCCTCACGGCTCAAGGCAGATACAAGACAGTTAAAACACCCAGATAAAACAAAATACCCCATATATGTATTATGTATTTCTCTCTCTCCCCCTCCATAATACAAAGATTAAAATATGATACTAATGAAACATAAACTTAAAAGTCATAGTTTAAAATTCACTGGGTAGTGGATAGGCCTGCTAGAAAAGCTGGGTCTTACATTTTTACAACTCATTTAGCTGTCAAATCATTTCCAGTAGGTTGTTCCAGGAGCAGCCAATGAAAAGGTCCTCTGCGTGACAGTTGCCAGTTGTTCATTGAAGTAAGCACCCCCAAAGTGTTTGCAGAAAATTATACAGGAGAAGGTTATCCTGTAGGTAACCTGGACCCAAATCATGTTATCCTGTAGGTAACCTGAACCCAAACAATGAAGGATTTTAAAGCAACACTTTGTACTTTTTCCAGAAACTAAATACCTAGCAGCCTCACACCTAGATGTTCCAATAACCTATCTGGCCACCATGTTTTAAACTAATTTGAGTTTCCAAACTTGGGACAGAGATAGGCCAGTGTATAGTTCATTGCAGAAGTTCAACAGCATGTGTAGTGTCATCTTTAGGTCTTCCAGTTCTGGGAAGGGGTCATGCAGGGATTTGTAATCAGATAATTAGACAAACTTCCAGTATTTGCAGTACTAGATATTAACAATATGGAGTTAATCAAAAACCCCACGACATACCTATGGATGTATTCTGCTGGATGTGTGACAATTGGTACCTTATATAAATCCACTTTCCTGGAATAGTTTAAAACAAATAGGTGCTCATGCACTACGTCCATTCTATGTTCAAAACTCTTCTGAGAAATGAAATGCTCAACATTTCTGAAATCCCAGTGGGGTTCTGTAGCATCTTGTACTGATTCTTACAACATAAAAGATTCTATTTACCTCAGACTCTGCACCACATGACAGCTGGTTCCTGCCAAAGCCTGTTTTGCAAAGTGATTACATGATGGCAGCTTGAAAGCAGTTTGGAGTTCTGCTCTATGTATTTAGCTGCCAGTGATTCAATCTGACTCTGGTTTGAACATCCTCCTTCAGTCACAGCTGGGGAGGGAAATCCAACCATGCATATTACTTTCATGTTTATACCCCTTGTGGTTGAGTGAAGTTCAGCAGAATAAACAGTAAGACTATTAATTAATTTTCCATCTATTCACTCACAGTTTTTCTACCATTGGCTGTATTCCTCACCCTTCAGTAGATAGACAGATATTTATTTACGGTCAAAGACCAACATCATATTATACAGAAAATAAAACAATATAAATGTTAAAACTCCATTCAACTCTAAAATTCACACCAGAAGTATCTGGCCTATTGTGTTTCCGCGTGCAATTTGTTATGCTGGTTCCTCGTAGCCAGAATGGCCATGAGATATTTGGCCACCAGGTTGGTTATCTCCTTGTGTTTGTCGTCAAGCAGCCAGTATAGGTAGAATTCCTCAGGTCTACCAGGTAAGCGGGACAGAATTGGTGAGATTAAGGAGAGACGGGCATCCAAATACAAAGGGCAGTGAAAGAACACATGCTCTATAGATTCAACCACCCCTGTGTCGCAGGGGCATATACGTTCATGATAGGGTGTTTTTGTGTACCTTCCCAGTAGCACAGCTGTTGGCAGAGCATTAACTCGGGCCAGAGTAAACACTTTCCTATGTTTCGAATTTATTAGATTTGTTAAATAATTTTGTGTAGCAAAGGGTACGTTAGTACTGCATTTTAGTAGTGGATGGTATCTGGCACAGGCTAGATGTTTTTGGTAATCTATATCCATTATTCTGTGCCTTACTGCTACTCTAGCATTCATATATCCCAGGTGGTCCAGTTCATCTTCCTGTAACCCTGATAGTTTGAGATTTCTGAGAATCATCTTTTTCCATGTAGACCTAAAAGAGTCTGTCAGGGTTAAAGGGGCCAATCCTTTAGGTAAGTGTTTTAACTTTAGCCAGAAGTTTAGTGTAAGAGTCTGGACTCGTGCCTCCATGGAGGGCAAGCCCGCTTCTAGACGCAGGGTGTTATTAGGGACGGAACATGGAGTTGCTAGGATACTTCTCAGGAATTTGGTTTGGACTTTTTCGAATGTGTCCAGTTTTTTGAAGGCACATACTTGTGCACCGTACAGAAGTTGGGCAATTATTTTCGCTGCAAACACTTTTGTGACAGCTGGGATATATTGGCCTCCCTTGGTGAAATAAAAATTCTTAATGGCTCTACAAGCTCTTTGCACGTTATCTGTTGCTGATTTTATCTGTTCGTTCCACCGACCCGAGGAATGGAACGTGATCCCCAAGTATTTGTATTTGTCTACTTGTTCGATGGGTAATCCGTTGATAGTCCATTTTGGTCTGATTTTTCATCTGGTAAAAATCATTATTTTGGTTTTGCTGTAGTTTATAGTTAGGGAATCTTTTTCACAGTATCTTTGGAGTTCTAGTAATAGCCTTTTAAAACCAATTTGTGAATAAGATACTATAGCCGCGTCATCTGCGTACAGTAGCATAGAGATTGGTCTGTGGGCTAAACGTGGGGGGTGGAAATGATCCCCCTTCAGGGCTTTTACCATAGAATTTATATATAAGTTAAATAAGGTGGGGGCCAGAATACATCCCTGCCTAACGCCTCTGTTGGTAGGAACTATTCCAGAGAAGTGGCCAGTCTGGGAACATCTTACTCTGAGTGAGGTGTTGTGGTAAAGCCCTTGAATTAAGATTAAGAGTCTTCTGTCTATTGATGAGCACTCTAGTTTCTTCCATAGTTTGTCTCTCGGGATCAGATCAAACGCAGATTTAAAATCAATGAAAGCTGTATATAATGCTCCTCTGTCCAGGGCAGAGTATTTTTCTGCTAAATGCTGTAGGATTAGACATTGATCCAAGGTAGAACGTCCTTCTCTAAACCCAGCTTGTTCATCCTCAAGAATGTTCTCTTGGTCTATCCAGTCCGTCAGTTTTAGATGTAAGTGAGAAGCATAAAGTTTGCTAACAATACTTAGCAAACTGATTGGTCTGTAGTTTGCTGGGTTGGAACATTCTCCTTTTTTGTATATCGGGATAATTGTGGCTATTCCCCATTCTGTAGGGAATGTGGCTGTCTGGTCTATCCTGGTAAACAGACGTGCCAAGACTGGTATCCACCAGTCCTTGTTTGTCTTTAAGAGTTCTGCCGTTATATTGTCACAGCCAGGGGCCTTGCCAGGCTTTAATCTACTAATTAAATTCTTGATCTCTAATTCAGTTACCCGGGGCCAACTGGATGTTGAATCTATGTCCAGGTTGCCCTTCCTCATAGTAACCGTGCTGGTCGTATATATGTTTTTAAAATATTCTTCCCATGAGTGTGCTGTAATATGGCAGCCTACGCTGTGGGCACCATGTCTGATATCACCTGCAACGATTTTCCAGAACAGAGCTGAATTATTGGACTTTGCAGCTGTAATTAATTTATCCCAGGCACTCTTCTGGGCTTGTGACTTCTTTTGTTTGATTACTGCTTTATATCTTGCTTTTATGGTAAACCAATCCTGAGGTATCTGACGTAAATTCTTGCTTCTGTATCTTTTATATATCTTCATCAAATCTTTTTAAGGGCTTTGCATTCACTGTCAAACCATGGTTTATGTGTGTGTACTTTCCTATTCATATTGTTACAATACTTGGCAGTCAATAACTGTTGCAGTAGTGCTATCACATTTTGGTAGAGTGACATCACGTCAGCTGATTGGGTAGTTAAAAGTATTTGTGAGTGTAATTGAAGAAAAGCATCAGATTGCAAGGCGTTCTTAACTGCCATATCTAAATTGTGAGTCCATTTTGCTCTGATAGTCCTTGGTCCCTCTTGTGTTTCACAGGAGGGAGTTTGTTCCAAATGAGTGTTTCTGTCACAGGTCTTTAGGTTGAGTGCTAAAGGTAGATGGTCACTGGTCAGCTGTTTGTCAACCCAAAAGTTTTCAATTAGGTCCAGTCCTCTGTAGGAAACTAATATGTAGTCAATTGTTGAGGCTCGTGATCCTGACACATAGGTAAATTCCCCTGGCTTGTCACCAGTCACAGAGCCATTCAAGATTACAAGGTCTAAATTATTGGACATATGTAGTAAGCATAGCCCCGCATAGTTATGACCTGCGTCCTTAGATTCTCTCTCTGGTATTGGATGGGCGGTATCGGATTTTAAATGGGTTTGGTGGAAAAAGTCGAAGAGGTCAGAGTCATTGTGGCCCAGCCTGGCATTGAAATCGCCCACTACTATCACAAGTGCATCGGAGTATGTGGTTGCCCATTTATCAATGTATTCCTCAAGCTTTTGCCAATCTAGTTTGACTAAGCTTCTAATTTTCCTGGGTGGGAGATAAACATTAAATAGTAAGTATTTGGTAGAGTTAAATGTGATAAGAGTAGCAAGGGCTAGCTGCAGCAAGGGTTCTAGCTTAGTAACTTTGGTCTTCAGTTTTGTGGATACAAACAGGTTGATTCCTCCACATGCCCTGCCTCTTTTGGTTTTAATTTTGGCATTTAGTGAGTGCGATTCGTAGTTATGCAACTCTATGTTATCAAGTGCCCAGGTCTCTTGCACCAGAATAAAGTCAAATTTTTGAATATATCCTAGAAATTCAGGTTCGACCTGCTTGTTCCGCCATCCCGCAATGTTCCAGGAAAGGATGGATAAGTGAGCTTGTTGTTGGAGAGGTATACATTCAATTTGGCCTGTGGGCCAGTTGTATCATCCTGTCCTGTTGGTTTCAGCCAGAAATTTCTGTTTAGGACCTTCTGCAATTGTGATGTTATCCAGTTCTGGTGTTACTCTACTTACATTTGAGCTCCACGGTTTGCTGATCTTAATTACGGGGGTAAAGGGAGCCCGTTTCGTGGGAGGAGAGTTAGCCAACTCTTCTTTCGCAAGGTATCTCATGTCAGTCCAAGTGACTATGTCCTTTTCATGACTTTTGTTGGTGTTACTAACTTTTGACGTGTCCTCCTTAAAATGTAAGTCTCTCTCGGATCTACTTTTAGAAGGTGGGACTTCTCCTATTATCTCCTTTTCTGTTTCCGGTGTTTCCCAGATTTTTGCTGGTACTTCTCTCTTATCCAGATCCAGTAGACTGCTGGGTTTTGATCGATCTTCAAAAAAATCTAGTAAGGATCAGGTCCAATCTAGCAAAAAAGTTCTTGGTTTGATAAATGAAATGAGCTATGTCTTGATCCTTAAAGGTTACAAGAGCATGTACCTTAGTGTTATTGTAGTCAATATATTCAATGTCTAATATATCTGATTTCACCACTGCCCCTGGTAAGACCTCTCCTATGACGTCAAGCAGATGTTCCATGTGTGTCTTATCTGTCATAGGTTTCCTTATCCTAGGATAATTTAGGAACACCAATTTATTTGGGATCAAAGTTAGTTTTGGGTTCCTTCAGTATACAACAGTGACATGCAAATGACTGCTTTCTTAGCAGATTTCCCCATCTTTTAGCAGAATGTGATGAAATGTTCAAATGTGTGTTATATGCAACAATACAAAAATCTAGCCTTTTAACAATGTGCTGCATTTGTGTGTGCCCCCTCCATCCCATTGTCTCCAACAGAACTTCTCTTGTGAACACAAATGATTCATCTTCCAACAAACTTCCAACTATGTTTTCTACCAAGACTGACTTAATTTGCACTTCAGCTCTAAAGATTAAAAACGAACTCTTCTGGGACATTTTGTACACAGCCTCTGACTGAATTGAGACAAGGCCTGTATTTATCACTCATTATCATAATTCAATTGTCGTGCTATGGGAGATTGTAAGCAGCTTGGGTTTCTTTAAAGGGAAATGCTAACAGCTACATTAACCATGACCAGATACTCTGGAAAAGAAGGAGGGGGTGAGGAGAAAAGATTGGCCATTGACTGCTACAAGATGGCCATATTTCTGACAATAATCACCCCTGTAGCTATGAAGAGACTCCAAAAGCTGCCTGTATCTTTGAACACTATATAAAATGCTGAGAATTGATTATACATTCAGCTGATGACATTTCCCCAATAATATCTGAAATAGCTCATTCAGTAACAACTAGAACAGAGTCCATTAATCTGAAGACAAACTCCATAGCTATACATGTATCAGATCATCATTATAGTGAATATGGAGGCACCAAGAGCAACTGCAAACCTCCCATTTAGGTTGGCCAGGTGTCCTTAACAGATGGCAGTCTTCTATTTGAAAGGCTAGAAAGGGGCACGGTCATGGGGAGCAGACTATGTGGCATAATGTAACATAATGTAAAATAAACCATGTGTAGTTCACGTTTGATCAGCCCACACATTACCTTGCCAGAGAAATAAGATATGCCATGCTTCTGAACAGTAAAGAACAGTCGTTTATTCTTTGTAGTTCAGAACAACATATGTACAATGTGATCAGTTGCATCAACTTACATAATGTCCTTTTATGAAAAATTTAAAATGGTCTTTCTTTGTCCAAGTGGACAAACACCTCCAGCAATTCATGAAGCAAGAGCACACTTCAAACTGTGTCTCACTCTACTTATCTGTTCATCTCTCTCTCTCTGCACTTGCATAGCTCAAGCCTGAACAAAAATGTAACAGTATCCAAAAGTCCCAGGCTCAGCCATCTCCCTGCGCATTGCCCGGCCAATTAGTTTCCTGCATCTTATTTTACAGTTGACACACACACACTCACTGACTCCTCGCATTGCTCCAACAGACTACCAATCCACATTTTTGTCATTCTTTTGTGCCACAATTGCAATCCCACAGGCCTTATCAGTAGAATGTGAAGCCTCTATTATTTCATTTTCATGTGTAAAGATAATTCATTAGTTTAGTTTTCTCCCCATGCAGGAGAAAACAGTAGTCTCACTGTATTCAAATATATCCAAAGAGATTTTTATTTTTATTTCTCGTATCAGAAGCAAATCAAGGGTACAGTTGAAAATGTTTTTTTAAACAACACACACACACACACACACACACACAAAATTTAAAAATGTGGCATTATATGACATGCCCTCTGGCTGGAAGCTGGCCACTTGGAGTACCTCTGGTATTGCTATAAGGAGGTCCCCCATTGTACATGTAGCAGGGTTCAGACTGCATTGTAATAGGTGGTCTGTGGTTTGCTCTTCTCCACACTTACATGGCATGGAGTGTGGCCCTATTTCTTAAGGTTGGCTCTGCATCTCATGGTGCCAGAACGCAGTCTGTTCAGTGCCTTCCAAGTCGCCCAGTCTTCTGTGTGCCCTTTCAAAGAGATGTATAGGAATCAAGTGGAAATACAGGCATGTTCTTTTGCAGAATGCAAACATGTTTTCTGTGTGGAAAATATGTTTCCTTCACATTTTCTGTGCAGAAATGCAATCCCTCCCCCACTTTTTGCACAAAATAACCCCGGTGTGCATTTCTTTGCAGAATAATTCTTCTTCATCACATCAGGAGATTCCAATACTGGGAAAGACTGACAGAGTTTCCTGATGGTTAGGAAATTTGTTTGACTTATTGACTCCTAAAACCTTGGTTTCTACACACTTTAAACACATTTAAAAGACAGAGCCCCCTCAGGGAATGGCTGGAAGTACTTTTGCATCGTATGATGGGCTCCATGGGACTCAGTCTTTAAACTGTTTTTAAAGTGTGTGTGTGTGGGGGGGGGGGATTATTCATCTAATGAGATAGTAGTGTCTAAAATATTCATCTATTGAGAAAGTAGTGTCAAACTGTCAGTGAAAACTAACACGGAGACATTAAACTTTCACAAAGGGAATTTCACCAAAATGAGAAAAACTGTAAAGAACGAACTAAAAGGAGCAGTAAAAAAAATCAAATCCCTCCAAAATGCTTGGAAACTGTTTTAAAATACCTTAAAACAGGCCGAACTAAAATGCATTCCAATAAAAAGAAAGAAGCATGGAAAGTCCAAAAGGACACCAGTATGGCTTACAAATGAAGTAAAAGATGTGATTGGAAAGAAGAAAAACTCATTTAAGAAATGGAAGGCTCTTCCTACCGAAGAGAACAGAAAGGAACACAAGCTCTGGCGAACTAAATGCAAAGCAACAGTCAGGAAAGCCAAGAGAGATTTTGAGGCACACATAGCAAAGAATATTTAAAAAAACAACAAAAACTTCTTTAAGTACATCAGAAGCAAGAACCCAACTAGAAAAGCAGTTGGGCCACTCGACGACAATGGTCAGAAAGGGAAAATCAGCGAAGACAAGGAGATTGCTGAGCGGCTAAATGACTTCTTTGCCTCCGTTTTCACACAGGAGGATAGACAACATATGCCTGCAGATGAGTCAGTTTTTTCAGGGAGGGAATTAAAAGAATTAAAACAGATAGAGATAAACAAGGAGGATGTTCTCATATGCCTTACTAAACTAAATGTCAACAAATCACCAGGTCCAGACGGCATCCACCCCAGAGTTCTTAAGGAACTCAAGTGTGAAATTGCTGAACTTCTAGCCAAAATATATAACCTTTCTCTAAGATCAGGCACTGTACCCGAGGACTGGAGGGAGGCAAATGTAACACCGATCTTCAAGAAAGGATCCAGAGGTGATCCAGGAAATTATAGACCAGTCAGTTTAACCTCAGTTCCAGGCAAAGTGATGGAAACCATTATTAAAGAAAAAATTACTAGGCACATAGAAGAACAGGCATTGCTGAAAGAAAATCAACCTGGTTTCTGCAAAGGCAAATCATGTCTTACTAACTTGTTAGAATTCATTGAGGGTGTAAATAAACACATAGATAAAGGGGATCCAGTCGATATTGTTTACCTTGACTTTCAAAAGCCTTTTGACAAAGTCCTCACCAAAGGCTCCTAAATAAGCTCTTCAGCCATGGAATCAGAGGACAGGTCTTGTCCTGGATTGCAACCTGGCTAAACTGTAGGAAACAAAGGGTGGTAATAAATGGACATTTCTCTGGGTGGAAAGAGGTGAGAAGTGGCGTACCCCAAGGTTCAGTTTTGGGTCCGTTACTTTTTAATATATTCATTAATGATCTGGATGTAGGAGTGAATTCTGAGGTAGCAAAGTTTGCAGACGACACTAAATTGTTCAGGGTAGTTAAAAATGAAACTGATTGTAAAGAGCTCCAGAAAGATCTCTCGAAATTGAGTGAATGGGCAACAAAGTGGCAAATGCATTTTAACCTAAACAAGTGTAAAGTCATGCACATCGGGCAAAGAACCCCAACTACACCTACCAATTGATGGGGTCAAAGCTTTCCGAGACAAACCAGGAAAGGGATCTTGGGGTTTTGGTGGACAGCTCAATGAAGATGTCAACCCAGTGCGCTGCAGCAGTGAAAAAGCAAATTCTATGCTTGGCATGATCAGGAAGGGAATCGAAAATAGGTCGTCAAATGTTGTATTACCTCTCTACAAATCGATGGTAAGGCCACATTTGGAGTACTGTGTACAATTCTGGTCTCCGCACCTTAAGAAGGATATAACGGAACTGGAAAAGGTACAGAAAAGGGCAACAAGAATGATCCAAGGGCTGGAGCGGCTCCCTTATGAAATCAGGTTGCAACGCCTTGGTCTTTTCAGCCTTGAAAGACGGCGTTTAAGAGGTGACTTGATCGAAGTGTATAAAATCATGCATGGGATAGAAAAGGTGAATAAAGAAAAATTGTTTTCTTTGTCACAAAACACTAGGACTAGAGGGCACTCCCTGAAGCTCCAAGGTAGGAAAATTAAGACTAATAAAGGGAAATATTTCTTCACCCAGAGGGTCATTGGGTTATGGAATTTACTTCCAGAAGAGGTTGTGACAGCTGTCAGCCTGAAAAACTTCAAGGCAGGATTAGACAGATTCATGGATACCAAGTGTATCGGTAGTTACTGAAAAGGACATTCAAGTGCCACCTCGGAGTTGGTTGAGGTAGGCAGGATTTCCCCGGGTACTGGTTGTGGGGGGTCGGGAGCAGGTTAGGGTTTTGCCCTCCCTTCTGCTCGAGATCCCCGTGTACAACTGGTGGGCCACTGTGTGATACAGAATGCTGGACTAGATGGGCTGAGGTCCGATTCAGCATGGCTCTTCTTATGTTCTTATGTTCTTATCTAATGCAAGGAAATTTGCTTGTTAAGTGGTTTTGGCTCAAGAGGAGGACTCTCCTCCTGAATCTGAAAAGCTTTTGGACAAAGCAGTCGAGGAGCTCTCACTGCAGCATGAAAATCAGCAAAGTAAACGGTCAAGTATAAAAACTACATGAAGCTTCCTGAACAACTGTCAGGAGCTCAATACCAACTGAGATTTCCCCACATAATCACCATGATATAGCACAGTTTCAGTGCAGAGCTAATATTTTAAATATGTGCTCATTGAGAACAATGCCGCTGCTCCTGTAACCATCAAGAGATAGATAAGCCAGCCAGGTAGCCATGAATAACACTTTACTAATTGCTCTCTTGGAACCTAGAATTAGCCCTGTGACACCAGCTAGAGACATTTGATTCCTAAGGCAGAGTAGAAGTCTTCCCCTCCAATCTCAAAGTTAAGTATTTTTGGCTCCTTGTGTAGAACATCTCACATGTGTGTGTCTTCTTCCCTGGCAGGAAAATGAAATAATAATACATTAAATAAATGTTGTGGCATACATGCTTCATCTGCCTAATGGTAGGGTTCAGCTGCAGTCCCGACAATGGCTCTAGATCAGGGGTGGGCAATTACTGGCCCTCCATGTGTTTTGGACTTCAACTCCCAGAAATCCTAACAGCTGGTAAACTGGCTAGGATTTCTGGGAGTTGAAGTCCAAAACACCTGGAGGGCCGGTAATTGCCCACCCCTGCTCTAGATCCATTAGATAGTTTCTCAATTCACCATCATGGCACAAGAGAGGGCATGTCCTTATATTCTATTGCAACAACAATATTATTTGTGGTGTGGCCCACTTCTGTGGGGAGCAATAAAGACAAGGGCCCAATTAATTAGATGTTTCAACATAAATTGTGTTCTTCTAATTTACATGCATCATACATTAATTGAGGTTCCTGATGTTGGTCATAAAATGCTTGTCCATTCCAAGTGAAAAAAATAATAATACTTTCTTGTTAATAATACTTTAGAGTTACTAGATACTGTGACTATTTCAAAGAAGGAATCATGTTTGGCCAAGTGCCCTTATCTCTGAACATGATTCAGACAAAGTTATGTTCTGGTACCACCAATTTCCTTGGGCAATAGTTGAATTGGACTGAACATAGTTTAACTCTGGCTGAATCTTATGCTGCAGGACCTTTTCCCCAATAATGTGCACTAAAGACAGAAGTGGCAGAATGTAAGCCAACTGAGTAAGGACCATGTCACTTTTGTGGTCTCTTCTACACCAAACATATTAAACACATCACATTGTTTATATATTTAAATAATCATTTTACACGTTTGTCAGTATATGTTAAATCTAGTCTGCTCATTTTATTTAGCTTCTAAATTAATTCTTTGTGGTAGAAAGAGGGAGGGCAGATTTTATTACAACTTTATTAGTGTTGACAGATATTTTTTCGTTGACTTGTTGGCAAAATGCAAGAACAAATATATTGATGTAAATATTCAACTACTACTTACCTTCTTGAATTAATTGCTAGTTAAGCCAAATGAACTGCTTTCAACAGTTATAGTGGCCTGGCCATATATATGGGTTGGGGTGGTAGAGTATTTTGTTTGCTTTGTCACTAGAAACTTAAGAGACATGAATGGCAAGTTTGCCACTGACACCATTGTGAACAGCTCCTATCAAATGAAATTGTAAGCATAGAAACATAATAGTATAAGTTGAAAGGACATAAAAACTATACCCCTGACATTTCAGGAAATCCACAGATAAAGCATCCCTGTTAGATGATCACCCAACTTCTGAAGTAGCATGTTAAACACTAGGCACTCTGGAATAAGCTACAAAATCCACTGCAGCCAATCGGCATGCACCCCATGCAGGGGCTCAATTCTGAGACTGGACAATGTGGAGCACTTATCAGGTCATTACTAGTGATGTTGCACATTTTAAAAATGCAAAACACAGCTGGCAAGAAAGTAAATAAGCACTCCCCCTCTCCCGAGAGGAAACCATATTCCACTTGGAACTCCTGCTTGCCACCCCTTTGTTCTCATTTCCTTGTGCCCTGCCATGGTCTACTGCTGATCACAAATGGGCACAGTGATGTGCATCAGTGCATCTTAGTGGGCTGGTAGAAAAAAATCTCCTCAGATCAGTTCTAATCTATAATCAGCAGATGCTGTGGCCATCATCCCAGCCTCAAACCAGTTATGGGGACAATTGTGTAAGTGCTCTGCACTTTAATTGACTCAGATTTAGTGCCTGTGTAGAACCACCCTTCAATTCCTCTATGGTGTATAATGCCTACTAAATATACCCTTTTAGATAATCTATTGTGGTATCATTCAGGCATAATTGGAATAAATGCACAAAAATATTTTCATCTTCTACATGATTATGGGATTTTTTTTCTTTAGCAACTCCTAAAAATCTTGTAATCCCATCTGTTTGGATGTAGGAATTAAAACACTCAGGAACAACCAATGTTTTCCCCATCACTTCAAACATATGGCAAAAGCAATTGTACCTGTGAAGTGTTTCTGTTCTTGGAATGTACAGGTGTTTTGTTCCTTTTTTGGAATATGTTGCCATAACCTGATTGCTAGCATAGGTTGTAAGTAACTTGATATCTCTTTCTTAACAGTGATTGCCTAGGAAAGGCATTTTGGCAAGTTATCTGCATAAAATTAGTAGTGTGTTCTTTAAAAAAGACTGGTATTGCTAAAAGATTTGGCTGGCATTCTTTTCCACTGTCTAAACATCATTCTCATTCCCACAGTTCAAAAATAGGATTGCATTTGCTACTGCACTTTTAGTTGTGGCTTGGAAAGATATTATTGACACAGACCTCATTGCCCTCTAGAGCTCAACCAGCAGGTGTGTGGGTAGCAATTCTGTCTTAGGTCACTAATCGCCATGAAATAATGGGTGGCAATGGCTGTGTCCTATTTGATCCCAAGCAACCACCTTATTTTTGGATGAAAAGCCACTTTTTTGTGGTTTTAAAATTATGGAATGAGCTTAATTAAACTGTAAAACATTAAGAAGCAGGAGGAAATATGATATCCTTGGGGGAACAGTGGGGAAAAGTCAACCACCTCCATGACTTGGACAAAATAAACATAAACTTGGTAGTAAAAATAAGCCAGCAGTTTCCAGTTCCACCCACTGACCTTTTACTTAGGTAAAACCTTTCCTCAAAGAAAAGGGGATGTGTTTTTTAAGGCCACGTGTTACTTAACACATATGGCCATTCCTTCACTATGAGATGTATGTATGCACTATGCACTATTAATTTTTTTTATGGTCAAAGCATGAACTGTTCTAACATATCAATCTTTGGTGAAATTATGAATTCCCTTGACTGTAGGAAATGACTAAGCACTGTTTGAAAAGCAGCACTGCAGTAGTGTGGGGACTTTGAATCATGTAGCACAGTACAAATAATTTTCCAGTACTGTGGCAAAACAGACCCCTTGTGCTCACGAATCCCAAGTCCTATCATCTGGACCAGAAGCTGAAAAGTGAGGTCAGCAAGGGGATTATATCCATCATGCAGACCAATATCTTGCATATCACATCTGCTTTAAGGGGTCTTCTTCGTTGTCTAAGTCAGTGGTTCCCAACCTGTGGACTACAGACCACTGGTGGGCCACAAGACCTAAAATAAGGTCCATGGCTCCAGATTATTAAATATGTTTTTCTATGAGTGAGAAGATGGTGACTATGGGATCATATATGTTCTCTATCAGAAACTAGAGCAGATGTGGTCTATCCAATGCAGTCTTATGAATCAACACAACAAATAACTAAACCAAATCTAAAGTTGACCAAAAACTGGTTCGTAACCCTTTTGGTACTAATGTTGGAAAGTAGACCCTGGTCAAAGTAGTCCCTGGTCAAAGTGGTCCTTGGGCAATTGGTCCCTAATCAAGTGGTCCCTAGTCAAGTAGTCCCTGGTTAAGTGGTCCCTAATCAAGTGGTTCCTGATCAAATGGTCCCTAATCAAATGGTCTCTGATCAAGTGGTCCCTGGTCATGTGGTTCCAAGTCAAGTGGTCCATGGTCAAAGTGGTCCCTGGTCAAAAAAAGAGTTGGGAACCACTGGTCTAAGGGAATGAACAAAGAGGCATGCCCAGAGCAGAAAAATGGGGCTTAAGATGTGCAAATTGGAGTTGCTTAGAAGCTGGAAAGAATAAAAACTGAGAGAGAGAAAAACCCCAAACTCCCTTTGGAAATAATCTTGCAAAATAAGAGAGAAAACATCACCTACAGCAATAGAAACAGACACATCCTGCTTAACCTCAGATGGTGGTGTTATTTCAGAGATGAGAAGTCTGCCACCCTTGTGGTGATGTTAGACTTCAGTTTCCATAATTCTGCACCATTATCTCTGTTATTATTATTATTATTATTATTTCAAACTTATATACCACCATTCCCAATGGCTCATGGTGGTTCACAGCACATACATAAACATTCATAGCACGGTAGTTAAAAATACATTAAAATTATTTATAACTAGAAACAGAGAAGGTGACTAGGCAGGGCCATGACAAATTGAATGCCTGCCGGAAGAGGTTAGTCTTGCAGGCCCTCTGGAAGGAGGGAAGGTCTGTTATTACCTGAACCTCCTCTGGCAAGGCATTCCATAGGTTAGGCGCTGCTACCAAGAAGGCACGCTGTCTTGTAGACGACAGGCGTCAAGTTCTGATAGTTGGAAATACGATGGCCCCAGACCATGCAAGGCCTTGAAGGTTAACACCAACACTTTGAAGGCAATCCAGTACTCGATGGGAAGCCAGAGCAGACGCTGCAGGACTGGTGTGATGTGGCACGTTGGTGACACTCCAGCCAGCAGTCGAGCAGCAGCATTCTGCACTAGCTTGAATTTCCAGATCACCGACAAAGGAAGGCCAATGTAGAGGGTGTTACAGTAGTCTAGCCTTGAGATGACCATGGCCTGGATCACCGTGGCTAAATCATTACCGGAGAGGTAGGGCACCAGCCGCCTTGCCTGGCGCAGATGGAAAAATTCCGCTCTGCTCACTGCGGAGACCTGAGCCTCCAATTGGACGCCCAGGCTTTTTACAAGGGACGACGGGCGAATTGCTTCGCCGTCCATCACAGGCAGCTGAAGCTCCCCCCCCCCCCTGGGCGACCCAGCCAAAGTATCTCCGTCTTTGACGGGTTCACCTTCAACCTGCTGGCCCGTAGCCACCCAGTCACGGCTTTGAGGCACCGATGGAAATAATCGGGTACGGAGTTCGGCCAGCCTTCCATCCTCAGCACCAGCTAGGTGTCATCAGCATACTGATGGCATTCCAGACCAAAACTATGCACCAGTTGGGCCAGTGGATGCATATAGATGTTAAATAACAGAGGGGAGAGGATGGCCCCTTGGGGTCCTAGAGCTAATGGATATCTGGGAAGCCATGCTTTTGTGTTCCCATACTAGATACTATATTATAAATTAGTCACTCGTCCACTGCAAGACTGCAGACTATCTTGTGCCTTTCTTCATTGTAGATTTAAATTTTGATGTGAGCCCAAGGGAATCCTTAATATGAGAACAAAACAGTTTAACTTTGTTTTATTTATCCTTGCATTCAAAAGGAGAGTTCTACAGCTTGTCTTGCAATACCAACTGAATCTGTGCATGTTGTAACAAGTGTAACCTGAGTCACAGTTCTGGGTTTTGAATTACCACGACATCTATATATATAAAGGAGACACGGTCGTGCAAAGATTGATATAGACAAAGAAACTATGGCTCGCAGAAGCACCAAACTTGGCAGCCTACTGGACCATTACACTCGCTACAGACAACAGCAAAAAAAACGGACCTACATACCTCCCAGCACCCAAAAAACGATCCCCAAAAATTGCCAACGGAACTCCCACCCGGCCACTTCGCTGCCAGCGCGAACGTTTAGAACGTTCGCACATGGCAGCCAGAGCGCCTCCCTCCGCCTCCTCCTTTGATCAGGAAGAGCGGCGGGGGAACCTGGAAGGAGGAGGGGAACCCCTCCCCCTCCCCAGCCCCTCCCCTCCCCGCCACCCCCCCCTCGCCGCCCGGTTTAACGGAGCGGCGAGGGGGCGGGCCAGGGGCGGGGACCTGCCCACCCCCTCCCCAGCCCCTCCCACCTCCCCCCGCCACCCCCCTCCCCGCCCGGTTTAACGGAGCGGCGAGGGGGCGTGGCCAGGGGGCGAGTGAGAGAGAGAGTGAGAGACAGAGAGAGAGAGAGAAATAGAGAAAGGGAGAGAGAAAGAGATACAGAGATAGAGTCATGGCACAGCAACGCGTGCACGGGTACAGCTAGTATATTATAAAGTCTCTTGTCTATATTTCATTGATTCACCATACTTCTTGGGCAAATAAATGAATTAAGAGAAGAAGAGCTAACAAGCTGCAAGTAAAACAAAATTCTCAGGATGTATTGCAGAGTAAGTCAATGCCAGATGCCAGAAAGAATTACTGCCCAAAGTTATGGGAAGATGCACTATATAAACCACATGTCTGCAAGAAATATGTCTATAGAATTCATATGAAAGTTATTAAGAAACATATCATGCCAGAAAGCAGTTAATCGAGTTTCTCACCATGAAGCTCCTACAAGCAAACTGAAAGGCTATTGTAAAAGCTCATGAATGAGAACATCTTCAAACTGGCATTTTTATGACTGAAAAGGAATGGCAGGCAAAGTCTGCTGTCTGCAAGACAGCCACCATTATCTTGCTGTTCACAAGTCTATAGAGTATGTTTGTTACAGCAGTTGAGAATGATCATATATATCAAAAACTCATTCAGATGGTGTGAAGACCTTCTGTCATCCTCAGTTTAAAGGGGTTTTCTCTTGATCTATGTCAAGCCAGTTCCATCTTAACTATCATAATATTTTTCTAGTAAAATTTATTCAGATGAGATTTGTCATTGTGTTCATTTTAGGCTGAGAGAAGAGTGTGACTTACGCAAGATAACCCTTGGATTTCCTTGGGATTTGAGTCTTAGTCCAATGGTTCAACCAGTATATCATATTGGCTCATTGAACATTTTTAAATATGAAGAATATTCAGTGTCTCATTCAATGCTAGAATTTGGACTGAAGGAAAATGTCATTTTGGAGCACAATTCTTAGAGTGAAGAGGTCACATTTTTCTGGTGTTTAAATGCATCTATACCAAATAGCCACTATTACTGGACAGCTCTTCAAATGGACACAGTTCATTTGAACATGAACATAAAAGGGACTATCCAAAATAGTTTCAGCACCTTGGATAGCTCCTCAAAAGTCCAAAATGAGAACCCATCCACACAGCCCATACAGCCCTACATCCCAGAATATCAAGGCAGAAAATTCCACATGTGGGTATGGTATGAACACAGATAAGCCAGTTCAAAGCAGATATCGTGGGATTATCTGCCTTGATATTCTGAGATGTAGGGCTATGTGGAAAGGCTCTCTAACCCAAAGCAGATTCAATCCCCCATTGATATGGAAGCCACTGGCTGCACTTGCAGACCAGTCCAAGTTTGGTTTAAAGCTAAGAAAAACCCACAAAGAAGAGAGATCAGAGAACCCCCATCAAGAGTTATGACCTAGAGAGCAGACAGGCCAGGCACACAGGTCACAGTATTCTCAACTATGATGAAGGGGGGGGGGGGGAGGAGAGAGTTCTGTTTAACCCATCATAGTTATTTCTGGATTTACTTCTACACATACAAATCAGCATGTGACTTCTCTTGCTTGATAATGCATTTCTTTGGGGGAGGGAGATACACAAGTGGATACCCTAGGTAAGGGGAAGAACAGTTTTCTTCCCAACCTCCCGACTTACCCCCAATGTTCTCCTTGTCTATTAGTTAAATGCACATAAGGAACAGGGTTATCTCTCTATAGCTACTGTAGATTTCCTGTTAATAATGATTAAGATATAGTCCAATACACAAAAGTGTTGTTTGCTTTTCTAGACATAGTCTGGGGTCAGAATCTTAATGCAACAGGCAGAACTCGCATCAATCTTCCGACTGCATACTGTTCACCCCGATGTAACTATATAAGAACATAAGAACATAAGAAGAGTCATGCTGAATTGGACCTCAGCCCATCTAGTCCAGCATTCTGTATCACACAGTGGCCCACCAGTTGTACACGGGGATCTCGAGCAGAAGGGAGGGCAAAACCCTAACCTGCTCCCGACCCCCCACAACCAGTACCCAGGGAAATCCTGCCTACCTCAACCAACTCCGAGGTGGCACTTGAATGTCCTTTTCAGTAACTACCGATACACTTGGTATCCATGAATCTGTCTAATCCTGCCTTGAAGTTGTTCAGGCTGACAGCTGTCACAACCTCTTCTGGAAGTAAATTCCATAACCCAATGACCCTCTGGGTGAAGAAATATTTCCCTTTATTAGTCCTAACTTTCCTACCTTGAGCTTCAGGAGTGCCCTCTAGTCCTAGTGTTTTGTGACAAAGAAAACAATTTTTCTTTATTCACCTTTTCTATCCCATGCATGATTTTATACACTTCGATCAAGTCACCTCTTAAACGCCGTCTTTCAAGGCTGAAAAGACCAAGGCGTTGCAACCTGATTTCATAAGGGAGCCGCTCCATCCCTTAGATCATTCTTGTTGCCCTTTTCTGTACCTTTTCCAGTTCCGTTATATCCTTCTTAAGGTGCGGAGACCAGAATTGTACACAGTACTCCAAATGTGGACCTACCATCGATTTGTAGAGAGGTAATACAACATTTGCTGACCTATTTTCGATTCCCTTTTTGATCATGCCTAGCATAGAATTTGCTTTTTTCACTGCTGCTGCACACTGGGTTGATATCTTCATTGAGCTGTCCACCAAGACCCCAAGATCCCTTTCCTGGTTTGTCTCGGAAAGCTTTGACCCCATCAATTGGTAGGTGTAGTTGGGGTTCTTTGCCCCGATGTGCATGACTTTACACTTGTTTAGGTTAAAATGCATTTGCCACTTGTTGCCCATTCACTCAATTTCGAGAGATCTTTCTGGAGCTCTTTACAATCAGTTTCATTTTTAACTACCCTGAACAATTTAGTGTCGTCTGCAAACTTTGCTACCTCAGAATTCACTCCTACATCCAGATCATTAATGAATATATTAAAAAGTAACGGACCCAAAACTGAACCTTGGGGTACGCCACTTCTCACCTCTTTCCACCCAGAGAAATGTCCATTTATTACCACCCTTTGTTTCCTACAGTTTAGCCAGGTTGCAATCCAGGACAAGACCTGTCCTCTGATTCCATGGCTGAAGAGCTTATTTAGGAGCCTTTGGTGAGGGACTTTGTCAAAAGCCTTTTGAAAGTCAAGGTAAACAATATCAATTGGGTCCCCTTTATCTATGTGTTTATTTACACCCTCAAAGAATTCTAACCAGTTAGTAAGACATGATTTGCCTTTGCAGAAACCATTTTGATTTTCTTTCAGCAATGCCTGTTCTTCTATGTGCCTAGTAATATTTTCTTTAATAATGGTTTCCATCACTTTGCCTGGAACTGAGGTTAAACTGACTGGTCTATAATTTCCTGGATCACCTCTGGATCCTTTCTTGAAGATCGGTGTTACATTTGCCTCCCTCCAGTCCTCGGTACAGTGCCTGATCTTAGAGAAAGGTTATATATCTTAGCTAGAAGTTCAGCAATTTCACACTTGAGTTCCTTAAGAACTCTGGGGTGGATGCCGTCTGGACCTGGTGATTTGTTGACATTTAGTTTAGTAAGGCATGTGAGAACATCCTCCTTGTTTATCTTTATCTGTTTTAATTCTTTTAATTCCCTCCCTGAAAAAAATGACTCAGCTGCAGGCATATGTTGTCTGTCCTCCTGTGTGAAAACGGAGGCAAAGAAGTCATTTAGCCGCTCAGCAATCTCCCTTGTCTTCACTGATTTTCCCTTTCTGACCATTGTCGTCGAGTGGCCCAACTGCTTTTCTAGTTGGGTTCCTGCTTCTGATGTACTTAAAGAAGTTTTTGTTGTTTTTTAAAATATTCTTAGCTATATGTGCCTCAAAATCTCTCTTGGCTTTCCTGGCTGTTGCTTTGCATTTAGTTTGCCAGAGCTTGTGTTCCTTTCTGTTCTCCTCGGTAGGAAGAGCCTTCCATTTCTTAAATGAGTTTTTCTTCTTTCCAATCACATCTTTTACTTCATTTGTAAGCCATACTGGTGTTCTTTGGACTTTCCATGCCTCTTTTTTTATTGAATGCATTTTATTTCAGCCTGTTTTAAGGTATTTTTAAACAGTTTCCAAGCATTTTGGAGGGATTTGATTTTTTTTACTGCTCCTTTTAGTTTATTCTTTACAATTTTTCTCATTTTGGTGAAATTCCCTTTGTGAAAGTTTAATGTCTCCGTGTTAGTTTTCACTGACAGTTTGCTATCCAAACTTAAGTTGAAGGTTATTGTGTTATGGTCACTGGTACCTATGGGCTCAGTTACAAGGACATCTTGAACGAGATCTTGTTCATTAGTTAGCACCAAGTCCAGGATCCCCTTTCCCTGGTTGGTTCCATGACCATCTGCTCAAGGGAATAATCAGCTAGCATGTCGAGGAACCTTGTCTCTCTTTCATGCGTAGAACAAGAATTTGGCCAATCTATTTGGGGATAGTTGAAGTCCCCATTATGACTAATGTATTTCTTTTTGAGGCCTGTTTAACTTCATTTTCCAGATGGCAGTCTGCCTCTGGAGTTTGGTTGGGAGGACGATAGCAGATCCCTAGTGCTAGATTAGTTTTTTGTCCTGGGACTTTTACCCACAATGTTTCTGTAGGTGAGTTTGAAATTTCTTGAAGTTCTAATTCATGAGATTCTAGCTCTTCGTTTATGTACAGGGCCACACCGCCACCATTTTTCCCTCTCCTGTCTTTCCTGTACAGTTTATAACCTGGAATCTTTGTGTCCCATTTGTTTTCCTCCATCCACCAGGTTTCTGTTATGCCAATAATATCAATATTTTTTTCTTTTGCCAAATATTCCAACTCCCCTATTTTTGTTCGAAGGCTTCTAGCATTTGCATACAGACATTTATATTTATTTCTCTGGTGCACTTTCAACTTTGGCTGTTTGTGAGAATTTGTAGAAGGCCTACCATGTCCTACCTTTCGACTACTACTATCTATCTTTTCTGTTGACTCAGCCATTTGTGTGTAGATTTCATCCTCCATACTTGGCATTTCACCCTCTCGAACCGGAAGCTGCCCAGCTCCTGTCGACTTTCCCCTAGGAATCAGTTTAAAAGCTGCTCTGAAATCTTTTTAATATTAATCTTGAGAACAAGGGATCTCTGTAAAGCATTTGTCTATGTCCTCTATAGCTATTGTAGACTTCATGCAGAGTTTGTATGAATGACTACATAAATTTCCATCATTTACTATTACTTCCACCTAGTGATTATTAAAATAGATGACACTCTAGTCCTACAAGATAATAATTGGATGGCCCTAAACATTTCTATGTGCACTAGGGCTGTGCAAAAAGTCATATGTAGGCTCTATTTTGTAAGATTTGTACATGTGACATAATAATAATAATAATCTTTATTTATAAGCTGCTTCCCTCTCCCCAAAGGGGACTCAGAGCAGCTTACATGGAGCCATGCCCAAACCACAAATCACAAAATATCAGACATCAAAACCAATAAACACAATGAAAACAATAAACACAGTAAAATGAATACATCTAACAAATATATCTAAAACAGAAGGAGAAAAGGAAGATGAGAGGGTGGGCCACATGTACATATATGTTTAAAAAATGTTTAAAAACTGGGGGAGATAAATGGAGTAGGGCCACAACGTGAAGAGTTGCAAAGTGGAAGGAAATCCAAAAAACGGGGGTTGAAGGATCTAGTCTCCAAAGGCTAGGCGGAAAAACCAGGTTTTCAGTTGACCCTTAAAGGCTTCCAGTGATGGGGCATTCCTGATCTTTCCTGGAAGGGAATTCCAGAGTCGGGGGGCCACAGAGGAGAAAGCTTTCCCCTTCGTATTCACAAACCGAGTCTGTGAAACTGGTGGAGGTGAAAGGAGGGCCTCCCCCGAGGAGCGAAGGGCTCGAGCTGGTTCATGGGGAGAGAGCCGGTCACAAAGCCAGTCGCATAATATTAAGAAATGTGGGTGGTGTCCACACAAAAAACTTAAGGGTCAAAACACTAACCTATGACTTTTTGGAAGAGTTATGTAAGTCTTGTAAGTGCCTCCAGGTCTCTGTTGCAGTCACCACTTCTCTCCCAAAAAGTCTGGGTTTGGTTCCCCCAAATGGCCTTGAGGAGGATGATGAGGCCCGGAGTCAAGGGAAAAGCCCCACTCTTGCCCTAAAGGCAATGGTGAGGGGGACCTGAGGCAGGCGATCAGGAGGGAAAGATGCCTGACTGGATGGCCTGACAAGGAAGAAACCCCTCTGGGCCAAGACTGGCCCAGAAAGAGACAGGCAGAGACCATCATAATGAGGCTGATATTCTAAGCAAGCAGAATTCTGGGAAATGTAGTTTAGTGTGGGGCCTTTAAAATTCCATACCGCAGGAGTCCTCATCTTCCTAAACTACATTTCCTAGAATTCTGCTTACCACCTGAAAGTTTTGGTGGGAAAAAAATCCATGTTGAATATCAAAAGGGAACTTAAGATAAAAAGGGATTGTTGGGAATTGACTCAACCTTGTGAGGTAGGTGAAGTTGAGAGGCAGTAACTCCAAAGTTTACTCATTAGGTTTCTTCTTCTTCTTCTTATTATTATTATTATTATTATTCAAAGGCTGGTTGGGCATCTGTTGGGGGTGCTTTGACTGTGCTTTTCCTGCCTGGCAGAAGGGGGTTGACTGGATGGCCCCTGGGGTCTTCCAGTTAAATAGTACTGTTAAGTTTATGTTGGTTAAACATTCCCTAAAAATCTGTGGATGCGCAAATCTTTCTAAAACTTTGTGAGGGGGGAGAGAACAGTGGTAAATGTGTTCTACAATTAGTTATGTTCTATCATAAAAATTGAAATTCAAGCAGATAGCTCTTGTGTGTTTTTTTAAAAAGAAATGTTCATAAAATGTTTTAGAATTCCCAAAAATCAATGGATGTGTAAAACATTCTGAAATGTGGGGAGGGGGTAACAGTGGTAAGAGTGTTCTACAATTCTGGCAAACTTCATCTCGATAGCTCTAAAAATGAGGGAGAAAGGAGCCCTGGAAGCTTCGTCACTTGTGCAATTACATAACAAAAGAAGTAACAAAAATGTTTTATATTGTTATAGTTACAATACAGACCCTTTGCAACATTTTTAAAACACCTTAGAAATGATTCACCAGCCCCATCCCCATCCCCACCCCAATTTAGTAATGAGTATTGAAACACTTGTTTTTCATTGATTGCACAGGCCTCATGCCCACTAATACTTTACAGATTAAAACTGGATGTGAGGACAAACAACATCAGAGCATGCTCAAAATTGAAAATGCTACTAATAAGAGAGAGCTGAGATGCTAGGAGTAGCTGTAGCAGTACGCTTTTGCTTGAGCCTATTGAGAAAGGCAAGATGGCCTCCCACTTTTCCACTCACCCCACTGAAGTAAACTGGAGATGCCTCTTCCACATTGAAACAGTTGGAAAGTATGAAAATGTTGAGAAATACAAGGTAAGATCAGGCAAGGGAATTACATTCCTATTATATCTAGAAATTTTGAATTTCCATACCATGGGCAGTGTCATCTCGATCCCCATGACAGGATGTGATCTACTTGGACAAGAGTAGGTCATCTGGCCTAGGACCACATCTGGAAAAGATACCTGCTGTTGCCTCATTGCCCTTCAATCAGTTTGCATATTGGCCTCACTCCCCCCCTCCAAAACTAGTCTGATGTTTCTTGATGCTTGTTTACTATTGTTGTGCTGTCTTATGCTTTTAAAATTGTAATTTGTTATTGCTCTGCTTTTAATTGTAAGTTGTCTGGGTTTGGCCCGATGTAAGCCACCCCGAGTCCCTTCGGGGAGATGGAGGTGGGTAGAAAAATAAAGTTGTTCTTCTTGTCTTGATAACCAGCTGAAGCATCAAACTATATATGCCAATCAATCTCAAAAAATGACCAGGAATGTGACAAAGGTAGTCAGTGACATAGGTCACAGCTATGTATAATCACTTACAAATAAAGAGAGCAATTTAAAAAATCTGTGTGGTATTTGACTAGTTGCCAGTACAGCTTCTTCCACTTTCCAGTTACATTAAATACTTTCCTGTCATCTCCTCTTAATAAGAAGCACAGCTGTCATATTTTGCTAAAACTAGAGATTCTGTAGAAACCATAGTATTCAGAATATAACTTAAATACACTTCTGTTACTTCCAGTTTCATTATAGATTTTTGCAGAGGGGAGGCCCTCTTTTCGCCCCTGCCAGTTTCTCAGGCTCATCTGGTGAGCACAAGGGAGAGAGCCTTTTCCTCTGTGGCCCCCTGGCTCTGAAACTCTCTACCCGGAGAGATTAGGAAAGCCCCTACTTTAGAAACCTTTAAAAAGAACCTTAAAACCTGGCTCTTCCACTGTGCTTTTGGTGAGTAGGCACACTACTGTTTTCCCCAACATTTCTGTCACTGGAGTATATGCCCCCCTCCCCTCAAGGAAAGTTTGGTTCTACAACCCCATTCTCTTCTTTACAAAGAACCTGTTCCTCCTTATCTCACCCCAGAGTTTGTAACTTTTTAACTTTTTACCTTGCACATGCGGTCCGTCTATTGTCTTTGTGATTCTGTTTACTGTAATTTTAAACTGCTCAATGTATTCCTGCGTTGTTATGTAATTATAATGTTGTTATTTGATGCTTAGTATATTTTGTTTTTATTTTGTTTTTATTTTGTTGTACTCTGTTGTTCGGGCTTGGCCCCATGTAAGCCGCCCTAGTCCCTGTTGGGGGAGATGGTGGTGGGGTATAAATAAAGATTATTATTATCTAAATCTTGCTCTTCTGGATGTTTCTGTGGGTGCACAGACCTGTTTCATGAGATTGGTCAATATAAGCAAAAAGACTGATAATAATTTATTTGCAGCAACAGGATTATGGAGGGAAAACATGCATAGACCAGTATTCTGTTGGCAACATACACAAACATAATTTCACTTTAGGAACTTTGATTGTTGCAGTGGTTGCTATTCCCTTCCTCCCTCTATAATGACCAAACTCTCCTAAGAACTGACTGTGGTGGACTACAAAAGCATATGGCTATCTTTCTATAGCCAGATGCAGACTAATGATGCTATCTGCTGACATCTCTGGAGAACCCCAGTGGATCTTTCTGGAAGATATCCTTAGTCTGTGTCCATCTTTGCTTTATATTGTTCTACTGTGGTTTCATGTTCTTTTACTACCTGAGATTTTTGCATATAGACATGTTGTGTGAACCCATATGATCTTTCATATCACACAAACAGAGCAATATTATTCCATTTTAATTGCCATGGCTCCATCTAATAGAATCTGGAATCTGCGGTTTAGGGAGAATTCTTAGACAAATAGCTCTACTCATCCCAAACTACAAATCCCTAGATTCCACAGCCATGACAATTAAATGAAATCATAGTGGTATACCCGAGTAGTATTAAAAAGCCACCAGACTTCAGTGCTCATCATTCTATTCTCATTTGGTTCTATCATTTCAGTCTTTCCACTTGTTTGCATTGGCACTTGTTTCAATCATTTTGCTGAAAATGCTTAAAGCCATGGCTTTACCAGAGAACCTTGTCAGTCTTTCTTCTCTCGCCTACAATTCTACTAAAGTGGAATCATGGAATGCAGCAGTTAGAATATCTGCTTAAGGTTCTTTCCCCACTGTAGCAGAAAGATTTTCCTTAGACATTGGTATATTTCCTCTACTCCCCTTTTCCCATTCTTATCTCTGCCCCATTCTTTCTCTTTACCCAAATTTATGTAGCCCACTTCAACTAATAATATGGGCATCATAAGCTTGTCTGGGTCAAATAACCATGCATCATCACGGCCTAGCTTTCTAAAATGGGACAGGCCACAAGTAAAACTTCTGTTTAAACTGAATTCCTTTTGCCAACAAACATATTCCCAAAATTATCATGGTGCATATTTTTGTTCCTTGTGTGATAAATAATTGCCCCCCACAACAGAAGAAAACTGGTATCAGTTCAAGGCCAAACCAAAATATTTTGTTGCCAAAGGGAAAGCACAAGGTGGTTCAGCTCTCCATTATATGTACAGATAATTTGGTACAGACAAAAGAAAATGGTCTTCTGCCACACAAAGACTAATGCAAACTTCACAATGAAGACCCATTTGGTGAACAAACTCTTCAGGCATCTCTGAAGCCAAGAATGAACAATGGATAAAGCTGATAACAGAAGTCAATATAGGCAGGAATAGTCAAAAGGCATGGAGGCTGTTAAGATGACTGAGCAATGACCCTTCACAAACCCATGCCAACATAAAGACAGATCATATAGCATATTAATTTCTGAAGAATGGGAAAGCTAACCTTGCCACCAACTAGGAAGGAAACCAATAGTCAGACAACCAGATAATGAGAACAACAAGCTTTAGAAACCTTTTACATCTGCGAATTGGAAATGCCTCTCTATAAATATAAAAATGGCAAAGAAGCTGACCAGGATGATCTACGGATGGAGCAAATTAAGAACTTTGGCCCAAAAACAAGGTGCTGGTTGCTGAAGCTGATGAACAAGTGCATTGCATCCAGTCAGAGCCCTAAAATCTGGAGGAAAGCAAGAGTCATAGCCATTTTGAAACCAGGCAAAGACCGTAATGGTCCAAAAAGCTATAAACCATTTTTTAAAAGTTCTGGAGACTTATCCTGCACAGAATTATGGAAAAAATAAACCCATTTGTGATCCCATAGCAAGCTGGTTTCATGAAAGGGAAAAGGTGCACATGACAAGTGCTGAACCTGACTTAGCACATAGAAGATGGTTTGAAAGACAGTAGATTACAGGAGCTGTCTTCATAGACCTGTCAGCAGCTTAGGGAGATTAGCACAGCAGTTAAAACAGCAGCTGTTAGCTGCAAGCTGTAGCTGTAAAAGATCCGAACGTGACAAGTTCGAATCCCAGGCTGACCTGGGCAAGACAGCTGTAAGCCTGCCCCTGTTGACCTAAGCAATCGAAAGCTAGCGCAAGTAGATAAATTAGGTACCGCATAAGCAGGGGAGGAATCCTAAAGGACTTTTTAACTTCAATAAATATTGAAGACGACTACCGGAAGAAGAATTCGGCTGGCTGGCAGGCTCTTCGTCAAGAAAGAGGAGGTTGCAAGGAAGATGGAACAACAGTGCCCCCCTGTGATGGAATGGAGCAGCAGCACCCAGTGACGGATATAACAACAATGAATATAACAACAGTGCCCGGTTGGAGACCAGGGGAGCAAGGCTCAGTCCAGGGGATCTTTCTGTTATATGTTATTGTATGTCTTGTATGTCTAAAAAAACAATGGCAGGGATTGTCTGCTGTATGTGTTCTGTAATCCGCACTGAGTCCCCTTCGGGGTGAGAAGTGCGGAATATAAATAAAGTGTATTAATATTATTATGATACTGTAAATCATCATCTCCTCCTGAAAAAAATGTATCACATCACAAGTAATTTCCACCTCACCAGCTTCTAGGAAATCTGCTACAAAACAGGCGCTTTTGGGGGTTGTTGTAGGTTTTTCGGGCTGTATGGTCATGTTCTAGAAGCATTCTCCCTTGACGTTTCACCTGCATCTATGGCAGGCATCCTCAGAGGTTGTGAGGAGTTGGGTTTTTTTTTTGTTGAGTTCCAGGATCAGAGAAGCAGATGGCAGAATCAGAAGTATGGGGGGAAGGCTGGAAGTACTCTGTATTGTTTAGTGATGTTGTTAGTCTGTAATTAGGCGGTATGTCTTGTTTGTTATGTTAGATGTATGTTATATGTTGTTTTTAATCCGGGTGAAAATCAATAAACATTACTATTTAAAAAAAAGAAGTATGGCCTGCCTCAGGTGCTTGCTCCATCAATGTTTAACATCTACACAAATGATCACTCACTTCCAGAAGGGACAGAGTTTCATCTATGCTGATGATCGTGCAATCACTGTTCAAGCAGGGAGCTTTGAAAGAGTCGAACAGAAGCTCTCTGAAGCTTTAGGTGCTCTTACTGCCTGTTACAGGGGAAACCAGCTGATTCCTAATCCACCTAAAACATAAATGTATGCTTTTAACCTTAAGAACAAGCAAGCATCTTGAGCTCTGAGGATTACCTGGGAAGAAATCACACTGGAGCATTGCAGCACACCAAAATACCTGGGAGTTACTCTGGACCATGTTCTGACTTATAAGAAGCATTTCTTGAATATAAAGCAAAAAGTGGGTGCTAAAAATAATATCATACGAAAGTCTACTGGCACAATCGGGATCACAACCAGATACAGTGAAGACATCTGCTCTTGTACTTCGCTACTCTACTGCTGAATACGCAAGCCCAGTGTGGAAAACATTCTCACCAAGCTAAAACAAAGGATGTGGCTCTTAGAGAGACATGGTGCATTATCATAGGATGTCTATGCCCTACACCACTGGAGAAATTACACTGTTTAGCCAGTATTGCATCACCTGACATCCAGCAATGAAAGGACCAAGGTACTGATATCTCTGGCCCATCCTCTTTTTGGTTACCAGCCAGCACACCAATGTCTTAAATCTAGAAATAGCTTTATAAGATACTCGCAAGAACAACTCAGCAAGCAAGAGTCCAAAACTGGCAGGCTAAACCCCAGAACCTCAATCAGTGACTGAGACCATGAGATGCAGAGCTAATCTTAAGAAACTGGACTACAAAGTTGAGTCCACAACATGTGAGTGTGGAGAAGAGCAAACCACAGACCACCTACTGCAATGTAGTCTGAGCCCCGCCACATGCACAATGGAGGACCTTCTCGCAGTGACACCAGAGGCTCTCCAAGTGGTCAGTTTCTGGTCAAAGGAAATTTAGTATAATGCCAAGTTTTTAATTTTGTTTGTGGTTTGGGATTTTTGTACATTATAACTGTATTCTCAATTTGCTTCTAGCACAATAAATAACACAAAGGGTAGCAGGCTCATTTAGTGGCTGCAGGAAATACTATGTGATATACACAATACTGTCCTTTAGGTAATGGGGAATGGACCAGTTGGAGAGTTCACACTGTGGGCCTCCAACGTCTGCTGTCTTAGGTTGTTGCCTTGCTCAATCTAATGTTTGGACTAACCTTCCATTAGCACATATCACTGGGATAAATCTGCTAAAACAGGGTTCTGCAAAGATTTTAAAAATCCTTTCCAATCCAAAGATGTCAGATCAGATGCACATTGACCATTCAGATTCCAAACAAGCTTCAAACACTTGCTAAGATCTAATTTAATAATAACTTGGTATATTTAAAGACACTTTATACTGGCAAATGCAAGTGGCAGCTCTATGTGGAAATAAATCATAAGATATTTTGCATCACAAATGTACTTCAGAAGTTCATGCTCATATTGCACAGGAGATGCATGTTTATTTTTTACCATTATAGTCACTCACATATTGTGTGATTTAATGCACTCTGTTTTGTATTTACCAGTGGTGGGGTGGGAAACAGTCCTTTGATGAATTGGTTCTTAGAACGAATGCTTTCTTATCCATTCTGGTAAGCTGCCTATAGCGTGCATGAATGACACAGATGCGGTTTAGCATACTGAGCTGATCTGACATAGATTAATTATACCAGGTCTGCAACCTCAGATACAATTAAGGACTTTCAAGATTACAGTTTGAATTGTCAGCCAAATAGCCTCCATTCAATGTGCTGGGCTGGCAGAAATGTTGACTACAATCCACAGTGGCAAATCTGTATTATTATTCTCTCTAGTAATTTAGCAGGATCTTTGGAGGAGAAAGGACACTTTACTTTTATGAAGCATATGAAATTGGTGCAAAGAGCCAGCAATGGTTCAAACCCGGTGTAGTGGTTTGAGTTTGGACTGGAACTTTGGGAGACCAGAGTTCAAATTTCTACTCAGCTGTGGAAGCCCACTGGGTAACAGTAGGCAGGTCAAACTCTCTCAGCCCTAGAAAAGGCAACTGCAAACATTTCTACATAAATCTTGCCAAGCAAACCCTATAGCAGGACCATCACCAGAGCAGTAAATTTCTGTTTGAAGAGTTCAACACATATACACACAACCCACACCAACCAATCAACCAGAGATATCATATTTATTGTTTCGATTTGTTAGTCGCCCCTTCCGGTGGGCTCGGGGCGACTTACATATGCTTAAAACCATAAAAACACTGTAAAACAATGGACCAATGTCCACATATTAAAATTGAACAGACAGATACACATTGAAATAACTCTTAGGCCTACATTACAAGTAAGCGCCCTAGAGATGTCTACAGACCAAATGCCTGTATATGCCACCAATATTCTTCCCCACTTTTCTGTACACTTTGAGCTCTGTAGTTTTCATTGTGGGGTGTGGTAACTAAGTCAGTAAGCAGGCTAATTTAGTGGCTGCAAGAACAATGTGTCTGATGTACACAATGCTGTCTTTCAAGAGATGAGAACCTTCCATATTTGCTACTTGAGATTGTTGCCTTGCTCTGTGTCTGATGGTAGCTGCATAAGGGGATGGGTTTGCTATCCAAATTATATTGCTGCTGTCTCAAACACAATTTTAGCAATTCCTGGCACCAGCTACAATGTCTTATTCCTGTCATATATCAGAACAGGAAAAGTCTCATTTTTCTTTTCTTCTTATTACACTGCATTAGTGAAGAGGCTCCGGTGGCACAATAGGTTAAACCCTTGTGCCGACAGGACTGCTGTGGGGACATTAGAGAAGCCTGCCACAGGATGGTAAAACATCCCAGTGTCCCCTGGGCAATATCCTTGCAGACAGCTAATTCTCTCACACCAGAAGTGACTTGCAGTTTCTCAAGTCACTCCTGACATGAAAAAAATTCATTAGTGAAATGGCCCTTTTGTACTATGGTACTGTAATTCTAAGATGGGTGGTATGGGGAAAATCCAAGAAGAAAATTTGCTCTTAAAACTATAGAATCACTTCAGCAAAACCATGCTCCAAGTTCTTTATTAAAATAATAGGAAGAGACCTATTGAAGAACCAAGAATTTTCTACAAACTGCCCTTTCAAAAGAATGGAGCAGATTGGTGTGGAGAAGACAGCAAGAAGAAAAAACCAGCAAAACTTCTGAAGTTTTATTGTGAGAACTCGTGTTTCTTCAGACTACTTTGGAAGAGCCCTTAAACTAAAAACATATTGGGAAGTTAAAACAAGACATCTTAAAAACCTGTTAAAACAGTGTAAGACAATTTTAAAGGATGCACGTGTTTTCAATAAAGTCAATTTGGCCCTAAAGGCTTTTGTAAAAAAACCAAAAAACCAAGTCTTCCCTTGGCTCCAGATTGACATCCTTGTTGGCACCAATCGGGCTTCTAAGATAGGTATATATCTGTATATTTTGTTGCCTTATTTAAAGGCTTCCTACCTTTCTGTGGTTTGGAGGAATTGTAAAAAAAATCAACAAGGGTATTTTTGTACAATCATACTTTTTGAACATAATACAATTCTGAGCAATAATATTCTATGCAATATTTTAGGGCAAATACATATTTTGGGGGAAGTGAAAACAATGAAAATGAACAACAAAAGTGACAGTTCTAAGAAGTGCTATTTCAACAACCCCCCTCTATAACGATAATTTAAATTTTCCATTATGGATAATGTATTTCTTATGCTCATGGCCAACAGGCATATGCATCTTAATGCAGGAGGACAGGGAGAGGTGCTAACATGGCATGGTGTAACCCCAGAGTCAAGAAAATGGTGATATCTTACAATTGCACTATTCCTTATGATAACATTATTTTTTAAAAAAGATTGCCATTTCAGGATTATGCAAAAAGATTTTGGAAAGGAACTCAGTGCTCCATAGGAGACCACCAATAGGAACGCCCATTCCTCCATATCACTAAAACGATTCAATACGGGCAAATCTGAAAGATCCCATCCATAAGGAAGCAGTTTCTTCCATCTCCAAGTGTATTAAAAGCTCAGAAGACTATTTCTCCCCAGCTCCATTCGTTCCCCCTGCCTCCATTTCTCTGCACTTCTAGCACCAGGGATAACGGCCAGAAGTTTGTTTGTGTCAGATGATGGAATCCATGGCACTTTGTCCATATAGGGTTTTAGAAGTGTGTAGAAACCGGGCCGTGGGGGGGGGGGGGTTGCTTCTGTGTGATGAAATCGCAAGAGTTTCTTATGGCCCGTCCAGACAATACCTTTATCCGAGGAGCTTCTGCAGCAAATGGGAGGTTGGTCAGAAGCCATTCCCTATAAACGCAGAAACAATTGCTACAAAAGGCAAAAACGTGATATTTCCAGGTGCAGGAATATTGTGGTTTTGAATCAAATATCTGCATCTTTGAATGTCTGCATGTCCCTGCAATTGAAAATTAAAAAAAATTAATCTAAGTTTGTTCCTCACTTTTAGATGTTTGTTCATGATTGGTCAGTTTCTAAAAAGAAGGCAACATTTGAATAGAATGCGAAAAGTGTGTTTGTGTATCAGAAACTTTGTGAAATGTGTGGAGGGCACATTTTCGCTGGCCAGGACAAAGTTGAGGCCCTCTAGTTAATGTAGACCATCTTTTCACAAGAAGAGCAATCAAGAACAACCATATATAACCCAGGAACAGCACCCTATTGTTTGATGCCACAAGTACACAACCAAATCTGTCTGGACAGATGGCCAGGCAGCCAGGCTCTAAAAAGTGTCAATAATGACAAAGTTCTGTTCCTGGCTTGAAAGTGTGTGTTCCTGTTTGATTGTGCAGTGCTGACTTGGGCAGACGTGGTCCTACCCCAAAAACGTTGCTTGTGTGGCAGATACTTCATGAACTGTCTGGAGGGCACAGTTGCTCTGTCCAGCACCAAGAACTGAACTTTTGCAGTGATTTGCATATCCAAATCTCTGCATATTGACATGTCTGCATCTTGATTTTTTTAAAAAACTGCCAAAGTTCTAGTGGAAGTCCCTTGGCAGCCATGTTGAGCACCTCTAAATCTCACAACAAAGCATCAAGTCTGGACAATGGAGTTAGAAATCCCGGGACCTCTGTATATGGACCTCTTCTGAAGTCCTGGGATTTTTTGCCCCTGCTTAAAACCCATGAGTTAGAGCTGCCTGGAGGTGCCCTTAGAAAGAACATGTTAATTAAGTCCACTAATAAACAAATGGACAAATATTAAACCCACAAACATGAAGCCTTAACTGTGTACTATTTTGCACATTGTCTCAACATGTTCTGCTTTGCGATATATTCATCTCGTTGCAGCTTTCTTTCACATTAATTTGAATCTCACTGCACTGCAATATACTGGCTCTTTTCTTTAGCTTAGCAATTTTACTGCTCATCCCTATCTCCAGATTACATATAAAGGAGTTGAATATCACCACTCCAAATGGCTTGTTTGAAAAACTTTTAAAAAATCCATTTTGACTCTAAGGGCCCTTCCACACAGTCATATAACCCAGAATATCAAGGCAGAAAATCCCACAATAACTGCATTAACTGGATTATCTGAGTCCACACTTCCATATATTCCAGTTCAAAGCAGAAAATGTGGGATTTTATTCAACTGTGTGGAAGGGGCCTAAGCAAGAGCACATTTCTGCAGCTCAGAAAGAAAAGACAGATCCCCTCCCCTTTCAGAATTCTGAGCAGGTCAATAAGGAAAGAAGAACTCAAGGGGAAGATGAATGGCATTTCCAGATGGGATATCAGTTGGGGGAAATTGTTTCACCACAGAAAGCCTCTCCAAATTGTCTCAGCAGACAGAAAAAATGTCAGTCCGTTCTCTCCCTCTCCCTCTCCCTCTCCCTCTCCCTCTCCCTCTCCCTCTCCCTCTCCCTCTCCCTCTCCCTCTCCCTCTCTCTCTCTAAATAAATAAATAAATAAATAAATAGTAATCTATAACACAAACAATATTATCACGGGACTTTATTAATTATGCTGCAAAATTATTATTCTCATCAAGATGAATTTTTATTCATCTCGCTCTGGATCAGTGGCATCACTAGTGGGGTGTGGAAGGAAGGAGGCAAACCACTTTGGCTGACACAATCAGAGGCAATGGAGAGAGGAGGGATGGCCTTGGAAAGGGTCCCCCTTAATTGTGCCCCCCCCCAAGGGGCTATCCTCTCTCCTCTATTATTTAACATCTACATGCATCCACTGGCCCAACTGGTGCGTAGTTTTGGTCTGGAGTGTCATCAGTATGCTGATGACACCCATCTGGTGCTGAGGATGGAAGGCCGGCCGGACTCTGTTCCCAATTATTTCCATCAGTGCCTCGAAGTCGTGACTGGGTGGCTATGGGCCAGCAGGTTGAAGGTGAACCCATTGAAGACGGAGGTCCTGTGGTTGGGTCATCCCAGGGGGGGGCGAGCTCCGGCTGCCAATAATGGACGATGAGGTTGTCAGCCCATCGGTCCTGGTGAAAAGCCTGGGGGTCCAATCGGAGCCTCTGCTGATGATGGAGACCCAGGTCTCCACCGTGAGCAGAGCGATGTTTTTCCATCTGTTCCAGGCAAGGCGGCTGGCGCCCTACCTCTCCAGTGGCGACCTAGCTACGGTAATCCAGGCCATGGTCATCTCGAGACTAGACTACTGTAATGCCCTTTACATTGGCTTTCCTTTGTCAGTGATCCGGAAACTTAAGCTGGTGCAAAACGCTGCAGCTCGACTGCTAGCTGGAGTGAGACTGACTTGTCACATCACACCAGTCCTACAGCAATTGCATTGGCTCCCCATCGAGTACCGGATTGCCTTCAAAGTGCTGGTGTTAACCTTTAAGGCCTTGCATGGTCTGGGGCCAGTGTACCTGAAGGACTGCCTTTTCCTGCACATTCCCCAGAGACCACTACGGTCCATGGACCAAAACCTGCTGGAGGTTCCGTTAATTAAGACCTGCTGCTTTTCATCGATGCGACAGCGTACTTTTTCTGTGATAGCGCCTACCCTTTGGAATGCCCTGCCAGAGGAGGTTCGAGCAATAACCGATATGCAGGCCTTTTGGGAGGCCTGCAAGACCAACTTCTTCCGACAGGCATTTAACCTTTAAAGCTGCAAATTCCATGCTTGTCCTGTTTTTATTATGTTTTGATTACTATGTGATTGTGTTGCTTTGCTTGTTGTTTTGCTTGTGTGAACCACCCTGAGCCTTTCGGGAAGGGTGGTATATAAATTGAAATAATAAATAAATAATAATAAAATGACTGTCCATAGGCTTTTCTACAGCAATGTATTATTTTTCATGTAGTGAGAAAAACCACAAAAACATTTTTCATGAGCTCATCTTACATTATTGCATCAATACGTACAAGGCTAAAACTCTGTGCTAATTTAGTTTTTGAACTTCCCAATACGTATACACTCCAGTCATAGCTGCCATTGTTGCCCAATTACAGAAACACTTTGAATCACAGGATTTCATCTGCATGTGCTGCAATCATGAACTGTTTTTTCATTGCTGCAGTTTTCATTTTTGTTGTTTTGGTGGAGTGTTTTCGAGTTACTGATTTTGTTAAATTTTCTGATATTTAGCTTAAAATATTATGGTATAGTCTGATACAGGAGGTGATCCATAGGGGTGACACCATGAATTAGCCAGGATTTTGTTTCGGAGGGGGCTGAGTTTGGGGGCTGAGACTGGGTGGAAGAGGGTCTACCCTAGCAAATCTTTTGTATTGTTATCCCAATAACCCCATTAATGTGGGATATAATGAGCATGGTGATCAGATCATGATATGAATAAACATAACAGTTTAAATAATGTACCAGTAAGGCCTTTTCGCGGACCACCCTGAGAAGTTCGGGGGGGGGGGCTGAAGCCCCCTTAGCCCCCCCTGGCTACATGCCTGTCATGAATTACTACATTTGATGGCACCAACCCTAGAGACTATAGAATAATATAGAACTAAAAGCAATCTCTGAGAAACGCAGGGTTCCACTTGCATAGAATCATTGGTAAACCCAGGTTGCCAGTGCCCATGTCCACTCCCCTGCAGTGGACTATATGCCAAACGGTGATTATGTATTATCTGTATAAGCTTCAGACTTTGTGCTACCTTTCCAGCACAGCTACGTGACACGCAAAGTCTGCATGAAGCAGAAAAGGAAAAGTTGTTCTTGCATAAATTTATCAAATGCAATAACTACCATGTGCATTTTTATTTGAAAAAAACCTTTATGTGAATGCTGCAAAAATTTGGAGTGTGGCACATTTACATATTCCAGGATCTGAATTATTTTGTGCCAATTTCTCTATTCACAGAAATTAATGGTGACTATCCCATTGATTTCATGAGACTTGGCCTTTCTACATAGATGCCATGCACAATCTCTCCACATGCATATTTAGCTATGTGACTCCATTTGCACACCCCGAGATTTGTAGTGTAGTGAAGCACCAGAACTCTTTGGCAGAGAAAGCTAAGAATCTTGTAAGACCTAACTCCTGTGATTCCATAGCAGTGAGCCACAGTATTACTATTGCTGTTCCTGCTCTCGGTTGTGAATAGTCCCATCTGCTCCATCACTCCAGTGCCAGATTGCTCAGATGCTCTCTTGCCGCTCTTTTGAATCTTTCGGAGGCTCATCAACATCTGCCATCACTGACAGGTTCCCTATAACCACTTTACCAGCTACCTCTTGGTCATACCATCACTGCTGCATTCAGAACCATCCTCCATTGTGGCTCCCGCAACATCCGCCATATTTGATGACGACTTAGGAAGACTGGTAGTTAAAATAGCCTGGGCTATTTTGGGAGGGGAAGAGTGCCTTCACCTTGCACTTATTTTGTATACTACCAATCTATGGATTCTAGAGACCTTTATTCATAAGATTTTGGGGCAAAAGGCAGCAGACCAGGAGCTGTTGCACTTTTACTGCTATTCAAACTGGCACTTTAAGGATCATATATTAATATATTATAGTATTAATATATTATCGATGTGCTGTGGTAATAATATAATATATTGTATACACATATAATATTGAAAATAATATTATAATGTAATACAATACTAATAATAAAATATAAGAATTATATTTTATATTACATGTAATATTACTAATAATATTACAGATAGTGGTATAGTATAATATAGTAGTATATAATACTTATATTGTGCTGTGTTAATAATATAATATATTGTATACACATATAATATTGATAATATTATAATGTAATACAATATAATAATTATATATTTCATATTACATGTAATATTACTAATAATATTACAATATACTGGTGTAGTACAATATGGAAATGTATGTTACTAATATTGTGCTATGCTGTTGTTTAACTGGTATGGTATACCATCTCCATATAACTTTGTATACATTTTATTTTAATCTTATTGATAAACTTAACTACTCTCCACATCAGAACCCTTTTCCAATCAAAATCTGTCAGAGGCCCTAGGTCTCCTTCCCATACCTTTTCTAACAGCTTCAGCCCTATTTCTTCGCCAATTAATCCATTATATATTTTCCCAATTAATCCTTTCCCCATTATGTCTAGGTTTTTAAGTTTACTTATCCATTCCTCATATTTATTAAATGCTCTACATCTGGGATTTTTACTTAACCAGTCCTTTTTCCAATTATACAGCTGTTGCCTCTCAAACCAATTCAAAGCACCTTGTTCTTCTAACTTATTAAACTTGCCCATCGAATTTTGTATCCATTCTTTCCAGGAAAGAGCAGTTTTCACCTCCACTAACTTTTTTATATTTAAGTTTATTTTCGGGTCTTCTGGAAAAAATTTCCAGTAAAACTATTGGGGTTAGGGGGGAAACTCCTGGAAATATCTTGGTTTTTTTTAACTTAATCAATATCTCCATAATGTCTTTAGCCAGGTTATTTTTACACCCCTTAATTTCTTTGCCTATTTTTGACCTGAAAAAAATTTCCCCATAATCTCTATGCCAACATTTTCCTTCCAGTTCCCACAAGACTAAATTAGGTTCCGAGAGCAGCCTAAACACTCCCTTTATTATATGTGTCTGGTGGTAGGTTTTTAGTTCTGGTATTTCTAGTCCCCCTAATTTCTGAGAAATATACCACAAGCCTCTCGGTAGCCTAAATCTTCTAGTTCTATTACAAAATTCATTGACTAATTTCTGCCATTTTCAAAGCTCAACCTCCGGAAATTTAATGGGTAACATATTACAGAGGAAGTTAAATTTAGATAATATTTTCATTTGAAAAATTGCTATTCTGCCAAACCATGGGAGATTAATTTTTTTTGTATTCTATCAGTCTTTCTTAAATTTCCCTAAATAGTCTATCAAAACTTTATTTTTTTAACTCTAAGTAATTGACAGGTATTGTGACTCCCAAATACTTAATTTTGTTTCTAATCTTAACCTTACATTGATCAATTATTTTCTCTTTGTCTTTTCTCTCCAGGTTTATTGTCATTACCTCTGTTTTCTTCCAATTAATTATTAGGCCTGTTATTTTTCCAACTGTTTTAAATCTAGATTCATCCGGTCTAGTGCCCAATCTGGATTTCTGGATAGCAAGCAAAGCAACCTCTGCTGGAGATGTGGCATGCACAAAGGGACATATTTTCATTTATGTTGGGAATGCCCCAAGTGTTTTTGTAATGATATATTTATCAAAATAAGCCATATTATAGGATTAAATATTACTCCGGGTGCTAGGTTAGCATTACTAATAGACACCACAAACTTGAATTTAGAAATGGAAAAGAAAGAATTGATGATTATTTTACTCACAGTGGCAAGAATTATAATAGCAAGGAATTGGAAAATAGTAACTAATCTAACACTGGAAGCATGGTATAGGGAGGTATGGAATGTAACCTTAAATGATAAACTAACAATAGAAATGAGGGTATTCAAGAGGAAAACTAACCAATCAGATTTTGAGGCATACTGGTCAGTCTTTATTAAATATGCTTTAGAGCAGTGGTTCTCAACCTTTCTAATGCCGCGACCCCTAAATAAAGTTCTTCATGTTGTGGTGACCCCCAACCATATTTTCGTTGCTACTTCATAACGGTAATTTTGCTACTGTTATGAATTGTAATGTAAATGTCTGATAAGCAGGATATATTTTCATTGAACATTATTTCAGCATAGTGATTAATCACAAAAACATGTTTGGGGGAGTATGTACAATGGATGATGGGATTTGTAGTACCTTCAACCGATGTAGCTCTTACTTTCACAGACCACTGAGACCCCCACGAATTACAGACCTGGACCAAACTTGGCATAGAGAACCCCAATGACCAATAGAAAATACTGGAGGGGGTTGGGGAGAATTGATAGTGAATTATGGGAGAGGTAGTTTTCCTACATCCAGAGAGCACTGTGAACCCAAAGGACTATGGATCTGGACAGAACTTGGCGCAAATGCTTAATATACCTAAATTGGTGGAGTATAGGGAAAATAGACCCTGGCATTTGGGTTTTGATGGGATGTTTAGTCCCCTGCCATCAAATAGTATTCTGAAATCCAACAACAATGCAATTGAACCCAACTTTGCCTGCATAACTCCCATGACCAACAGAAAACACTGGAGAGGTTTGGGGAAAATAGACCTTGGCATTTGAGTCTTGCTGGGATGTTTAGTTCCCCTGCCATTAAAGAGCATTCTGAAATCCAACAACAATTAAATTGGACAAAACTTGGAACACATACTGATATGCTGAGATGTGATTACCATATATTCTTGAGTATAAGCTGACCTGAATATAAGCCGAGGCGCCTAATTTTACCACAAAAAACCTGGACAAACTTATTGATTCAAGTATAAGCCGGTGGTGGGAAATCGAGCAGCTACTGGTAAACTGTGGGGCAGAAATTGCCTTAAAGCCATCTTATGCAGCTTCCAAAACCTAACACTTGAGAACGTTTTGCACTGCAGCCAGATATTTCCAAGATCATGCACAAAGGGCTTGATGAATATACCTTTTTGAGATGGATCTAAATCAGGCATGGGCAACTTTAGCCCTCCGGCATTTTGTTGGATTTCAGCTCCCACAATTCCTAACTGCCAGTATTTGAGAACACAGATATACTGGACCACTCTAAAACTACACAGAGAAGCCACTGAAATCCACAAGCATGTGGACAATTTCAACAGAAAGGAAGAAACCCTGAAAATGAACAAAATCTTGCTGCCAGTATTTAAAAACGCTCTAAAATCAGGACAGTAAATAAAAAACAACACTCTAAAAGCAGGGGAATTCCAGACAATAATCAGGGCCAGCTAAGACCTCCCAACAAAGGATTCCCTCCCAGGCGGGAAGCAGCCAGGATTTGAAGCTGCAATGCCATTCAATGCTAATCAAGGTGCCCAATGGCAACATTCCCACTTGCCTCAAGCAGACAAGAGTTCTTTCTCCCACCCTGGACTTTCCACAAATATATAAACCCCATTTCTCTGAGGATGCCTGCCAGATATGTGGGAAAACATCAGGACAGAACACTTCTGGAACATGGCTATACAGTCTGGAAAACTCACAGCAACCCAGCAAGTAGGCTGTTAGGAATTATGGGAGTTCAAAACACCTGGAGGGCCACAGCTTGATTTAAATGCAGCTTTTAGCATTAAAGGACAAAGTGCTCAGGATTTTCCCACTTAATACACACATTGTTGGCATGGCTGGAAATGGGTTATTTTCTCCTGCTATTAAAAAAAGCATGTTCTGGATATGTCCCAAAAGATAAACTATCTTAGAACATTTCTGTTATTTTTCCAGACACATATCTGGTGATGGGGGTTTGTGCTCAACAGAACTGAGCCTTTTGTGTGTGTTTTTTTTTACAGTACTATTGATGTACCTTGAAGAAGCGAAGGCTGCTTCTCTACCAGGCATGGGCAAACTTTGCCTCTATGCCTGGTGTTAGAAATTGTGAGAGTTGAAATTCAAATCAATCTGATAGGAAACTGGGAGTTGTAGTTTGGTATGGTACTGGCTCACTTAAACAGGGAAGCCCAGGGACCTTGTAAAACTACAACCCCTGTGATTCCATGGCACTGAATCTGTGGCAGGTTTTGTGTGTCTGTGTGTCAATTCCCTTTAAGGAGACTCTCCTTGCCCTGGCAATTCCCCTTTAAGGCTAGCTCGCTCTTGGCTGCTCTCTTGGGAAAGAGACTTTTTTCCCTCCTCCCTTTGCAGGCTATTTGCAGCTTTAAGAGCTACTGAAAGAAGGGGGTTTTGACTGTCCTATAACAGCCTGCCTACCTGCCTGCGCTGTTGGGAGAGGAGAGGGAGAAAGAGGCCTGAGCTGGCCGGGGAAGGGAGGCTCTGCTGCTTGGGGGACAGCCTCTTCCTCCCGCCCATCCCTCCCCGGGAGCCCCAGGCCCAGCCTGATCCAGAAGACCACGTTGCTGCCTTCGTTCGAACTTTTGCTGCTGCCTGGCTGCTTGGCCCTGCTGGCTTTCATTCGTTCTCGTTTGGCAGCCTCTTGGCCTTCTTCCCTCGTCGTCTGGCGTCTCCCTCAATTGTTTCCTCCTTGCTCTTTCCTGCCTCCCCCCCGGCAGTCTTTGATCTTCCTTCCCTGCTTCTCTTCTCCCTGTCTCTCCGGCCTCTCCCTCTCCTCCTTCCCGGCTTGTTCGTGGGGAATGCAGGGTCGCCTCCTTTCAGGGGAGGGGGCTGTAGAGTTGTAGTTCACCCACACCAGAGAAATCGACCTCCCCGGTGATTGACCGGGATCAAACCTGGGCAGCAAGAGCCAGCCCACATGGGGAGCCTTCTGCTCGACCCCGCCCCTTCCAAGCTCACCGGGCGAGGGCCCAAGGTTTTGCGCTTTGCCTCCAAGCTGCTCCTCCTGACTCCAGGCAGCCCTGCGGGAAGAGGAGTAGCTGGAGTGGAGTGCCTGGCTGTTTTGCTGGCACTGGGGCAGGTGTCCATCTTCAAGTGGGGGGGGCTTACTGAGGTGCCTTCGCGACCCCGAAAAATGGCCTCGCGACCCCTGGGGTCGCGACCCCAGGTTGAGAACCACTGCTTTAGAGAGTGAAAATGGAAAACAATATAACCTTGTTGGTCAGGAATTTTGGATATAACATTTGATTAATGGTTGATTTATAAATATATGGCGAAGGAAAGGGGCTATATGTTTCTAAAATGTTCAGTGTTTTGTGTTTTGTTCACACTGTAAGTTGTTAATGTATGTAAATAAAATCTTTTTTAAAATAAAAAACTAATATTGTGCTATGCTAATAATATAATATATAGTATTTACATATAACTTGTAAGCCGCTCTGAGTCCCCTTTGGGGTAAGAACGGTGGTTTATAAATGTTGTAAATACATAAAAAATTATATGTAACATTGATTCTACTTTTAGAATCAATCTGAGTGTAGATGAACTCAGACACAATTATGGAATTTGTTTCCAAAAGGTACCATATCTATCTGAACAAATGTTACAGGAATTGGAAAAAAATATGCTGATTATATACATTATTTGGCTATAAAATGCCATTTTTTCCAAGCCCTGCACCAAAGTGATACATTTTAATAGTTTAGATCTGTACATAATATTCTACTCCCAACCAACAATGTGCTGCCATCTATAATTCATTTTTCTTTTCTTTTTTCTCTTCTCTTTTTGGGTTTGGAATCTATTAGAAACAAACTCCATAATCCTTAGTAAAACTTTACATAGGCCTCCTCTTAGATGGATTTTTAAAATGGGAAGAACCAAGGTTTTGTACCTTTGCTTTACAATGTTATTTTGGAAATACTTATGTTTGCTTTATCATGGAGTATTTCATTGGTACACTAACAAGGGTTTTTCACTCCCACTCCTTAAATCACATTAAATTAACTTGTTTGCATTCATCCATTTTATGAAATTAAATTTATTGGGATATGCCAGTGTATAATATACTTACTGGATGCAGTAAAGATGGCGGCCATCATGAAAACCACTATTGCTTCCCAGACACAGATGCAATGAACATTAAGCAAGAGAAATATGCATGCTAGTACTAATACAAAATTACCTTATGCTTAGTTAGTATAATATTGCTATAGCCCTTTAGCCCTTTGACCCGACCTTGTGAATAAGTATTAAAAAGGCTTAGTGGAGATTGATGAAAACCAGTTTCTGGCATATAACAAGCAATTTGATGTGACATACATCAGTGGAAGAAGGAAAGGGAAGAATGCAAGAGGGAAATTTAAGGTATTTTAGGAAAGACACTGCATGCAACTCATGAATAAGGAAATACAGTCATTACAAAAAAGAAATGAAAATTCTTAGGACTTCCAGAGACTTTTTCCCACTTCTGAAGGCTGCCATAGTTACTACAAAACAAATATGCTATACAACAAACAATATGGCATATAATCAGAGAGCAACATTGAAAACCTTTTGTTTTTACACCACTTATAATATGTATTGAAACATAGCAACCAAATTAAAAATTAAAATAAGAGGCCAATCCCCTGCAATTATTGTTGTTATTGTTGTTGTTGTTGTTTCTTACCTGCCTCTCCCATGGCTCGAGGTGGGTCACAGCACAGTCAAAAACACACAAATACTATAAAATTTCAACAAGCACGAATATTAAAATGCAGTTCCATATAAGATACATATCAAATATCAAAGTATTTCTATAAAATACACATTAACCACACAGGACAGAGACCTGAGTTTAAAATTCAGGCTTTCAATTGGCTGAGTAGGACTACCGGAAGTGATTGGTTTTTAGATGGTTTTTAAATTCCGGCAGCTAATATAGCTGTCGGAGCTATTCCAGCAGGTCATTCCACAGTCTTGGGATAGCTGGTGAAAAGGTCCTCTGGGTGATGGTGGCCAGGCATATTCTGACTGGTTGGAGTAGCCATCCCCCAGAAGACCTAAGTGTGTGGGGCGGATTGTATGGGAAAATATGATCCTGTAGGTAACTTGGACCCAAACTGTCGAGACCAGACATCTTAAAGGGCCAGACCAAGAGGTGGATCCAAAATAGAGTTTATTACAGTTTTATCAAAGGGTTGTAAAATCACCCAAAAAACTCGAAAAACACTTCAATTCAGTGCAAAACAAACAAACTGCCATTTGCAGGTAAAACACACTCAAAAACCCAATTTGAACAATGGAACAGAATGAAACAGGGCAAAAGGGACAAACAAAAGATCAAAAGGAGGGTCCCATGAAGATAGAAGCATCGTCCAAGCAGTGCGGAGTCATCACGGAGGAAGCAGTCCTAGTGTCAGTGCCCACACAATAAGTCAGGGTTAGGGTCAGGGAGAGAGAAGTCCGCAGTACGAGAGTCCAGTCCAAGTTGATACACAAACAGTCAACAGGAGATCAAAGCAAAGATCAGCACACCAATGCCAAGCTGAATAGGCAGCAGCAGGTTCCCAAAGAGTTTTCCCAGTACACAGCACCCAGACCATACAAACGCCATCTGCGAATTCCCATTGTTCCCAAACCTACTTTTATCTTACAAATCCTCCTCAGAGGATGAAGTGGCCAACGCCCGCTCGTTATGACCCTCAGCTGTAGCCAAATCTTCATGTGAAGCTCCTTCCCTTCTCCTCCAAGTGCCCCATCTCCTGTAAAGACTTAGTTCCCCCCAGGACTCACTTGGATCCCCAAAATGCCAGTCCTCACCCCCAGAAAACCCCTCAAACGTGTCACTACTTGTTGGTGCCTCGCAAACAGCCTGCACCTCTCTCACCCTAGTCCAATCCAGGCCATCCTCTGTTCCTTCCCCATCTCTTTCCATGCTTTCCTCTTCACTCTCAGACCCATCATTCCCAGAAAATCCCTCAAAAAAATCCTCATCTGTGGGCTCCCTAAGTTTATCCCGGATCCTCTTCCTTTGTTGCTCATCCCCTGAGTCTTGCTCCCAAGTAGCCGTTTTCCCTGCCCTTGTACCCATACTCCTGTTTGCAACGTTACTCATAGGCTCTACTACAACACAAACCATGTAGGGCTTTAAACCAAAACCTTGTTCTTTGCCCAGAAACAGTGGAGTGACTTTAGGATAGGTGTAATATGCTCAGTCCTAGAAGTTCCCATAACCAATCTGGCTACCATCTTCAGGTCCTCTAAATCTAAGAAGGGGGTGTAGCTGGCATATCAGCTGAAGCTGGTAGTAAGCACTCCTGACTGTTGCATCTACCTGGGCTGACATTTGGAGAGATGGATCCAGGAGCACGCCCAAGCTGCGAACACAGTTTTTCAGGGGGAAGACTGGTTGACATACCTCAATTTCCAGATTAAGACTCTTGATGGCATCCAGAGGAGACATGCTATCCTTATTTGAGGCTGTTTTTGAAGGAATTGATAAATATATTTGGGTATCATCCGCATATGATAACACCTGGTCCCATGCCTACTGATTATCTTTCCAAGCAGTTTCATATAAATATTGAAAAGCATCGGAGATAGAATGGCACCTTGTATCTGCTATGGATATCACAAAAAGAGCTGTTATGGATACCACATAACAGCTCCTTTTTTGAGGGACAGCTATCCCCAAGCATCACCATCTGGAACCTGTCTGAGAGGTATAACTGGAACCACTGCAACACAGTGCCTCTGATTCACTCCAAGCATTCCAGAAGGTGTTAATGGTATCAAAAGCCACTGAGAGATCTAGAAGCACCAACAGGGACACACTCCCCCTGTTGGTGTTGAGATGGAGATCATCAACTAAGGCAACCATAGCAGTCTCAACTCCGTATTCTGCTCTGAAGCTAGTTTGAAATGAGTCAAAGAAGTGTGTGTCATCCAAGACTGTCTGGAGTTGGAGGGCAACTGCATTCTCAATAGCCTTGCCCCCAAAATAAGGAGATTAGACAATGGTCTGTAATTATTAAGGTCCAGGAGATCCAGGAAAGGCTTTTTCAGCAGTCTAACTGCTGCTTCTTTTAAACAACATGGAAAATTCCACTCCCTGAGAGATGCATTCATAATTTGTTGTATTTGAGATCCAATTGCCTCTCCTCCCTGGATGACAAGCCAAGATGGAGAGGAATCAAATAATAATAATAATAATACTTTATTTATACCTTGCCACCATCTCCCTGAAGGGACTCGGGGCAGCTTACATGAGGCCAAGCCCAATGACACATCAATAAAACCAACACAGCAGCAAATAATAAAACAGTACAATCAAAAACTCACATATAAACAGTAGCATACAAAGTTTAAAACCATAATGGCTGGGCCAGATGTAATATATTAAAATTTTAAAATAAGTAAACACTGGATGTGAACAGATGTTGGATGTGTCTAGCCGGAGGGTTTTGAAGGTTATCCTTCTTACTTGTCCCAGCAGCTTGCCCACATCAACAGTGCTCACCAATTGATTGAATCTGTCCATTTCCTCCACAATTTCCCTTTTATTTTTCCTCAATGTGTGGCTTTGGTAAGTTTTTATCAAATAAATTCTTATTCATTGCTTCCGGTCACAGCTGTTGAGCTTTTTGACATGTCACAAAAAAAGAACAAAAATCACCAAGACATAAAAGTCATATCATAGCAACTCAGCCATGCCAAAAACTTGCGCTGGCAGTTACTGGGAAGAAATACAGTGCAATTGGAAGGCTTTAATTTTCTAAAATATCTTCTTCAATATATATATTTTAAAAATTAAAGAAGATCTGAGAAGTTAGGTTCCCCATCTCTGCATGCTTCTGTTATCCTCAGCTACATGGTATCGTTAATTGTATTTTCCCTGGTTGCAGTTTTTTGCTCTCAAATTATCATATTCCATCAGTTCTAAGACATTAATTCTAAGAGGCATACTGATATCAGTACCACCAATAGAAAAAAATTATATACATTTAAAAGCAGATATCAGAAACTATGTTGAAAGATTTTATGTATTCATATGTTAAAATGTGTATTTCCCACACTATCTCTGTCTGTGGTATCTAGTACTAGTATTCAATTGGGGGTGAAATGGTGGGTTCTCTCTACACTTTCACTGTAATGCATTTCATTATTGAAGGCTTGCCTAAAATGATAACAATGGAGTGCCAAATGTCTCCCTATATATGGAATAATAAAGGAAGATCTGAAACTGGAGCTGGAATCTTTTTCTGAGACAGGAAAGGACAAGTTGGGGGAAGAGGGAGGGGAAATTGGAATCCTGTTGAAAATTATGGATGATTAGTATAAACCCAAAGCACATATATTCCGTGAAAACATTTCCAGCAGACATACCAAACCTGAAAATGTTATACAGATCATTCACTGCAATTCAAACAGCTATAAATATAGTAACGCTCTCTGCTCCCTTTCAGGAAAGTGAATAAGATGGGGGAGAGGACACAGAGAGAACACCTAACAAAGCCAAAAAAGGCATTAAGAAATAGTGTGATCTCATACCTCAGAAATACAGAGATATCTCCAAACTGACAGTATTTTAAAGAGCAACAGAGATGGACAAATGCTGTTTTGGACACACTATATTTTTCATGAACTTCTCCATACTTTCCTGACTAATAATGGCATAAAAAGTTAACATTCTGCACAAGGCTGGTGCAATAAATCTTCACCCAGAATTAAAAGTCTACCTGATTTAGATAAAAGTAACTGTTGTACATATATTATTATTTTTGTTGTTGATAGTGCTGTTGCATGCATTTGAGTCATTTCTAATTTGTGGCAATCCTAAAGTAAATCTATCATTAGGTTTTCTTGGCAAAATTTATTTAGAGTAAGGTTGACTTTGCCTTGAAAGGATATGACTTGCCCAAGGTTTTCATGGCCAAGCAGGAATTCAGATGTGGATCTTCAGAGTCATAGCTCAATGCTCAAGCTACTGCACTATGTTGGCCGCACCATCATCATCCTCTGTATGCATTCATACTGAATATAGATACAAATAAATCATTCATAATTTTACAATTATTACCAACTCAAAAACAAAGCAGTATATGTCACTGTAAAATTATCATCTATGGATGCTGCTTATCAATATATCCCACTAGTCTCTCTTTCTTACCTATTTATAGATGTAGATGCTGAGCAGTGAAGAAAACTGGCAGCAATAAAATTGGAGCATGCAACACCATGGTGGAGAAGAGTTCTACACAGACTGCTGAAATACATATGAATAGAAGTGAGAGTGAGTTACAGATAAATTGATTGATTCAATCAAGGAAACCACAGCCTAGAACCTTCATGACTTCGGCAGAGCAACTGAGGATTGGAAAGCTTGGAGGTCTCTCCTTCATAGGGACAAAATCAACTTGATGGCATAATAGTGTTGCACGGGCATATAACCCATTAAAACTGGGCATTTCAAGAGGGCTCTGATTAAGTGGACTATCTAATTCGGGTAAAGCAGAGTTTTCCTGTTTTGTCTTGAATTAATTCCCTTTTACTGGAGGCATTGTTTGGATGCCTCAAGTAAAAGCACAAGAGCTGACGCATTTTGGGCCCTTTCTAGATGGGCCCTAAGTTTTCATGTGGTTTCAGTCCAGCTTCTTGTGCAGTGCACCTTTAGTTCTCCCAATTGACACAATATAAATATAAATGTCTATATAATGTAGAGAAATACAATAGTACAGCTGCCTTTGCTCTGCTCACTGAACTTTCTGTGTCTCTTGCTAAAGATTTAAAGCAAAGTGGAAGTAACATAAAAGGACTACAGGAAGGGGTAAATAATTGTGTGCTTTCCTTTGAAAATGGAGAAATTGAGAGATTGTTGGACCCCTCTGCTAATATTTATTCCCAGCATGTCTTGATCCCAATTGGGCATTTTAGAATGTTGCATTAACAACAAAAGGCCACGAAGAACATGTTTCCGGTGGCAAAAGCAGATGAGATTTCCCTCCAATGTTCACCTCTACCTGCATTTCCATAATGTTATGAAAATTTCACATAGGATTAGTTTGAAACAGACAGGCAAGAAACCAATAAAGGGGATCACTGCTTCTAGTCTTTAACCAAGGAGGCAAATGAGAGTTGATCTAAACTGTTCTGAATTCTAGTCTCATCTGAAGGGCCTTTATTCATTACTACAAACCTGCAGATAACTAATTTACAAGCAAAAATGTTTTATCTGTTAAACTGGTGTTATCTACAGTACAGCCATTTAAGCTCTGTGTTTCAAGTCACCTGATACATATGTTCAACCCGAAGGCTGGGTCTCTTAAAATGGTGTATTAACAACTGCGCACAAACTTCTGCTGTAGCCCTATATATGCAATCTGAGTATCATCTGATGGAAAACATATTGTTAAGATGTACATCAGGGGTTCTCCGTGCTTTCTGTACATCTTTGGCCTGGAAATAAAACACCCCCACCATTCATCACAATGCAATAAAAATTATTGAGAGCATATTTGGATGATCAACCCTGTTCCTTTGGGAACTAGCCCATGACTACATTGTCCTTCTACACCTCATAACATAGGATGTCAATGCAGATCTTAAAATTATTTTACAACATCCCAAACTATCTTTTAACATCTTTTGGAATCTTTTCTACATTGCTTATATAGATGGTCTTCAGTCTTAAAATTCCCTGGATACCAGGACCAGCAGTGGGAAGTTGCAGGTGGTGCACACATTTCTGACTAAGGTTATGCTGACACACATGAGAAAAAGGTCAGACGTCCAAAGAATTAAAATGTAGCAGTTATCTTTGACAGATGTCAAGAACTTTATCTTTTAAAGAGCGCAAGAATCTTTCAGCCCTGCAATTACACGCACGTGTGTGCGCGCGCTAGGCTCTCTGTTACCTGGCACCCATGGGGATTGGTAGATGCCAGATAAATCTAATTTCTGGTTGTTTGAGAGTTACAATTAAAACCAAGCCTAACTAATACCGTACCTCATGCTATACCATACCATAAACTCTTTATTGACTTAATATTGAAATACAGCAATTAAAAGAAAATTAAGACAAATAATGACAAGCCTAACTTTTGACTTCATCACACACCATTAAATAAGTGTTTCTATAAGAAACCAATGGTGCCCTTCACATGATGCAAGCTTCAAGCGTGGGGTAGTGGTATCTTGCAATTTCTTAAAAAACAGGTTTTTCCTACCATTCCTAAGCCAATTGTCAAGCAACTTATTACTCAATTTCTCATGTAGAGGTGTGTAAAAACACCCAATTTAACATATGATGGGAATCCCCCCTTGCCCGTTAATAAATAAAACAATGGTGTAATCATAGAGGAGTCAAAATGGGCAGTCTTGTTTCCTTTCTGCTGCCATTATCGTTTTGAGACTGAGGAGAGAAAGTAAAGGTAAAGGTTTCTCCAAACATTAAGTCTAGCCGTGTCCAACTCTGGGGGGTGCTGCTCATCTCCATTTCTAAGCCAAAGAGCCAGCGATGTCCATACATGCCTCCAAGGTCATGTGGCCATCATGACTGCATGGAGTACCATTACATTTCTGCAGAAGTAGTACCTATTGATCTACTCACATTTGCATGTGTTCAAACTGCTAGGTTGGCAGAAGCTGGACCTAACAGCTGGAGCTCACCCCACACCCCAGATTCGAACCACCAACTTTTAAATCGGCAAGTTCAGCAGCTCACTTTTACCCGCTATGTCACCAGGGGGGCCACAACGGAGGAGGTATAGCAAAGCTATTCAAAACATTCAGGAGAAAAACCCTGTGCATGTCTCTGAGCTCCCTCTTTCAGCATTCCCCTGTCTTCTTGATCTCTCTTTGCATAAAAATCCCTTTGAACTCTTACCTCATTGCCAACTATGGCTGTGTTGTCAGGCTTTTGTTTTTGTTTCAAAATGATAGTGGAGAGAGACAAGAGAGCTAAAGTTTCATTCCCCCCTCCAATTCTGCAGCATAAGAATAACCCCCTCAATATATTGTTAGTTTTTCGAGCTGTAAATTGAACTCCAAAGAAAGACATAATTTTTTAAAAGAAATTGTAGGGAAAATGGGAGGAAACCAAGTGATAGCAAAACAAACAGATACATCCTAAATAAAGTGGAGTAGGAGAAGGGTGTGATGGGGTAGGGAAATCATCTATTTAATTTCCTAACAGAACTTAAGGAAAAACTAACTTTCCCAAATACTTTGCATACCCCATGTGATGAAGTCCTCAATGTAACACAGTTTTGCTGTATTACAAAAACATCTTTTTTATTATTTATTTGATGTTTTAACCAGTTCCTTAAGAGTTCTTGTTGTTTGAGTTCTGGTTATCTGAGAGTGTACTGTACTTTTAAAAAATGCCTACCACACATGCCCATATGTTTTTCTGAGAAGTGGTATTGCAGGTGGTCCCTCTAGAAGACAATTGAATGGCTCCTATAGTAAATTAGACCTGAACTTCTCACAAATCACTTGAAAGCAAGATGACTAATCTGAGGCTATAATCGTTTGGGCATATCATAATATATTTTCACTGACTGGAAAATATTATTATTGCCCCAACATGTCTTCTATCTGGAATCCATGGAGACTTGGAAAATTTAAATAGATGCCATTTAAAATGCAGTACTTCACATTGCATTAGTAGCTGTAGCATCAAGAGCTGTGATTGGTCATTTTTATGCCCCCATCCCCAAGAAATACATGATCTAGGAGTGTGCGGATCATCAGGGATGCAGCTCACCAGATAGTCCTTAACCCCACTAAAAGCTTGCCCATCCCTGTTCTAAGAAAGAATAATGTACAACATCAATCTCATAGAATTATACATTTAGAAGAGACCACAAAGGCAAACCAGTACAAACAAACCCCTGCCAGGCAGGACTACACAATCAAAGCATTCTCAATCGATAGTCACCTGGTCTCTGATTAAAAACCACCAGACAAGCAGCGTCCACTGCATATTCCACCATCATACAGCATGAACCATCAGGAATTTCTTCCAAATGATTCAGTGGAATCTCTTTTCCTGCAGTCAGAATCTATTGCTCCATGTCCTAGTCTTTAGAGCAACAGAAAACAAGCCTGCCCCCCCCCCCCAATGTGACTCCTTTCAAATAGTTAAACATGGCTATCATGTACCCTTTCAACCTTCTCTTCTCGAAGCTAAACATACCAAACTCTCTAAGCTATTCTTCATTGGAGTTGGCTTTCAGACTATTGATCATTTTGGTTGGCCTTATCTGGACATGTTCTAATTTGTCAATATCCTTCCTAAACTGTGGTGCCTAAAACTGGAGATGGTATTCCAGGTGAGGTAGCCGTATTCTGGTATTTTAAAATGGAACACATGGAAAGGGAATGCCTCCATCCCATCATGAGGTTAAATGCTCCCATTATCCTTCACTTTCTGATGTTGAAGGGGAGAAAAAACTGCAACATCTTCAGCCTGTCAACAAGAGGTAGTTTGAGTGGAAATCCAGAACTGATGTACAATTCTGTATTTAGCCTACTTTGCTGGTAAAATATGGAGTAATTGCAAAATTTCTGACTGCCCAAATTAACTAAACAAAAAAATATTCTAAATTGTTAACAACAGTTGCCACCAATGTTTTCCCTTCTTTTCACACTAGAAATTGTAGGCAAAAAAAGGTATCATTGTTAATATCTTATCCAAAGTGTTTTTGCAACCTCCTAGAGAAAAATGGGCTGCTAATTCAATTTTCTGAAATTACAAATTGCTCACATGTAGTAAGGAAAATAAAATCCAAAGCTGATTGAATTGTTTCACGTGGTCCTGAGAGTCTCAAAGATATCAAGATATGAGAAACACAGCAGGAACTAAGGTGGATTGTAAAGTCTGACAGACGTTCACTGAAAATGATTAATGGTAAAAATAATATGTATGTGTGGGTAAATTACAGCCTGGAATGACACTAAGACATGAAACTATTCAAAATATTTCTTTTGCTAATTAAATATTTTTATCCTGCAATATAAAACTCAACATAAAGATTTCTTTTTTTAAAAAATCCACATTGGCTGGAATGCAAAGGACTTTTTATACTGAGAATGTCTTCACCCACAAAGAACTTGGAGGTTTCTTTAGGGGGTATAGTTCCTTCCCTACTATTAAAAACCCATCCCAAATTCACAAGGAATTTTCCAGTGGCCCAAAATATGACAGAAAATGCTCTCATCAATACAGAGTATGTGGGGGCCATGGTGCATGCAGAAAGATGCTCACACATAACGATGGTTGTGCTGGGAAAGTAAATTCAGATTCTACAAGTGGATAGACTAAACCAAGAACATGCATGCAAACTCATCAGATGGGAGACTGTAATGAGTTCATGCTGGCCTCGTTTCTGAGATCATTGTGAATCAAGGATAAATCATGCGGTGTTGCATGGCTGATTGCATGGTTATGAGTTAAAAGAGAACAGAAGTTCTTAAAGGGGAGGTCTGAGTGCTTTCTCATCCTGATTATTGGTGTTTTATCATATCAACTCCAATGACAGAATTTATTTTTTTTTAAAAACAAAAAAACCACTACGTTCCATCCCTTTTCATTAGAGTCCTGTGTTGGAAAAAGAGTCAAGATAAAGAAATAAATAAATGCTCACTGACAGTTGACACATTTGATGTGAATTGACTGTTTTTAATGCCAAAATAAGTCTTCTTTACAGACATTATTTTCACACTTATGTAAGATACTGTTTGGGTATTTTAAAGATTTTTTAAAAATATCCCATATTTTTGCCTAGGGTTCAAGGAAGCATTTTACTGCCCCCCGCCCATCCACTATAGTATCACAACAGCCCTGTGATGTAGTTTGGCCAAGAAATAATAACTAGACCAAAGGAGCTTGATGATTCAAAGGAATGTCAGCCAAGACTTCCAGTTCTAAACCAATACATCAAATATATCCAACTGTAACTTCAAGCAATCATTTAGCCATGTAAATGTGTTTGCATGCTTGTGAGACCAGCTTTATTCTTCTGTCATAGGTAATGCTAGAAACCAGTCTCTTAACTTCTGTTAAGAGACTGGCTTCTAGCATTACTTATGAGCATCTTTTATGCCAGACCTGCAAAGAAAGTAATTTTTCATATTTCTAACATGAGAAAATACTCAATGAACCCATTCTAACCATGGGTGTCCCACAGGAAATCCCATCTGTTCACAGATGACACCCGTGTATCCCAGTGATTTTTTTCCATGACGCTTCTCCCTTGAAAGAACTTTTAAAGAGAAGCTGAAACATTTGCAAACTGTTTTCTGTTTAGCTTGAGAATGTTTTAGAATTGCCTTGGGCTCAGCGAAACACATTTTGGACAGCTTTTAAAGAACAGTTGAAGCTTTGAACTTTGTGCTCTACAGGCAAATTCTAAATTAATATACACCAGTAATGATAGTTTGCAGGAAGCTGATGTACTTTGTTTTGAAAAATATATGCTTCCTGGCTAGGTATATTAGTATTAATAAAATGTAGAAGTTTCAGGTTACCCATTTAGCTGAAAGCAAGTGCCATGTATTACAGTACACCTTATTTTAAATATTCAGTTATATTAGCAAGACTACCTTGTGTTTCATAGCAATCCCCAGTTTCGATTGGGTGTCAATTTCATTTTGGTTCATGAATAAGGCTACTAAACTGTTAAAGCACAAAGTTACCAGTTCAAATTCTGACTCTTTCTTGAGCCTATGAATGATCTGAACTTTGATTCTCTCCATTATCTACAAAATATTAACCTTGGATTGGACCCAAACATGAACACTCAGTGTTATGCCAACACAGTGAGGATTTCGCAACTGCTTCAGCTTCCTTCACCCTTGGAAAATGGCTCCTAAATATTGTGATTAAAGTCATGTGCTTTGCAGGTTGTTCAAAGGTACATACATAAGGCAGGAGCACACCCTCGGGGAGCCACTTCTTAGAATTCATATATTTTATATACTTTAATACATTTTATAAATTGGGGGTCCGATTTCTCGATATCATCATGTTTGTTGTCAGGATTATCATTGCCCATTATCATTGACCATTAAAATACCATATAAATTCTCAGCTTTATTATGAGATTGTACCTGGCTTCATGTTTTCTATACAATGAGCTACAAACATTTCCCTTCTTATTGTTTAGGGCAGTGTTTCCCAACCTTTTTTGAGCCGCGGCACACTTTTAACATTAAAAAAATCCGGGGGCACACCACCAACCAAAATGATACAAAATGACACTCTAACACAGTAAAGAACGGCTGGGGGTGGGGGGCCTGCTGGGAGCAGCTGCTGGGAGTGCCAAAGCCAGGGAGGGGGTGGAGCCAGGCTGTGCCATGCCCCACCCCCTACCCCCGGCTTCATCTCTCCCAGCAGCTGCTCCAGCCTTGAGGGGGCAGTGCCAAGCCAGCGGTGCCAGAGCCAGCACAATGCTGGTTTGGCACTGTCCCCTCAAGGCTGGAGCAGCTGCTGGGAGTGCCGAAGCCGGGGGAGGGGGCAGAGCCAGGCCCCCTCCCCCAGCTTCAGTTCTCCTACAGGCCACGCCATACCCCGCCCCCTCCCCCCAGCTGCAGCTCTCCTACAGAGGAGGAGCATGAGCAGTGGACGGGCTTCAGTGGGCGGGCTCCTCTTCCACGTGGCTTCAGCAAACGAGGGGCAAGAGTCATGGTGGGAGTCATGGCGGATTGGAGGCTGGCTGGGGAAACGGCCAAAGGAGGCGGCGCCCCAGTCCCTTCTTCTTTTTCTTCGCCACTGCCTGGCCCTTCCTCCTCCTCCCCCAAGCAGCAGGAGTTCAGCAGGAGGGGGAGGAAGGGGACAGAGAGCTTTTCTCATGGCACAGCAGGAGGTCCGTCATGGCACACTAGTGTGCCACGGCACACTGGTTGAGAAAGACTGCTTTAGGGTGTGAGCTACATTTTCTGGATAGAACCATACTCCTATTTTCCCAAGAGCTGTAATATAGAATGGTTATGGCTGTAGATTTTCACTGTGGTACAACAGCATTTCAAGTACTGTCTCCATGGACATACTTCTGTTTCAAATGAAAACATATTAATGAAATGATAGATAAAGGGCCCGTATTTGTGCAAGCAAAAAATGAGTTTCGAACAGAGGGTGAAAGGTGAAAGTGGACAACACTATAGTAGGTCTGGTTTTTGTAATTTTCTGGAATCTAGTAACTATTGTGATTCACTGAGGGATGCTCATGCAAATGAAAAACAAAAGATTCCAGATGTTGTTAGCCAATGAAACTAAATGAATGCTACAATAGACCACCAAGAGTACTGGGGAACATTCTTTATTTTATTCATTTAATAATCTTTTATATGTTTTATTAAGAGTAAATAAATGCCAGAGCAGTGTACATGTCCTAGAAAGTCCAGATGCCAAGATAAATGGAACACTGCTCTTTGCCAGTCTCTACAAAATGATCAGGAACTGCCCTGGTTAATTTTTTTCTTCTTCTCCAGACCATTCTTTGAGGTTAATTTCCTACTCTCACCAACAAGCTTTGCCTAAAGATGCATACAAGATTTGGAAAGTGAAACAGATTATAATATATGGTTTCTATACAGAAAAGAAAGCCAGAAATCAACCTCGCCCTGCTTCCAGGTGCTGGTACAAACAGATTTTCCTGAAGTCCTAACTAGCAAATAATTATGTTCTTTCAAGTGGATAACTACTAATAAACCACTCCCTCCCATTCATCATTTGCTTTTTATTTATATCTGAAAACAGGCAAACCGTTTTTGCTGAATAAACCGCTTCTGAAAACAGTAACTGAAACACACCCGTGGATAAAGGGGGTATTTGTCTACTACAGTTATTCATCAAAATTCCATGCTGCCCTCATCTCTTTTTCCATTTCTTCTCTTTCAGTTTCTATTTGTGAGGTCAGATTTAAGCTAAGACCACAGATAAGGAAGGTCCATGCCCAGCAAACATTTACACTGAAGCCCAAAGTTCCAGATCAGAAAACACACTCACCAAGTAAAGACAAACCACAGAGGTTTATTTCAATCTGGCCAGAAACATTGCATGTATGGCTGATGCCAAAATGTACAAGCATAACATGCAATACAGAGACATGAAGTTTTGTACACATGTAGCTATTCAAAATTCCTGCTCTACCCGCTCCCCTTCCTGATTGGCCAGAAGAGGCAGTCTATATCTGCACCCTGACTGGCTGCCATTTCAGTGACATTGCCTCCTCCAGGCAGCGATTCCCTTGCGGAGGGGTGCAAATGATGGAGGATTGACCCAGAGAGGGCCGATCAGCTATAGGGGGCAATTCTCCTGGGAGTAGGTAAGCTCCAGAAAATCTATGTCCCTATTGAGAAATGTTAATGAGTCCTTGATTAGTTTAATTGTATCCCTTTCTCATGATGAGGAAGTGTTTTGGGGAAAATCAGGACAAGTGATCTTGGAACAAAAGATAATGATCTTCTTCAATCTAGCCTTAGATAAATAAAGCCTTAAATAAAGAATTTTAATAAGTGTGCATATTTTGAGTCTCTGTTTCCACAGTCATCTAGACAAATATTGGCTGGTGTTATCACATCTGGAGCAGAAACCACCTGCTGATCCATGTATGTGCAGACTTGGTCCCAATTGTCACATTTGTCTAGGCAGCCAAAGGAATGAGCCCAGACCCATATGTCCAGAAAATTCCTCAGTGGGGCCAGCAAAATGGTGAAGGCCCCTATGACTTTCTTGGGCAGAAGAGATATATTTGATACGAGTAGAATAGAGAGTAAATGATACAAGGTAGATAGAAAGTTATAGAGAATGTTACATTTTATTAAAGGGTTGGGGAATGATAGTCTTTGTATGGGATTCACTGCTGTAGGTCCAGTCTGCACATGTACTGATAGGTATCAGAGCAGGCATTCAATTAAAAAACATAAAAAATAGTCTTTGGGAGAGTAGTAGTTGCTGGTCTGCCTGCCACTATTTTTCTCCACCAGAATTGTGGAGTCAAATGAACATTTTATCTTTATTCTGGTGTCCTTGGAAAACAATAAATCATTGAGGTGGCGTGTTCTGTATTCGACAACACTTCGATAAGTTCTCATATTCTGAATTTTCTTATCTACTACTGTACTGTTAGAATTTAGAAAAGAACAAGCCAACAACAGAAGAATAATTCCTTTCTTTATATGTTCTAGATAATGATATACTAATTAATTTGGATTACAACAGGTTTAGGATTGTATTGGAAACCAAACTTACCAATGAAAACTTGGCACTAGTGGAAAAAGTAGACAAAACATGGCACCTAATTCTGACATTTTCTCCTGACTTCTTTAGTTCTCCTTGCCATTTCTTGTGTTATTGCACAGTATTTTCCAGCCCTCATGACTGACTTTAAGTAAAGAGAGGGCTGTGTATGTAGGTTGAGTTGCTGAAAAACAAAGCCCAATCTTGCACAGATGCATCATTGGGTGGGATTGTATAATACCAATTCATACAACTGGATTGAGTCCAAAGGCACAGTTAGTCTTACCGCAAATACAGTTCACTCAAGGTATTTCCACAAACACTGCTCACACACCCAAGACAGGAATCAATCTGTGCCACACATTCAGTTTATTATGGAGGATAGGAACGAACTATTAGGAAATGCTATATTAATTCCATATACATACCATAGAGAACAGGCATAATCAAGATCCAGGGAGTCCCTGAGTTATAAACATCCAACTTACAAACAAGTCATTGTTGCAAATCGGGATGAGACAGAAGGAAGTGAGAGAAGTCTTCCCCTAAGAAGGAAAATTCACTCCTGGAAGAGATATCATGTGAAAAAGTTATCTCAACATAATATTCAACACCAATCCTTGTTTCCACAACAAGCCAGATTTCTCAAACTCCAGTTATCACAGAAACAGAAAGTGAACTGAAAGCTTCTGAACAGGGGCACAGACAGCCAAATAAACACCTTTCCCTATGCTACCCAAAGCTCAAAGATAGATATATTTGGCTGCAGTTATACTTTAAAATGTACCTGTTCTGATTTACAAACAAATTCAATTTAAGAACAAACTTACAGACCTACCTTGTTCATAACTTGGGGACTGCCTGTACATTCTCTAAAGAAATGAGAGGCATTTTTGACTTTTGTTTATCATCTCATTTGGGGGGGGGGTTTCTGACTACAAACAGGTCAAGGCTGTGGTAAGCAACAAAGACAAAAATCATCAGCATTAATCACCACTGACTACATTTAAATGATAATGGATGATGATTATTTGTGCTTTTTCATCCCATGGTTCTGGGTCTTCCCTAAATGACACATAGCTTCATCTCCCTCACTTTCAACTCTTTGATCCTCCTTTCACTCCCACCTTCATCACAAGCATGACTTATGGGGATGAGGGAGAAAGCCTTCTCCGCTGTGTCCCCTCAGCTTTGGAACTCGCTACCTAGTGAGATTAGGCAAGCCCCTACCCTGGCAGCTTTTAAGAAAGGCCTAAAAACTTGGCTCTTCCAATGTGCCTTTGGTGAGTGAACACATATTCCATATTTTGTCTTTTCCAACTACAGTTCCATTCTCATGATGCACTTTCCCCCACCCTTAATGAAGGTCTAACCCAATTGTTCATTCCTTTTCAGCTCCTCTCTCAGAAACACATTCTCCCACCATTTATCTCATCCAGGGTTTTATCAATTTTATCCTAGTGCATTTGGCCCACCCACTGTGTTGTATTTTATTTTGCTGTACTGTAATTTTGGGCTTGGTCTCATGTTAGCTGCCCCGAAACCCCTTTGGGGAGATGGTGGCAGGATACAAATAGAGTTGTTTATTATTATTATTATTATTATTATTATTAGGGAAGGGGTAGTAAAACCAAGCTTCTTTCTTTCACCACATATAAAGTAGTCTTTGAACTAGACACAAACTACAGAAGGCTAGAAGAAAACCTAGCCAATTGCAGCACTATGATTGTACTTTAATTGTCATCCCAACATGTTATAAACCATTGGATTTTTAGTTGAGTGAGCCTCTCTGAGAATTATAAATACCCCTCCCTAAACTACAGATCCCAGGAGTCCATAGATTCAGCTATGAAAGCTAAGATGGAAACATAGTGTTATAATAATAGTGTGAATGGGCTTCAAATGCTAGGTAAATGTGACAAGGACACCCTATGCACAGTGTCATGCTACTTAACTTCATATCTAGTTAGGGCACTTAGACTGCAACTATCTACCCACTTACATAATAAGAATTACTATTGAGTTTATGTATACATGATTCATGCTGTTAATTTTCAATGTTAGTAGAGTGGAATATCTATACTGGATTTTAGTCCAGATTTTTAAGGGTATATCCAAGGTACTCAGTCTTTTCTCTAAAAAAAGTTTCAATACCCCATAGACATAGAAGCACTGATAACATTGTACTTTTAATTATTCGAAGAAGTGTATGTCTGTATGTAAGAAATAAGATTTTAAACAGTAGATAACTACAGTCTATTGAGCCTTTCCTATTAATTCAGAAAAAAGTATCTTAAGACATCCTTTGTATAAAGCAACCATTTCAGTCAGGCAGTTCATTGCTATTTTCAAACATCATGGCACATTGTCAACCAATGCAGGTGCTGTTTGCTGTTGTGTGCCTTCAATAATCTGTGATTTATGACTACCCAAAGGTGAGTCTGTCACAAGCCTCTGTTTAAAGTCACCAGATGGCTTTATGTGCTTGAGCATTTAAATCTTAGGGTGCATCTACATTCTTGAATTAAAAGCAGTATGACATCACTTTTGCTACCATGACTGGAATCTTGACATCTGTAGTTTGGTTTTGTTGATAAAACCTTCATTTTCCAACATTTTACAGCATGTAAATGGAATCCCCTTTCCCTGTTTTCCCAATGAATCTAGTTTTTTCATTTCCCACAGTTTTCTGGGTATGTCTTCAGTTGCCCTCAATTGTTGTGAAGTAAGAAACCTCGCTTGAACTTTCGTGTGTTTTTATAGCTTGTGGAATAAATATATGACAGGCAGAAAATCTTCTTGGACAGTAAGCAATTAAGCTTTTGAACTTCTGCCTTGTTAGTGGTCTGTTCCCATTTGCTCAAGGATTTATTCTATCCTACCAGTACGTCTTAAGCCAAATTTGAATGGGGGAATCCCCAAGTATTCTTTGTTTTTGTAGCAGTATGTTTGCAAAGGTCACTTTGTTCTTTAAGTAAAATCTTCAAACAGAAAAAATAGACCATTTTCAGTGAAGAAGAAGAAAAGGAATCCTAGAGCATTAAGAATCATTGCAAAAGATGGGATAGTTCCAGAACAGCACAATATCTTTAGTGCTTCTGGAGATTAAAAAAGCTATATCCAATTAACATGCCATGGACTTGGCATGGGGGTTAGACTGGGTGGCCCACGAGGTCTCTTCCAACTCTATGATTCTATGACTTTAGTCAGATGCAAGAAGTAGTTTGGATTGGGGTGGAAATCACCTCCCACATAAAAAATGCATACAAACATTGAAATCTGCTTGTGGATCTCTTTAACTGAACAGGGACAATTCTGTGAACCACAGCACTATGATTTCACTTCCACTATCTTAGTTCCATCCTATGGAATCCTGCAGTTTGTAGTTATGGGGCAGAAGACATTAAGAATTCTCACCATGAGAATACTTTAGTGCCTCTGACCAGACAACAAACTCTAGGAATGCACAGGATGTTACCATAGCAGTTAAAGTGGAATCAGACATGGGATACTCAATCTATATTCTACCAAAAAGAACATTTTGCAGGCCCTGATTTTAATGGGTTGCTCCCTTTAAGCAATTCCCATCACTGGCCACAAATTCTTTTCTTCTTTTACAATCAGGTTGTGAAATTCTCCTTCACCAGCACTTCCCACAAAATCATCATTGTGCTACTAATAATCCTCAGATATTTTGGGAAGAGGACGGTGATGGATGAAAGTGGCTGATTTTAAAAACGAATAACTTAAACTGCCACGAAACATGAAGATGTTACAACAACGTGCAACAACCATAAAATAGAACAACAGAACAATATACAGGGCAATCCTGAGCCATCATCCAATACTCCAGGATCCAATTCTAAAACCCCAAAATTCCAGTGTCCAAATTCAAAACTCAAAACACACTGGCTCTTTCAACTCTTTAGAATAAGGTAAAAAGGATGGGAAATAAATTTGAGTTTCAACAGCTAGCTGCATCATGTGCTTTGAGAACATAGACCACTTACAGGAAGGTGTCTGCCAAGCATTTAAGTTAAGTTGCGTTAGGTTACGTTAATTTCTAGCCCATCTTTTTTTTAAAAAAAATGTTATTTCACTGTGTCTCAATATTGGGGCTCTCTCTAATACGCAACAGGGAGGAAAGGCATTCTAAATAAGTGAATAACTGTACAAGTAAACAAACAACAAATAAATAAAAAATGTACACCTCAAGAGTAAAAGAGCGGAGGATGAGACAGGAAGAAAGATCAGAAGAGGAGGAAATAACGCTGGGGGATTCCTCGCAGAGCTGCGAAAGATAGGGAAGGCCCAAGACGGCTTCCTGCGGAGGATGGATGCCATGCTGTCCCGGCAGGAAGACCAAATGGGCGCGAACCGGGGGCATCCTCTACAGGAAAGATCAGAACCAAATGAAGAGGCGCTCCCCACAGGGCCAGGGTTGCCGATCTTCTATGAGGATGGAGAGGACACCCCCCTGGTCAAGGGAGAGAGCGCAACAAAATGTGCAGGTGGAGAGGAAAGATGGAAGGAGAACGTAAAGCCATGGGCAGGATCAGAGGAAAGAGGACCACACCCCAGAAGTAGGGAGGCAGACCTGCTGGATGCTGCAGGAATGACCGCGAAGAGCCCTAACACCTCTGCTCTCCAAGAAAGAGAAGAGGGGAAGAACCAAGAGGTCACTGCAGCATCCCAAAACCCCAGCCGGGATGCAGCTAAGAAGGACGGCAAAAAGAATGGGACGCAGCTCACTAGGAAGAGAGGCTGGGCGGGAGCAACCCAGCAAGAAAGGAAGAATAACCTGAAGAAAAACTGCCCTTACTCTCTTGAGGCGTATTTCAGGCCTGCGAGATGTGGCATCCCGGGATGGACACGGAAGGCCTCGAATCGCCTAGGGAGAACGGCTAGAATGGAGGTTGGAGGACGTGAAGGGGCACGGGTCCGGCTACGCTGGAGGACAGGGAACGGACAATGGGCATCAAACGCTGGAAGGATTTTGGGAGCTGCAGGAAAAAAACAAAAGTTTTTTTTAAAGGGCAAAAGCTAAAAACAACAGATTGCTCTCAGATACAGAGGGTTAGGAAGACACGTCTTGGAAAAAAGAAGGAAAAAGGAGCCTAGAAAGAAGATCTGTAAAATGAAATGACCAGCTCAACAAGGAGGGAGACTGCAAGAGAACACGAAGGAGCACTCATGAACAAGGACCCTAGAAGGAAGCAAGCTACTCCAGTCTTCATCTCTTCCCATCACCATTGCCCATCACTAGCCTTCCCAGAACCCGGACCAAACAGCCTCCTTCACCACCCACCACCCTTCCCTTTCTAACCCCCCCATCCCTTGCCACCAACCCCCTCCCTAGCACCCCCCCCTTCCCACTCCCTCTACCCCCCCCTCTCCCATCACCATACTTAGCCTCTCCTTTATTTTTCCTACTGCCTTGTTCCTGAGACTGTTCCCCCACTTTTACTGTTTGTTTGTTTATGGAAAAACCCCAATAAATATATTTTAAATAAATAAATAAATAAATAAATAAATAAATAAATATTGGGGGGGAAAACATAAAATGAAAGAGTAGGAAGAGGAAGAGAAAATGATATAAAATACATTATTCAGTGGGTGTACCTTACTTGAGATTAATAATTGGATTTAGGTATATGTGTGCAGGTCTTGCTATAACCAGTCATTACTTGCTTCTTGTTTTAATTTAAAAGGTTATCCCTGCTTTAGTTAAATGAATTTTCTTTTTCTTTTTCCCCCCTTATCTAAGGAAAACATTTCTACCTGAGGCCAAAGTCCTGCAATTAATTTTACATGGAGCTGCTTCAAAAATAGTCCAGAAACTGTAGCAGGCAGCTTCTGTTGAAACATTGGAGGTTTTGGGGGTTGTTTTTTTTGTAAAGAGACTTTTAATAGGTGTGAGGACTGCAGCATTTATAAAAGAACAACTCCCTGCAGGACTCCAGGAGAAGCAGTTTCTTTTTCTTTCATGAGAAAAAAAATGTTGGTATAAGACTGGTTCTGAGTTTCTATCTAGGGATTATTCAATCCAGTAAGGCCTCAGCAATGAGGAACTCCTCTTCAAGGCACCTCAACATTTAAGAACTTCACATCAGACTGTTCTGAGTTCACTCCACTATTCTATGAAATTCTCTTGCCACTCCATGCTGATTTTAAGGAAACTGGTGAACCATAACTCCTCCACTGTCCCAATTTGACAGTAAAAATCTCAAGTCCCATCTACACTGTCAAACTGCATCATATAGTCCACGTAGATTCATATAGTGCAGTTAAATGCATTATCTGCCTTTATTTCCACTTTCCACCTTTGCCCTCAGTTTACTTCAGTTACTGCAAACTTTCAAAAGTGCCAAAGTTAGCTACTTCAGCAGGAGAGAGATTAGAGCAAAGGAGAAGATGAAGAACAGTTTTGAGACACCAACAGGCTCATTTGGGATTTTCCCCCCATTTTTCTTTTTTCACATTTTCCAAAATTCAGTATATGAATACCAATATTTCTTTATTTCAAATAGTAGCTTTGTGTGCCCTTCCTCATTCATTACTTTTGCCCTCTTGTTGCCTTGTCACACCCTTTTGAGTATACTGGTATTTTTAACATGTGCCCCAGTTTTCAACTGTGGAATATTGGAGGATGTGGTCTGAATGGGGTAGGCAGGATACCATAAAACAAAATCAAAAAGCCATATGCTTCCCTCACCTGATGTGGAACCATTACAGTGTATGTGCAGTAGTTAGCTAGGACAGTGGATAAGAAGATCTGTGCCTGGTGCACGTATACTAAACCAGAAGGGCCAGGACAGAAGAACAACACACCAGGTTAAAGAAAAGCCACAGAGGTTTAATACAATTCAGCCAAAAGGGATGCAAATACAAGCAAGGTGCTTCAAAATGTCTCTCGGCATAAACATATGGAGAAATACAAGATGTCTTATACAGTTTGATAGCTATTCAAACCTCCCACTCCCTTTTCTGATTGGCTGAAAAAGGGGCTGCACAGAATCTTCACCCTGATTGGATGGGAGCCTCGCTGACATTGCCACCTCCAGAAAAGTTGCCGGCTGATGATTGGTCGGGCAAGGGACCAACCAGCTGGTGCGATGCCCCCCTGGAAGGAGGCATAATCTGGAAAAACAATGTCAAAAATGTTAATGAGCTTTTTATTACCTCAACTGTCCAGTCCCATGTTGAACAAAGATAGGAGCTTCAGGAAACAAAGGTGCCAAACTCTTGGAACAAAGATGATGCTCCTGGGCCACAAGGGGCTCAGTTGTTCAATACTCTCTGGCATTACTTCACAAACAAAGATTCTTAGGAAGGACTCATCTCACGCTTTCTACAAGCGCGTTGATGACTAAGGAGGTTGGATGTGTCCTTCGATCCTGTGCAATGGATTTTTCTGGTAGAATGCAGTGTGCACAGAACTGGCCTCACCCTTTAAACCGAAGGTTCATCTGCCGGGGCCTAGCAAGCTTAGGACGGTGGCAGCGAGGTTCTCAGGTCGTAGGTTTGATTTGAGTTTCCTTCTCTAGATGGTTGATTTTACAGAGTTAGACGAGCACCATCTGCCCGGGTTTGAAATTAGAGTTTTCCTTCTCTTAGGATGGTTGCCAAAAGGCTAGAGAGCCCATCCTGCCCATTGACACTCTTTGTCAGACCCTTCGGTTGTGACCTGTCTGGCATGGGAGGCCCTACCGGTGGCTATGCCACCACCAGCATAGCTCACAACTTCATTAGGGTACATAAGCCCCGTGACAAGGGGGCACCAATGGAGTTAACGAATGCACATGCACTTAAATCTCTGTTTCCACAGGCAGCAATATTTCAGCCTTGAGTGAACCATACAACTATACAAATAGTCCTGAGATTATTTGGGCTGACATGGAAAGTCTCATATCTTTGCATATAGAGCAGTGGTTCTCAACCTGTGGGCCATGGCCCAGCAGTGGGCCATGAAAATGAAAATCCGGTATGTGAACCTCCTTCCTCTTTATTTTATTTTTTTTCTTCTCATTTCCACAGAGCTAACCAGCCCCACCTCTTATGGTACTAATGTTGGAGAGTGGTCCCTGGTCAAAGTGGGCCCCAGTCAAAAAAAGGTTGGGAACCACTAATATAGAGAAACAATTGATCCAATGATTATCTGTCCTGGGAAATGGCCAGAGGGGTTTGTCCAGCCTTCTAGTTCCCAGGGGATTATCCCTGCAGGGTCACAGAAGGTTAACTGTCTCAGGATTACATTTCTGATACATTTTATGAAGCAGTTTATATACATTTTATGTAAGAAATAGATACAGTCTATAGTCAAAAGATACAAGTTACACTGAAAATCATGAAAAATAGATACAATTTATTGAAGGGCTACATTCTTTAGGGGAGTGAAGCTGCTGCTTGTCCTTTCTCGATCTCCCAATGCCTTGAAGTTGTGGAAGTCCAAAAAATACTTTTTAAAGAAAAATCATATATTTACTTCTAAGCCCTTGGTGAACTATAAATCTGGGGGGAGCACCATGGCTCAATAACATATGGACCAAACTTTGTGGAGCCCATTGAGAACAAGAACTTGAACTGGCCTGAACTACCCTCTTTATGGTGAGTGATCTTGACACAATCTAAAGACTACTAGTCCTAAAGTAGGGAGAGCTCAGAAGACTCACATCTTGATTAATGCAATAAGTGAACAAAATGGTGAAATTAAATTTGCATTTGGGAATGGAGTCTGAAGGCATCTCATTATGGCTTGACTGAACAACATGGGTGGAATCTTTCAGACATAAGCCTTGAAACTCTATAGTTTTTCATAAATGAACATTTTTTGGAATTTTAATTTGGTAATTTTATAATCTTGTATATTTTGGTTATATGTACTTTTCTGTTTGCTTTATTATTACTTTGTATTATTTTTCAAGTTATGTCTGGATAATATGTTTTACCATTGTATTGCATAGTTTTATATTTATGTTGTGTGTTGAGTATCCCTCATCCAAAATTTTAAAATCTAAAACACCCCAAAATCCAAAAATATCCACATGATTGGCTAACATAGTGACACCCTTGCTTTCTGATGGTTCAATGTACAGAAACCTTTATATAAGCAAAATTATTTTAAATATTGCATATAAAATTAGCTCCAAGTTATGCATAACGTCTTTATTTATTTATTTATTGCATTTGTATACCGCCTTTCTCAGCCAGAGGTGACTCAAGACAGTTCGCAGCCAGCAGCGATTCGATGCTATATATGAGCCATACACGAATTTTGTGTTTAGACTTAGGTCTCATTTTCAACATATCTCATTATGTATATGCAAATCTGGATTCATAACTCCTATTGTGTTGCAAATTTGGAGAGCAGAGCTTTCCAAATATTTCATATTGGTGATAAACTTTTTAGCCATGCATCATTCTGTGACACAGTAATTCAGTTTTACTAGTGGTTAAAGTTTAGCATACATATTTTAACTATTTTCTATTGATATGTATTGCATACCATGTTTTAGCTCATATATATTAATTATGTTTTATTTGTATGTATGACATGCCACATACCATGACTTGTGTATGGTATTTAATTATGCTTATTTTATATCATGTCTTAGAGGTGCTGTGAGTATTTTGAAACTATTTTTATTGTTCATTTGTATATGCTTAGTATTTATGGTCTGGGGCTGACATAAATTATTTAATATATGCATGTATTCAAAAATCTGAAATCCAAAACATTACTGGTTCCAAGTATTTTGGAGAAGAAATATTCAACCTTCATATTTTTTTTAGGTTGCATGCCTTTGCCAGGGCTGTCTGATTCTTTTTTTCTTCTTCTTGTCACTGTTCATTTACTTGTAAAGCACCATGTGCACTGGCGGTGCTACATAAATAAATGATAATAACAACTGTCCCAAGTACTTCCCTATTATTATGGATAAATCACCAATGCTTAGGAAGGCATTACCAGTAAACTGACAATGTAGCTTTCAGCTGCAGAAATAAGCAATTTAATTGCCTCTTCCACTGTTGAAAGCAGTGAAACGGTGCCTTTTACTGAACCACCTACCTTTTTAAAGATGTGTTAGGCATTCTAGCTACAGCTGGTCATTCTTCAGCTGTATTTTGTGCTGCAATTGAATCAAAGGGGTGGCTTTTAAGACACTTTAGAGACAATTGCCTTTTTGCAGCATGGCTTTTTCAGGGTATGTTGAGGTTCTCTAGGGAATTGCCTGTTGGCTTATGGCATTCTTATGAATTTCATAGGATTTTCTTAGGCAACAGAGGTGATTTTGCCAGTTTCTTCCTCTGAATTATAGCCAACAAGTGCTGTAGGAACTGGCAAAACCACCCATGGCTACTCCTTACTTAAGAAAATCCCGTGCAATTCATGGGGTTGCCTTAACTTTACAAAGATTTCAGAGCAGCTTTTAAACTGATTCCTAGGGGAAAGTCGACAGGAGCTGGGCAGCTTCCGGTTCGAGAGGGTGAAATGCCAAATATGGAGGACAAAATCTACACACAAATGGCTGAGTCAACAGAAAAGATAGATAGTAGTAGTCGAAAGGTAGGACATGGTAGGCCTTCTACAAATTCTCACAAACAGCCAAAGTTGAAAGTGCACCAGAGAAATAAATATAAATGTCTGTATGCAAACGCTAGAAGCCTTCGAACAAAAATAGGGGAGTTGGAATATTTGGCAAAAGAAAAAAAAATATTGATATTATTGGCATAACAGAAACCTGGTGGACGGAGGAAAACAAATGGGACACAAAGATTCCAGGTTATAAACTGTACAGGAAAGACAGGAGAGGGAAAAATGGTGGCGGTGTTGCCTGTACATAAACGAAGAGCTAGAATCTCATGAATTAGAACTTCAAGAAATTTCAAACTCACCTACAGAAACATTGTGGATAAAAGTCCCAGGACAAAAACTAATCTAGCACTCGGGATCTGCTATCGCCCTCCCAACCAAACGCCAGAGGCAGACTGCCATCTGGAAAATGAAGTTAAACCGGCCTCAAACAGAAATACATTAGTCCTAATGGGGACTTCAACTATCCCCAAATAGATTGGCCAAATTCTTGTTCTATGCATGAAAAGAGACAAGGTTCCTCGACATGCTAGCTGATTATTCCCTTGAGCAGATGGTCATGGAACCAACCAGGGGAAAGGGGATCCTGGACTTGGTGCTAACTAATGAACAAGATCTCGTTCAAGATGTCCTTGTAACTGAGCCCATAGGTACCAGTGACCATAACACAATAACCTTCAACTTAAGTTTGGATAGCAAACTGTCAGTGAAAACTAACACGGAGACATTAAACTTTTACAAAGGGAATTTCACCAAAATGAGAAAAATTGTAAAGAACAAACTAAAAGGAGCAGTAAAAAAATCAAATCCCTCCAAAATGCTTGGAAACTGTTTAAAAATACCTTAAAACAGGCTGAACTAAAATGCATTCCAATAAAAAGAAAGAGGCATGGAAAGTCCAAAAGGACACCAGTATGGCTTACAAATGAAGTAAAAGATGTGATTGGAAAGAAGAAAAACTCATTTAAGAAATGGAAGGCTCTTCCTACTGAGGAGAACAGAAAGGAACACAAGCTCTGGCAAACTAAATGCAAAGCAACAGCCAGGAAAGCCAAGAGAGATTTTGAGGCACATATAGCTAAGAATATTTTAAAAAACAACAAAAACTTCTTTAAGTACATCAGAAGCAGGAACCCAACTAGAAAAGCAGTTGGGCCACTTTCGACGACAATGGTCAGAAAGGGAAAATCAGTGAAGACAAGGAGATTGCTGAGCAGCTAAATGACTTCTTTGCCTCCGTTTTCACACAGGAGGACAGACAACATATGCCTGCAGCTGAGTCAGTTTTTCAGGGAGGGAATTCAAAGAATTAAAACAGATAGAGGTAAACAAGGAGGACGTTCTCACATGCCTTACTAAACTAAATGTCAACAAATCACCAGGTCCAGACGGCATCCACGCCAGAGTTCTTAAGGAACTCAAGTGTGAAATTGCTGAACTTCTAGCTAAGATATATAACCTTTCTCTAAGATCAGGCACTGTACCCGAGGACTGGAGGGAGGCAAATGTAACACCGATCTTCAAGAAAGGATCCAGAGGTGATCCAGGAAATTATAGACCAGTCAGTTTAACCTCAGTTCCAGGCAAAGTGATGGAAACCATTATTAAAGAAAATATTACTAGGCACATAGAAGAACAGGCATTGCTGAAAGAAAATCAACATGGTTTCTGCAAAGGCAAATCATGTCTTACTAACTTGATAGAATTCTTTGAGGGTGTAAATAAACACATAGATAAAGGGGACCCAATTGATATTGTTTACCTTGACTTTCAAAAGGCTTTTGACAAAGTCCCTCACCAAAGGCTCCTAAATAAGCTCTTCAGCCATGGAATCAGAGGACAGGTCTTGTCCTGGATTGAAACCTGGCTAAACTGTAGGAAACAAAGGGTGGTAATAAATGGACATTTCTCTGGGTGGAAAGAGGTGAGAAGTGGCGTACCCCAAGGTTCAGTTTTGGGTCCGTTACTTTTTAATTTATTCATTAATGATCTGGATGTAGGAGTGAATTCTGAGGTAGCAAAGTTTGCAGACGACACTAAATTGTTCAGGGTAATTAAAAATGAAACTGATTGTAAAGAGCTCAGGAAAGATCTCTCGAAATTGAGTGAATGGGCAACAAAGTGGCAAATGCATTTTAACCTAAACAAGTGTAAAGTCATGCACATCGGGGCAAAGAACCCCAACTACACCTACAAATTGATGGGGTCAAAGCTTTCGAGACAAACCAGGAAAGGGATCTTGGGGTTTTGGTGGATAGCTCAATGAAGATGTCAACCCAGTGCGCAGCAGCAGTGAAAAAAGCAAATTCTATGCTAGGCATGATCAGAAAGGGAATCGAAAATAGGTCAGCAAATGTTGTATTACCTCTCTACAAATCTATGGTAAGGCCACATTTGGAGTACTGTGTACAATTCTGGTCTCCGCACCTTAAGAAGGATATAACGGAACTGGAAAAGGTACAGAAAAGGGCAACAAGAATGATCCAAGGGATGGAGCGGCTCCCTTATGAAATCAGGTTGCAACGCCTTGGTCTTTTCAGCCTTGAAAGACGGCATCTAAGAGGTGACTTGATCGAAGTGTATAAAATCATGCATGGGATAGAAAAGGTGAATAAAGAAAAATTATTTTCTTTGTCACAAAACACTAGGACTAGAGGGCACTCCCTGAAGCTCCAAGGTAGGAAAATTAGGACTAATAAAGGGAAACATTTCTTCACCCAGAGGGTCATTGGGTTATGGAATTTACTTCCAGAAGAGGTTGTGACAGCTGTCAGCCTGAACAACTTCAAGGCAGGATTAGACAGATTCATGGATACCAAGTGTATCGGTAGTTACTGAAAAGGACATTCAAGTGCCACCTCGGAGTTGGTTGAGGTAGGAAGGATTTCCCTGGGTACTGGTTGTGGGGGGTCGGGAGTAGGTTAGGGTTTTGCCCTCCCTTCTGCTCGAGATCCCCATCTACAACTGGTGGGCCACTGTGTGATACAGAATGCTGGACTAGATGGGCTGAGGTCCGATTCAGCATGGCTCTTCTTATGTTCTTATAACTCCATACCATTCCTTGGAAACAAAACAACAGCACAAGCTATAACACTAGATATCCATTACTTTTTTCAAAGACAATGTTCTGAATCAAAACCTGTCCAATGAACAGTAATAGAATAGAACAAACCCATTATATCCAATTTAGCAAATGGGATAAATGCATGAAAGCAATCTTATATATGCCTGCCTCATTAGAACGTCATAAGTAAAAGGGAATTGTGCAGCAGGGTTCTGGTACCAGATAACTACAGCACTATCTCCAAAAACAATTTAAAAGGCACTTCAAATAAAATAAAATGCATAGTACCCACTGGAGGATCTGAAAATCTACATTTGTCTGCTATTGCAGGATTTACATGGATCAAGTCAAAATCACTGGTGACTTTTTTCAAAGGCTGGGAACCTTTAATTGACTTCTTATAAAGAAAAGAGAATAACACTGCCTGTAACCTTTGATAATTAGTAGATTTGGTAAAACAGTCAAATATATTAATGTTAATTATAATCAGAGAACTTACTCAATATAGTTTGTATGATCATCATTATGAAAGTCAGAAGTCAAACTAAATTATTTACTATCCTTGTTTAATCTTTGCTATTTTTTCTTGTTTATACTTGCTTGTATATCTTTTGATTTTTGTGTGTGTGTGTTGGGAAATGGTTAATCATTTGTTTATTTATGTAGATATATATTATAGGTATCTGATCCAGGTCAAGAGCATTACATAACACATACAAATAAGGTGTTTTAAAAACTTTTTCCTAAATGTTCCACTCCTAATCCATACACACACTGCAAGAAGTCCAAGAGATAAGTACAGTAATTGAATAAGAAACTTCCAGAAGATATAGAAATCAGATGTACAGTATAGCCCTTATCATGCAAATAACTTTGGATAGCTAATCACTCTTTAGCAAACCAAACATTCACCATATCATGCACACCTAGCTTAGACCTTAGCCATATGCCATGTAATTTCATGTTTCCCATTCATTTTTCAGGTTTTCATGATAATATGAAATAATGTGCACAAATGTTTTAAAAGACAACCTTTAACACCATCACAAAACTGTACTTGTAGAGAAATGCTTCAATAATTCCAAAACTACTGTTAGAATAAAAAGTTAGCAAGAATCCTAAATAAAATGACAACCTGGGCCACATTATAAAATCATTTCCCTTCTGTAGGTAGTAATGCTTTCAGTATATAAATGTGTTGATTTTCCTGTTATATGAAAGAAGAACCTGAATGCACTTCAGTGCTCTAGAAATGCTGACCTATACAACTGAAGGTCAGTATTTTTAAAAACTAAAGAACACTGGTCAATATACAAGTGAAGAAAAATGGAACCAGATGTCAGTAATCACACCACAGAAATTGCATTTACCCAGAAGTGCTATTTTAAAGCACACTACATGTTGATCTTCTGTTTCTGTGGCAGAATACATTCTTGGCACCCAAGAAAGATTTCTATACATTAGGCCAGCCTGTTTTAAAAAGCAACTAATCTGCAAGTTTTGCTGACATGGCACAGATTGAGAAATCAAATATGGAGTTAAACAAGTTGCTCTTGGCGGATTTTATTATCTCTCCTCCCACCTACTTTTTATGGTCCAGTCAAGTCCTCTTTGCTTCTAGGTATTCATTATGCTTTCCCCAAGAAAGATCTGTTAACCTTGTCATATACTGTACACTAGAAAGCAAATCTGATTGGATGTTCCTTTGCATGCAAGTCATTCTTGGGTGTAGTTACAAGAGTGTAGTTACAGGAAGGGTGTAGTAAGTTACAGGAGGATGAAGTGGGCATTGAAGTTTTCCTGCATTGCCCAAATTTCTAGCATTAAAATATAGGTTAGGCATCCACAGAATACATGCATTGAAGTAATATAAGGAATGTAACTAAGCAAATACAAAAATTCTAGGTGTGAACAATTTTCAGTTTCTCACCCTCTGCAAGGCTAGACATTTTGGGGGAATATTTCATGTATCACAAATGCTTATACAGGACAATGCCTTATTTTTGCCTAGCCACTCCATGACACCCCTAAAATGGAGTTGGAAAGCAAATTCAAGCAAACCGAATGCAAAGAATAAACCCAAATAGGCAAAAGGCCTGTAGAATTTCATACTTTTAGGCAAGGATATCAGTAAAGAAAATCTCTGTTGCTGACCTACTCAGCACATGACACACATAACACATAATATGCACACATGCATACAACTGAAGAAAGAGTCAGGAAAAATTAGTATCTTCTACTGCTGTTCTTGCTTTGGAGCAGGTGGTATCTTTTCCATCTTTGGTCATTTTATTGTTGCTTTTATTCATTGGACAGGATCCAATTATGATGGGACTGTCAAAAACATGGCAACAGGTGTGTGTGTGTGTGTGTGTGTGTGTGTGTGTGTCAGGAGCAACTTGAAAAACTGCAAGTCACTTCTGGTATGAGATAATTGGCCCTCTGCAAAGACATTGCCCAGGGGACACCCGGATTGTTTTGATGTTTTACCATCTTTGTGGGAGGCTTCTCTCATGTGCCCACATGGGGAGCTGGGGCTGACAGAGGGAGCTCAACCACGCCCTCTCCAGATTTGAATCTCCAACCTGCTGTCTGGAAGTACCCTAGGAAAGAGGACAATTCCTCGTTCAGTATCTGTGTGCTCCCAAATTTTGGCCAAATGGGCTAGGAAACCCGCCAAAGACATTGTAAAGTTGAGTAATGGGCTCCAGGTAGGGGAGAAAATCCATTGTACTTATAGTGATCTGCTAGTATGATTTCAGATGACAACCATAGATTAAAACTCAGGAGAACTGGGAAAAAGTCAAAATCAAATTTTCTATTAATCACATTTTCTCTTCATCTTTATTCCTTAAAGATTTTTTTCCTGTTTGTAAGGCAATTTGAAACAAAGTGCAGGGCACAGATGAACAAAACATAAGGCTTCCAAAAACAGGGTACTAAAGCAATCAACTGTTTGTCATGGAAAATTAAGTTGAATCCAGCTTCCTTACTCCCAACAGCTTTTGTCATTTCCAATTTATGATAAAATTAGAGAAAAATTCTATTATGGGGTTTCTTGTCCAGATTTGTTCCAAGGTGACTTTCTACCACCCCCTCTGAGCTGAGAGGCTGTGCCTTGTTCAGTCACACAGTGGATTTCTATGGCTGAGCAGGAATCCAGACTCTGGTCTCCCAGAGTCCTAGGACCCATCTATACTTACCATGTAGGGTAGGATGAAGCCAGCAGAGGAAGAATAAATTTAAACATGGAACTGATTACACGGGGAACCTGGGAATCAGGTTGAGGCCTGGATGGTGCTTATATGCACCAAAGAGGTTGGCTTCAACCCAGTTCCAGAATCTGCAGTACTCACAGCTTCACAGCTATAGAGGATTCCCTTTTTTTAAAAAAAAGCTTTTTTTTAAGCCAACAATGTCCCAATTGCTGCCCGTGTCCATGGGTGGGTCATCGAAACACTGCACTGTCAAGATGCCTTCAAACTGCGTTAGGTGTTTACTGTAGATGTGCTCTTACTCCAGCAATCAAGCGTCTATCTACACCAGGGATGCTCACACTTTTTCAGCATGCAAGCTACTCTTAAACCAACCAAGTCCAAAAGATCTACCTGCCCCCGCCACCGCGCGCTCCCGCCGCCGCACGCTCTTGCCACCGCATGTGCTCCTGCTGCTGTTTTCTGCCTGCACAGCGCTTCTTCCGCCTGTGGGGCATTGCAGGAAGGAGAAAGCACAAGGCGGGGCGGGGCATCCTGTCTCGCCGGCAACGGAGGCTGCACAGCTGCTTCTGGATGAGAGGCAGGGCGCTCCCTCCAGAGGCCCCGCCTCATGCTTCCTTCTTCCTGTAATGCCCCACAAAGAGAGAGAGGTAACTCAGAATTCTAGCAGAATTGCCTTTCGTAGCAAAATTTAGGAGTCCTACATCTAATACTGATCACTTCTCTTAAGTTCCTGTATCTATGAAACTCTGATATACTATAATATGCTCATCTTAAATATAAAAAAAAAACCTTGAGTAGTACTTGCTCTTGAAAGAACTCTTCTTCTTACAAAAATTAAAACCACCTCCCATTATATAACCAACATTTTATTTTTATAGTTTATCTTCCATTATGGCATAAGTCTTTTTTTAAAAAAAACACCAGTGAAATATACAAATCACACAAGATGAAAATATGTACATTAAATGTACAGAACAAAGAGGACATGGTAGATTTACATAGTATCTGAAGAACACAAGTGAAATATTGTACATTAAATAACATTTTAATAACTAGGATCATTACACCCCTCTCTGCTCACAGACAGGAATCCCATGTAGAGTAATTGATTGAGCATATTTTAAAGGATTATGGTTTTTGTATAATAAAAACCAAAAGTGACATATTTAATAAACTAGTGCTTTATTTTTTTATTACTTTCAAAGTTGACATTGGTTTTCAAACATTAGGAGCCAGGGAAGTAAATATTGCCTTGCACAATAAATTAAGAGCAATCAACATTGGAAAAGATGGAACTAATGAGACAGCTCATAGCTTTGTCAAAAATTTAAATTTTGAGTAATGCTAAAATGGCATACATTCTCTTTTGCTTTTATTTTTTGGGCAGGATCCTATTATGATGGGACTGTCAAAACTATGAAAGAACACATGAGTTTGTGATCATTGAAAGAACATTATCTTCTTAGGTGAATCAAGGCCACCTGTGAAAGAAATCTGTATCTGTTTGTTTATCTGCAAAAATTCCCCAATAGGAGAAGATATTCTAATGGTTAACTCATTAAGCTTTCCATACCTACAGCCCAAGAACATGATAAACAGCAAAGATATTTTCACTGAATTGAGCTGGAAGAGCTTCCTTTGAATTTAATAATTTGTGGCTGGCTTGCTCTTCATAGAACCACAGAATCATTCAGTTGGAAGAGACCTTGAGGGCCATCCAGGCCAACCCCATTCTGCCATGAAGCAGGAAAATCACATTCAAAGCACCCCTGACAGATGGCCATCCAAATGTGTAATGAAACCCCACAAAAAGAGGCTAGGATCCAACCTAAATAAAACCCAAAAGTGATGTTAGCACATTTGTGCTATGTGCTTAGTCTAAACATAGAAACTGTCCCCAGCAGTTACTTGGGTGGCTATTTTTTTTTTTCAAAATCCTGCACTTTCTTTTTTTTTTACGGTTTGAAATACCAGAAACCAGAAGATCAGTTTCCCTATATATAAGTAAACTGCTCAAATACAGTCTGAGCAAGTTTGCGCATAGCTGTAATATATTCTATTTGTGCATTAAAACAAAGGACAAAAGAAACTCAGGATGATAAAATGGATACTGCATCATACTTGATTTTGAACTGTAGTAGTCAATTATTAAAATATCAAGCTACTGTATCATATTGCATCAGCATTTTCCAAAATTCCACAATGTTAGTTCATTTCCATTTCTGAAAGGGACTCAACTACCCATAACACTTTAAAGACAAAGAATTAGTTCAATTCAGATTATTTTTTTTCTTTTCTTTAAAAAAATATTTCGGCAGATTGCAGGTACATTAAAAGTAGCACACGTGCTTTAGGAAGTTCCATGTGTTCTTCAATATTCTTTGAACGTAAGGCAATAAGATTGTGCATATTTTATGAAATGGTTGTGTTCCAAATTCTGCTTGGATCAATGCTATGTAATTAGATATTCTTCATCCTGGATTTGCTAAATTATTTGAAGAACTGGTCTTACCTCAGTTAGTTAATAAGTTTTCCACTTTCCTCTGAGACACAAAAAATGCATTATTTCAGTGGGGCTTATGAGAAAAGTGCATCTTCCTCTGCTAAAATTCTTGAAAGGTTGGCTTCTTTGTTGGTATCATCCCCATAATGCAGATTCACAGGTTATCTCAGGCATAAATGAAAAATGCCAAATGACATTAATATACCTTTAGATGTAGCCAAGCAACACAGCTCTGGGAATCTTGCACGTTCACCCATGCTTTTACAAGTTGCCATGCAACTGATGTTCAGGAAGTTACATTCTAAACTTTCTAGACTGGGGTGAACAAATTTCTGCCCCTGGGATCCTGCTAGGAGCTGATGGATGCAAAATAAATAACCCGTATCTCTTGGAAATGTACCCAAATCACTTCTGGTGCTGAAAAATGGGTACTGTGTATACTCATATATAAGTCAACCTCATGTATAAGTTGAGGGCTGGTCTGGGGGCAAAAATTATGGATTTTGAAATGACCTGTGGATAAGTCAAGGGCCATTATGTAGAGAGGGGAAAGCAGCAATGTCACCTTAGGGCACTTCCACATAGCCATACAACCCAGATTATCAAGGCAGATAATCCACAATATCTGATGTGAACTGGGTTATCTGAGTCCACACTGCCATATAATCCAGTTCAATATGGGTTTTATACAGCTATGTAGAAGAGGCCCTGGGACCTGCTGCCATTTCCCTATCCAGATATTCAAAAAGGCCAGAAGCAGTACCATGATGGATTGAGTAGAAGGTGTTGGTGGTTCTATTAAAATTTCCTGGGCTGGACTAAGCTTTTGTCTTTTGCCGCTTTACTCAAAGAAGATGGTTCCATTTTTAATGAAAGTTAAGATAAAGTACTCACATTGATCCATGGATAAGCTGACCCAGGTTTTAGGGGTTGGTTTTCTTTACTAAAATTCCTAAACTTATATATGAGTATACAGTGTATGCTTTCGATGTTAGAACACTGCAATGAGGGTCTAGATAGATGGGTATCTGCCACCCCCAGAGACTTTCCCAGGGGAAACAAGTATGGTCCAAGAAGTCTAAAGGGATCAAGGGCTGCAAAAACAGCACATGAGCCCAGAACCACAGTTTGCTCAACCCTAAAACATTTATCTAGAACAATGGTATGCCTGGTTGTTTCTTTTTGATTGAAAGGGCTAGGAAAAATTAACACACATCGGTCACCAAGTCTACGTGGTTCATGTTCCGATCTAAAGCATGACACACAGATATCTCATCTATTGCATATGAACTATGTCACAGAATAATTGGGTTGGAAGAAATCACAAGGACCATCCTGCCCAACCTCCTCATGAGACTAAATAGAAATGGGGCAAATCTTCCCTCAAGCTTCTCTGTCTTTTTATTTTAAAGTCTTATTTCCAATTGTGTAAAATAAATATTATCTCAGGTTTTCCCCCATTATAGAAAATATATATATATAACTATGCACAGTCTGAGCTGGATGCAGCAAGGATTCCCATCACTTCTCTTTGCACATTTTTTAATATATATATATATACACACAGGAAAAGCGACCCATTGGGCTCTATAAATAAGAGTGGAGATCATCTCAGGGCAATCCCATCCCCTTCCCCCTGCTGGTAGAACAACCACTGCCACCCAATTCCCATCTATTTGCAGACAAACTGATCCACAATCTCTGTGCACTTTTTGCATTTTACATAGCAGCACCAATGGAACTTGCAGTGACAGCGCTCCGTCTGCACGGTCTTGAATTGGTCATAGCCTCGGCCGCAGCACATGAGTTCACAGCCATCCATGCCTTCAGAAGTCTTGTTGCACAGCCGTCCCTGAGTGCCCAGGGAGCCAGTGCTCTCATTACGCACACAATAGTCAGGGCTAGGATCAATGTACACCAGGTCATGGATAGTTGGTGCATTGAAGCGGCTATTCACTAGCACCAACTTGCCCCGTTGATGGATTTTCATAGCTGCTGCACTGTCATATTTCTCCTTCAAAGCATCTCCGACCTTGCGAAAGTCAGCCAGTTGTAGCCAACAGGTCTTCAGACTGCAAGATCCAGATACGCCATGACATTTGCAGGCCACATCCGCCAAGCTGTACACAGTCTGCAGGAATCAGAAAGAGGGAAAAGTTGAGTACATCTCTAGTAAACATTACTGACACATACAAGAGTACAGATTTTTAGCATGACTCGCTCCCCAACAAGAGAACAATTTCAACTGATAATATCTTCTTTCTGATCTCAGTATTGTCACTCTGGCAAGACATAGCTATGCTCTGAGGTGTCTTATTGGCAGACTGCAAAATTGTAAGGGATGGATTTAAAAAGCACACACAGTTACTTTGCATTTCTTCATTGTTCTTGAAAAGTGTTCTTAACTAGGCACAATGGGGAATCTGGATATCTCAATTTATTGCCCTGGGATTTCTTGATGCAGGGTGGGAGTGTAGATATTTTAATTAATAAATAAAAAATGTGTCCATCTGGGATTTTTTTGTTTGTATTTTGTTTACTGGGCTAATTTAATCATTTTTCTAATATAAATGACTCATATATATGAAAGAAAGAACAAGTTAGTCTGGGTGATATCTCCCTGTGCAACAGAGAAAACATGTTTATAACATATCCATTAATGAACATGCATGAATACCACTTGTATACAGTAGCTCACTGCTATGCTATTGACAGATTATAATTATTATCATTTATTACATAGCACCATTGTTGTACATGGTGTTTTCATTAGTTTGGTTGGCTGGCATTTATATGGTTAAAGGGTTTAAACCAGGCTGCACTCCTCTGTTTGGAAAAATTGCTGACTATAATCAAGTGTACCCCATTTGCAGATTTAATGTTTGCAGATTTGATCGTTTGTGGATTTAGGACTTCATCCCACGGTAACTCTCCAAGTATTTCTATACACTTAAAACATGGAGCCCCGTGGAGCCCATCATCCATTTCATGGGTGCCCATTTGAGTCCATTTCTTAAGTGTGCTAGGATTTTAAAGACATTTAGGAATTGACTCTAGATGGTTCACTGCACATAGAGAGAGGTTAAAATGCCAAAATTTAGGTGTAATGGGAATTGTCTTCTTTTTCCATGTTGTTTCTGTTTTGTGGGCAGTCATTCCGTTATTGTCAATACTCTAAGGACAGCAGACACAGCAGTAAATAAATAATTATATTCATTTTTTAAATTAACGAGTGTTCACAATGCTGAAATAATGCCACTTTGTTATACAGGAATTGAGAAACACGAGGGGAGACAAACTGGAAGGATATTGTACTTTCCTATGTGGTGGCAAAGGAAATTGATTTCTGTAGAAACAGGAGAAGGAAAACACATGTGAACAACCCCACTATGCCTGGTTCTACACTGATCATATAATGCAGTTTGGTCAGTGTAGAACCAGCTTGAAGCAGAGCCCTTTCCAGACATAGCAGAAACTTGGGAGGAAGTGGGTTAAAATAACCCTCTTCCTCCTGGGTTTCTGTCCCCACCTCCTCCCCTGCCCCCAAACCCCAGGCTTTCCCTTGAGGGGTGGTTAGATACTATCCCTCCTCTCCCCCTCCCCCACCTCCTGACTGGCCATTTTCATGCATCATGGGTACTGTGCAGAGGAGCCTGCGCTGCCAGCAGAACCCTCCAGTAAGATTTTTTGGGGGGGAAACGGGGGGCTGGAGGAGAGGGGTGGGCTCCTTTCTACTCCTTTGGGCTCCAGAAGCCTGAAGAACCAGGATGGCTGTGGGGATGGACCCTGGGACTGTGGAAGCATTTCACATAGCCTCAGCACCTAAAAAGATCTAGACCCTAGCTTAAGGTCTGGCTCTTTCCAGGTGTCAAATTAATGTGAAGCAAACTGGGAAAATCCTGTTTTCTCTACATCACTTTTGAGCAGGTCCTTTGTTTTGAGCCTGTCTGGAAGGGCCATCAGTAGTATTTATAGTAAGTGTTTACTAATCACTCATCAATTGATTGAATGGGTTCTACTCTAATTAGAATTAGAAATTAGATTTTTACTTTTTATTATTTATTTAATTAATTTCAATTTTGCTATCAATACTGACAGAACAAGGCTGAAAATAATTGCAATGTCAAAGATTTCAACTAAAATAAATAATTATTTTATTTTAATAGTTTGGAAAGCACTACATGCTGTAGCACCCATGGGTTCGTTCGTGCCACTGGGAGGGGGTGAGGCGCCGGGGGTCCCGATGCCATTGGGACCCGCACAGGCTGAAGGGGACTCGGAGGACGAGTTGGAAGGCCCAGAGCAAGATTGGTCAGCAGTGCCTTTGCCCAGTTCACCTGTAGAGAGTTTAGCATGGGATCTCGAGTGGGAGCATTCTCCCGGGGAAGGAGCGGACCAGGTGGAGATGGGAGGCAGCGAAGCAGATAGCGGAGATAGTTATGAATTCCCAAACGGCCGAGGTTCCCAGGACCTGGCCGAGCAGCAGATGGAGGCCAGCGGCTGGGAAAGTTCGGGAGGCTGCTTCTCAAGGAGATAGCGATACTGAACTGGAAGAGCGGGGCCGTTCCCATAACAGACGCAGGGACATAGAGCAGGGCAGGAGGAGCTGGCATCTGTCCCTAGACCGTCACCGTTCGGAAAGTAGAGACTGGAGACGCCGGGCCCTAGATCGTCGTGGGCCCGGCCGAAGGATTAGAAACGGCCCGTGGGAACTGATCCTCAGTTCTCCGGCCACGTCTGATCTGAAGGGCGTGAAAGCGGAGTGAACCACGGAGCCTAGTCTGGCTCGCCTTGGACCAAGACCTTGCCTTGTTATTGATTCGCATTGTTGCGGATACCCTGCTTTGTTCCGGAGGCAATCCGGGAACTTGCCAAGTTTATTGCCACGTTTGCTTTTGGAACTATCCTTTGGAACTTTGCTTTCTTAATTGGACTACAGCTTTGCTGTTTGCGTTATTCTTTGATCTCTTCAAGAGAATTGCCTTTTGGACTTTTTATATTCAATAAAACTAGTTAGCCTTTACTACGTCTCCGTGTGTGTGTTAAAGGGGCAGTACTAAGTCGGTGATTGTGACACATGCAGCCATCACCATCTTCCACTTTGCTTTCTATAAAAGCCACAGTTAACTTTTGCATCTAATGCTATCTTCAACCTCTCTTTTGTAATAACCATTATTGGCTCTGTAGTCTGAATTGGGCAAATTTTATTTTTCTGCAGTTCACAGCTGTCTCCAAATGGTAAGTCCATTCTCTATTGATGATGGAACTGAGGCTCACCACTGTTACCTTTCAGCATTGGAAGGCAGCAGTAGACCGAGACACAACTATCAGCCTTCAAGTGGAGCATTGCATAGGATATTGCTGCCCTGTAAGCAGAAGCTATTGTAGTCTTTGAGGATATTATTTGTTCAACTACCATACATGTCAACACTGATGGCTCATCACTCTTCCCATCTCCTTCTCTGACTTCCCAGCTCAGAATGGTTAACAGCTGGTCACTTTCACCTTCCTCTCTCCCATACCATGGTGAGTGATCAATTTTGTTCAGCAACTGGGGCAGAAGCTCACATTCAAGCTGTAACACACACAGTTTCTTAAAAGTTTATGACCCACCTAACTTATGGGATTAGGCAAACAGTGATTTAAAGGGAAATTTGAAAGAGGAGTGGGGGGGAGCAGATAACAGAACAGGAATAGAAGACACACACAGAGAGAAAGAAACTAGAAACAGCCGAGCCCACATGAAATCCTCTGACTCCCAGCCTTAGAAAAATGGCTGTTTTGGTTGCATGCCTTCAAGCCATTTCCAATCTACGGAGATCTTAAAGCAAGCTTATATTGGAGTTCTCTTGGCACAATTTGTTCAGTGGGGTTGCATTTGCTTTCCTCCAAGGCTGAAAGAACGTGATGATAAATAGATCTATACAAAGTGGCCTTATCTACAGTTTTCAAAAGTCAGTGTAATCAATAACACTTGACCAGTCAGTTGACTGTCTTGCCAATAATAGATCGGATTTTTCCTCTTGCTTTCTCTCCTTCTCCATCTCACTCAAAATGTATGCTGCTCCTAATGCAGATTTTCCACTGTCCATTCAGCCAGCTCCCTCCCACACCAGTCTCCATGTACGGCTGAGTGACTCCATCCTAAAAAGAAAAGCCCCAAACACCTCTGGGTGGGGGACAGCCTGACACCGCAATATCCTCTTTGTAAAGCCTTGGCAATGAGACCTTGATAATTTACCCTGTATAAATAGACATGAGTCAGTGTTGACACGGCCCCAAAAATCCTGGGGTCTGACACATTAGGTGGATGCTGAATGCCACTTCCACCCAGCATTAAAAAGTGTATGTGAAAAAGTTTCTGTCCCTGTGTGTGCATGTGTGAGAGAGGGTGTGTCTGAGGAAGGGGGGAAAGTTCAAGCTCTGCCAAATACTATTGTAGGGAGACAGCCCAAAGGGGGTCATAGTGGGAAACAACACAAAGCCAATGTCAGCAACCGTGAAAAGTAATTTTGTCTTCTGTTTAGCAACAAATTGGCCTTCCCAATACCTTCAGATGCCTTCTTCTCACATTTAAATGCTATTAATTTTCAATTATCATTCATTTTAATTCACGTCAAAACACAAGTGCAAATTCTCCAGCCGACTACTCCTGGCACCATCAATTCTAGGAAAATAATGACTTTGGCTGCTTCCATTTCAGGGCAATAAAACCAAGTTTACACTTGTTGGTTCAAAAGATTCTGAAGATTTAAAAAGCCATAAAACCAACTTCTATCACAGAAGGGCATTTTTTCATAATACAGAGGGGTGGGTGGTTTTTTTTCACAACCTTACAAGGAAGAGTAAGAATAACTCTCTCCCCCCCCCCCCCAAGAACATTTTGCTCCAGCAAACACAGCAATTCTTTCACCCTTTCCAAAGAAAACTGGATTGGTTGGAAATATAAACTCATAAAATTCTATTCTGCAGAAAATTCACTGTAACTTGCACAATTTTATTAGATCAACTGGGGTGAGGGGTGGGAAGTATTCCTTCAGCTCCATGTGGAGGAAGAAATTAAGCAATGACCAATCAAATTTTACCATTCAGCTGATGAGTTCTTTCATCGGCTCTTGCTCTTTATCACTCCAAAATGAACATTTTGGGTTGTTGTGAGTTTGGGCTGTATGGCCATTTTCCAGAAGCATTCTCTCCTGACGTTTCACCTGCACATTTGAAGATGCCTGCCATTGATTCAGGCCATGAAAGCCTTCGGCAATACATTTTACCTTCTTCTCTATCTAAAGAGAAGTATTGCAGTGTTCTTGTTCTCTTTCACACCCACTCACTCACTTTCACATGCTATTTCTGAGATCACATACTAGGTCTTAGAAGAAAACTAATGTGGAATCAAATTACAAAGGACAACCATAAACAGGTGTGAGGAAAACAATGGCACTTAGAACAATATAGCAGCAGGAATGGGTTGGAAGAAATGGTGGTAGGAAAATAAAAAATAGTGGTGGGAAAATAAAACTTTATGGTGATACTTACTCTCCTTCCTGCTTCATTGTTGTGAAGGTTCATTAAGATCCTAGCACTCTCATATGACCCTTTCTGGTATATTCTTTCTCGCTCACGGGCATCCACAAACTCCTTGGCAAAGCGGTAGCCATAATCAATGTTGTCCCCGCAACCGCCCCACAGCCAGTCCCGGGGAAGATCTTTTGGCCTGGCAGCCCGGCTGCAGCCACAGGAAGACAGCTCCCCCTCTCTGCAGGCCCGGCTCATGGCATTAACAACCCCAGCAGCACTGACTGCATAGGTGAAAGCGGTCTCCCGGCTGCCTGCAAAAGAGGAAAATGAAGAGAGAGTAGGGTTTAGTGTAAGGACCAGGCATGTAGATTTATTATTCCTTATAGACAAAGCTATATTACCTTTAAAAATGAGATTTTCCCCAGGGTGATTAATGCACATTGGAAAAAAGCAAACTGTGCGATGTGGATTTTAGTACAACATTGCACCACATTTGTTGGTATTAGATAAAGCTCAAATTGGAGGAAATAACACAAAACTCCTTCTGTCTGGTAAGCCAATTTTGACAGGAGCTACTTAAAAAGAAATTCACCATCTTAACATCTCTAGTAAGTAAATTAATATCATAAGAAAGGCTTGAAGGAGAGATGTGATGCTTCTGACCTGAATATCAGTAAAAATAGCTAAAGCCTTCTCTAGAAATGTACTCTACATACACTTAACATACTTTGAAGATTTGACATAGATGTTTAAGAGAAACTTTTATGCTATGAGCTGTGCAGCAGTTCAAGTTGACCACTTAATGAATATCCTAAAGGGAAACTCAGTTCTTCATGCATTATCTGGATCCAATTTGCCCCCCAACTAATTCAGTTCCACTGCTTTGAAGCTTAACAAAATCCACAAGCCACATGCCCTAGTTCCCTCCAGATGTCAGCCAAATCATTCTGCCCTTGTAGTCATCTATAACAGTAGCAAGAGAAGTTGTCCCCAGACAACAAGGCAGCTTAGCAGTACTATGGCCCATGTCACCACACAGCAGGTATTCCAAATCAGGGTGGGAAAACCCTATGGACTGAACTTCATATTTGGTTGAATTTTCCAAATCTATGGTCTTTTAAAGTTTTATAAAAATTCTAAAAGATTGGTGTGGAAAAAATCTACATGTTTTACTTGGTTGAAAATGAGTTCACTATCCAAGACTCCAATTTCATAGACGGCATGGGTAATACTGTATATGATTTCCACTGATAAATCTTCCACTAGATTTTTACATATCACATCACTTGTTTCCAGATATATACAGTAGACTCTTACTTAACTGGAAGTCAAACAACTAAAAAGCTCAAACAACCAGCAAAAAACGGCTTTTAATTTTAAAAGGCTATTTTTATAATACAGTAAAACAGTAAAACTGTATTACATTAAGTTTGGTTTGTATTTATTTCATTTTAATTACTGAATTTCAACATTAAGTCTATAGTGTTTATAGTATGATATACTATGGGGTATAGTATTAATTAGGCCTATTTTAATAGTAACTCTCAAACAACCAGAAGCTACATTTATCCAGCATCTATCAATCCCAATGGCTGCCAGTTAACAGCCAGTCTACAGCAGGCATCCTCAAACTGCGGCCCTCCAGCTGTTTGGGCCTTCAACTCCCAAAATTTCTGACAATTGAACAAGCTCATTAGGGCTTCTTTTATTATTCTTTTAGAATTCATTTAGTATTATTTTAGTATTCTCAGGGCTATGCAGTCAGCTTTTTCTGTGACCATACTTATCCCAAAACAATCATTGGTCCTATCAGAAAAATTTAATTAATTTTAACACTGCACAACGAACACTGGAAGAAACCTGTAACTCGGGGGTTGAGAAGAGTGGGGTAAAATGCCATAACTAATAATAATAATAAATAATTCTTATTCAGATATAATTCACAGTGAATTCATTGCTTTGTCCCTCTAATCCAATTTTACACACACATCTCTATCATTTAAGAAAATACCACATTGATATTCTTCCCCAAACGTATATTTTCAAATATTCCTTTCATGTGTAGATGGAAGCAAAAGCACAAAGGTGGACTTGTGCCCCCTTCAAAAAAAAAAGAAACAGATGGAAGACATTTATTTGCAGAGGACAGGAAAACAGGTTGTTTAGCCTGAAACATATTTTGCAGGCGTGGTGAAAGACTTAAAACATTTAAGGAGAGTCTTGTCAAGCCTGACATTGCTCTGAGTCCCCTTTGGGGTGAGAAGGGCGGCATATAAATGTCGTAAATAAATAAATAAATAAAATTGCTAAAAGTCTCACTGCCAGCAAGGGTTTCTTTAGCATGGTTGTCTCCCTGTTCAAGACAAAAATAGGATTCTCCTGTAACAATCTTACAGGTCAGCCTGAATATCGAAATCATTCAGATGTGTTGGAATATGACAACAATTGTCTCCATAACCAGCCTATTTGGAGGGTACCCTGTCATTCTGTATTGCCAACATTATTCATTTCCACTAAGAGTTGTTCTGAAGGGGAAAATAAAAGAGTTCTTTTAGCACTACACAAAAATGAAGTGTAGCAATAAGGTCAGCTCTTTAGGTGCCACTGATTTACAAGGGATTTAACTGGCAGTTATGACACAGTGTTATACGAGTCATTTACTCATATTTACTTGGAAAGCTTTCCCAACTTGAAACAGAAATCCCATGATTACTATCAGAGCAGTAGAATTTTTTCCCATTCCCAGCAAGTTCAGTGATGGGCACGGATATTTTTAAAAATAGTCATTGGTCATTTAATGAGCCATTGGAATGTAATTTACTGTATTACTTCCACCCATGGGGATGGGGGTAGGTTGGGAAGCATACTTCTTTAACATTGTGCAACAAACTTTCCAGTATCTTTCTAAAGCAAGGAAGGTGCGTGCTTAACGGTTTTAACCAGCAATATTGTAGAACACTGGATTCATCTTTCACAGAACCTGATGCCAACTTTTACATTGGATACAGATTATCATTCGTTACCCTGGGGATAAATGATTTGCCATTTCAGCCATGAAAAGAACCATTCAGAACTATTCAAATTAACTTCATTTTTCTGCTAACTTAATTTAGGCCAACAATGGCCAGGAATGTTCTATTTGGTGTGCTACATCAAACGTGTATAAGCTTATAATTCTTCCATTTCAAATCAACAAACTATTGCTAGGGCACGGGTATCATGAATCCCTCCAGATGTTGTTGGACTTAATTACTATCAGTCCTAGTCCACTACTTCAACAGTGAGGAATGCTAGGAACTGTAGTCCAACAGTATCTGAGGAGCTGCACTTTTGCTCATCCTTTCTCTAAAGCTGTAGTTCCCAAACTTTAGTCCTCCCAGTGTTTTGGACTGCAATTCCCAGAAGCCCCTATCAATTCATCCAATATTCAGGAATTCTGGGAATTGAAGTCCAAAATACCCAAAGGACCAAAGTTTTGGCAACCACTGTCCTAGACTTACAGTGATTCTCAACCTGTGGGTCCCCAGGTGTTTTGGCCTACAACTCCCAGAAATCTCAGCCAGTTTACCGGCTATTAGGATTTCTGGGAGTTGAAGGCCAAAACATCTGTGAACCCACAGAATGAGAACCACTGGTCCTAGAGAAATGTATAGATCTAGTGACATAGTTCAGCTGCCTCTGTTTCTGTAGTAACTGCATTGCCAGTGGATTTATAGCGCTGTGACCCCAGGCAGTGTTTAAGCATCTAGTGCCAAGACCTTACTCCTCATTCAAGAGAAATAGCAGCCAAGTGCCTGGATTATTGAGAGCAGCTGGGACCAACCATGAAATGACAGCACATACTTGTTCTCAATGAATACGCTTTTCAGGATTCTTAAGAGCTGGATATTCACATTATGCTCACTGCTATTTTCAGTTAGTCCAAGTGACCACTTATGCAGCTCATATTAAATCAAGAAAATCCAGGGGTGTATTGGGAGGGGGAGGAATACATACAGGGGAGTTTTGTGAGGAGGCTTGAAATCAGCAGAAACCCACTTTAATATGTATGGTTCTAAATTGTGCATAAAGAGATCGTGACAACCTAGACATCAGAGAACCTTTTGCCTCATTTTCCTATTTTTCATTTGCTTTTCAGAATGAGCTGGTGATAACCTAACCAGTTATTCATAGCATTCCAGTTCTACAGCATCTATAATGCATGCCTGTGAGAAAATGCTGATGTCTTCCCAAAAAAAAAAAGCAAGTGTTTCCATTTAGTGCATTTTTTAAGTCATGGAAAATGTTTAATCTGAGATTTCTGTAAAGCTTATTTTTACATAAAATTAACTTTCAGGGTAAATGCAGCTTAACAACATCCCTCCAAGCAACGCAGAAGCCTTCTAATTCACAAATGAAGTTACCTTTAATCTAATTTAAAAAGCCAGTCCAATCCTTTCCTATCCTGTTTCAAAAGAGGGTTTTTAAATTAGATTTAGGTCTCAACATTTTGTAATGCTACTATGTTTAAAGTATGCATTCTATGGCAGGGGAAAGAGGTGCAGATGTAGACCTGCAGATGCCATAATTATAATGGGAGGGTGAACAATCCATCAATCATCCCACCGACAATGCCTTTGAGCCCAATCCTATACACAGGAAATGTCAGGAATCAGCTCTTTTAAATTTTAACCAGGGGCAGTATTTGTGCTGATGTGAGCTCTCCAGCAAATGGGAAGCTCTCAAAGGAAGCTGACAGAAGATCCAATCTCAGCACATAGGGACTGGTTGCTTGCTGCAAGGAGGGTGTTTAATTAACAACAATTATTTGAATACATGCAACACCTATGAGTATTCTCACTGAGAGTACACTGCCTTCAAATGCCAATATATTTTGCTTCTAAATTTAAACTGCCTTTTGCACGCATTAGTTTTTGGTCTTCTTTCTACAACAGTGGTTCTCAACCTGTGGGTCCCCAGATGTTTTGGCTTTTAACTCCCAGAAATCCTATCAGCTGGTAAACCAGCTGGGATTTCTGGGAGTTGTAGGCCAAATCATCTGGGGACCCACAGGTCGAGAACCATTGTTTTACAGAGATGTAAGCGACCATTTGAATATATTTACTAGATAGTAGACTGCATTGACTTAGTTATGGTTTAATGTACCAGAATGCTATGAAGGAAGAATGGACTATATGGAAAAAATAATTGGGGGAGAGGGGGAGGGGTTGAACCAGAAGGAAAAAAAACCCCTCAAATATTGTATTACACAGTTTTAGAATTACAGATATTAAATTATTCTTGTAATGGCCAAACTCCACAATTTAGTTCTACTTTCAGTTCCAATTTAGATACTAATTTATTTCATGTTACACTAGGACAACATAAGAATGCTACTCTTCTGTTTGCACATCACCAGCAGTCTCACATGTGCTGTCTTGACACACACAAAAAACAACCCTGGGTAAGAGAATTACAGTTTCCCCCTTCTTGACAGGCTTCAAAAGCCTGTAAAAAACCTGGCATGTTTTCATGGCACACAACATGATGTAAGTACCACACAGATGCACTCCAGGGCACTTTCCTACCTATCTGCATGACTCTGCCAAAAACAGAGTTATTATCCACAGTGCTACAATTCCATCTTCGATGGCGAAACTGATACTGGCATTCCTTTATCCCCGTCTTTGCTCCCTCGCCAATGTACTGCATGTGGTCCTGGTATAAGTGGCAGAGTTTCTTTTGTCCTTGAGAGAGGCCTGTCAATTGGCTGCACAGTGGCTGGGCCCCAATGATGTACACCTCAGGCATCTGAACTGGGTTCATTGGATTCATGTGGTTCATACCCAGGGACCTATAGAAAGAGAGAAGGGTTAGCAAGGGGCAGGCTCAAAAAAATCAGCAATCGGATGCAGAGGCAGCCTAGATTCTGTCCTAAATCAAATTCCGGCAATGTATTGGGAAAGACTGGACAAAATGTGACAGGCAGAAAATCTTCCATGTTGTTTAAGGGTCGAAAAGCTAACACAAACCACATGCTTCAAGTTATGTTCAAAAGAGACATCATGTGTCTGTGCTTTCAAGTCACCTGTTGACTTCTCATGGAATTCTGAGGATTTTCATATGCAAGAAATACTTGGAGGGGGTTTTCCCAGTTCTTTCCCCTGAAATATAGCTCACAGCATCTGGTAGTCACTGGTGGTCTCCCATCCAAGTATTAACCAGGGCTGAACTTGCTTAGCTCTCCAGCTCAGATGGGATCTGCTGTCTTTAGGGTGTTTAAACCAAGTCATACAGCTATCTAAATCTGATGTTTGCCCTTTTCTAAGAAGACTGCCTCATATTTCATAGTCTCTCAGCAGATATTTTAATCACATAGTAGGCTACAAGGATCTTGAGATGCTTCCCCAGTTTTTAAAACTGAGAGACAAGCAGAAGGCCCATTCTTGTGTGATATAATGTACCATTCTTAAAAGACAATCAATATCTAGAACTGAAGAATGACTCAACCATTCGAAGTCCCAGTTTGAGGGAAAGGCAGGATATAAATGATGATGATAACGATGATGCAGGTTTGGTGCCAATAAAGAGAAAATGATGAAAAATGTAAAGTTCACAACCAAAATTTGTGCAGAAGTGAATTCACTTAGTGAGCTATAAAACCTCAACATATGTGCTTTGGAGTGGTAGCTGTTTTCAGTTTAAATATAAAATCTTAAAGTAGAAGCTAAAAGTATTGTGTACACAATTGCTCAGAAGTAAATCCCATTCTGAGTTGCTGTGCATTTTCTGGGCTGTCTGGCCATGTTCCAGAAGCATTCTCTCCTGACGTTTCACCCACATCTATGGCTGGCATCCTCAGAGGTTGAGAGGTCTATTAATACTAATCAAAGTGGCAAATTGCAACATTCATAGGTACCTCTAGCAGACAAAAGTTCCTTCTCCCAGCCTGGGCATCCCACAGATGTATAAACATCACTTCGTTTCCAACAGACCCCTCAACCTCTGAGACTGCCTACCATAGGTGTGGGCCAAAGGTCAGGAGAGAATGCTTCTGGAACATGGCCATACAGCCCAGAAAACTCACAGCAATCCAGTGATTCCGGCCATGAAAGACCTTCAACAAGACATACCAATCTGTTTAAAGGGGCTTCCTCCCAAGTCTAAGGGTTTCAGGACTATACACTGAATTCTTATCAAATGTGTCTTAGAGATGTTCTTGCAAGCTGCTTTTGTGCCCACCTGTGTTTACAAGAACTGGACATTCCTCAACATGAGCTCACCATTTTTTTTCCTCCCGATAGGGTGAATATATCTCAAAACGGGCACATAAACGACTGCAGAAATAAATGCCCAGTGGTCACCCAGATCCGTTTTACCCCCCAACTAAAGAAGCAGCGAAAAAGGTGTATCCCTACCCAGGGTAGATTGACTGAAGGAGGGAGCTTGAGCAATTTCCCCGGAGCATGACGGGCTTTGCTCATTCTATGTGGCCGATGAGCAGGGAGGGGAGAAGACCGATGGAGAAGTATGCTTGGCTTACTTACCACCAAGAGCTGGCTTCTATCACCACTTGGATCAGGGAAGAAAAGATGGCCAGAGCCAAGAAGAGGGCCTTGGGCGGCATGGCTCCCGTCCGCCAAGCTCCACGGTGGGTTCGCACTGCCACGGATCTCTGGAAGAGAGGCAAGGAGAGAGAGCTTGGGGTGGCTGGGCTTGGGCGCTTCAACCAAGGCCGACTCAATCCGAGGCTCCTTGGGCGGCTCTCCTTCCTCCCGGAGTTCATCCCATCCCAGGACGAAGCCCGGCGCTCCCCTCCCCAAGGACTGACAGAAGAAAAGCGGGGGAGAGCCGAGACCAGCCAGCCCGGCCTTCCTCTCCCTCTCATCCTCCTCCTCCTCCTCCTCCTCCCCCGATGGCGCCCAGGACCTTGGCCGCCCCTGACCAGACAGAGGGGCGAGTAACAAGTGGCTCAGCCAGGCCGAGCTGCGGGGGAGACGAAGGGAGTGAAGCACATCAATGGCTCCTTTGCTCCCTTATCATCCCCACCCTGCCCCTCCCTCCTTCCGTCCCTGGAAACGGGGCTCGCACCCTGTGGGTCCCCTCCACTCGCCCCACCGCTGGAAAGGGCCCCGACCTTCTTCCCCACCAAGGCCCCAATGCGAGGAGGAGGAGGACAGAAAGAGAGAGGCGGTCTTGGCCTCCAGCCGTCGGAGAACTGCTGTGCGTGTGTGTATGTTTGGGGGTGGGGGTGGGGAGTTGCGAGAGAAGAATGGCGCGCCCACACACCCGATCTCTGTGGGGAATCCGACCTTTGGGGGGCCGCCCACCAGGATGGAGGGAATGGCCAGGGAGGCGACGAGCGCTAAGCCGGGACCAGCGAGCAGGAGAAGGGAAGTGAGACTCCGGCAGCGATCCGGGACGAAAGGGGCTTCCCCACAGGTTCCAGTTGCCGTCCAGCACGGAGGCAAATAGAGAAAAGGAGAGGGGGGGGGGAAGGAGGCTGGATAACGGGACCCCGGCAGCTTCCTTTCCCGCCATCGGAGATGGGTGGCCAAAAGGGCTTATTCGTTGTAGAATCGATACAGTTGGACACTTTTTTTTGTCCTGTCATGAGCGACTTGCAAGTCGCTTCTGGTGTGAGAGAATTGGCCGTCTGCAAGGACATTGCCAAGGAGACTCCCGGATGTTTGATGCTTTACCATCCTTGCTACTTCATCACACTAGAGAATGAATCCACTTAAAACCCGGTTTCTGCCTCCTGCAGAATTCTGGGGTTTGTAATTTAGGGAGGAGACTTTGACAGCCCCATCAAACTACAAACCCCAGAATTCTGCAGGAGGCAGAACCCGGATTTTAAGTGGATTTATTCTCTAGTGTGATGTGGGAGGCTTCTGGCATGTGTGTTGAACTGCGTGCATTCTTAGGAGGTATCCTTTGGAGGAGACAAACTTCGTGAAGCTGCAATTCCCATGGCCCCAGAGCACTAACCAGGGCTGGTCCAGCAGAGTCCAACTGCGTGAACAGGGGCGCCCAAAGGGAGGCGGGGAAGGGGCCAGGGGAGGGAGGGGGAGGAAGGGAGGGTCTCTCGCGGGTGGCCTTCTCGCTGTCTGCAGGGAAGGCCAGCCATTCCAGGTCTCCACCAGGCCCACCGACGGCCTTACATGATCCTTTCCCGCCGCTTCTTGTCCGACTAATGCGATTCAGTTAGGTTGGGGGGGGGGGGGAAGAGCTAGAAAGACTTGCCAGCGATGTATAATCCCGTTTAGTCTACCTCGTCGAAAGGGCTCCGGTACGCGCAAGTGTGCTCTTTAAATCGGCGCATACACAGGACCAAAGCGTGGCTTCAAAGCCCTCCTGAGAGACGGCATTCTCAATCTGGGATGCCCCCATCCCGTCTCGTCCAGAGAAGTAACCTCCCGACGAGTTCAGTGGGGCTTTCTCTTGAGGAAACGCCCAGAAACGGGTCGGTCCTTTCCTACTGTCTGAACTTGATGGCCTCGGAAAGGCAGGGAGGGCTCCACCAGGACGTAAATCAAAGCAACCCGCCGCTTTCTTCTCCTCCTCCTTCTCGTTCTCCTTCTCGTCCTCCCCCCTCCCCCCAGGGCTCTGATTTCGCCCCATTTCAATCCAACTCGCTGCCCGAGGGAACGGTCTCCTTCCCGTCGAAGTCTGGTTTAAGACGCTGCTGCCCTCGGGCAAAGGGCTTCAAGCGGGGCAATTTTGGGCTGGCCCGAAGTCATGAATATGCGCGGGGCTTCTTTCTCCCCCTTCTGAGCCCGGTTCTCCCCAGGGCGGCTCCGTCCCAACACTGTAGGAGGAATGTAGTTGGGCATTACTTGGGCTGAAGGCTACAGGATCCGAGGAGCTGTAGTTTGGTGGGACACCAGCACTCTCTGACAGAGACCACTGAAGACCCACAATTCCATACGGATTCCATAACACTGAGCAATGGCAGTTAAAGTGGTATCATTCTACAGTGTAGACCAGGCCTGGGCCAACTTGGGCCCTTCAAGGGTTTTGGACTTCAACTCCCAGAATTCCTAACAGCCTCAGGCCCTTTCCTTTTCCCCCTCAGCCGCTTAAGCGGCTGAGGGGAAAAGGAAAGGGCCTGAGGCTGTTAGGAATTCTGGGAGTTGAAGTCCAAAACCCTTGAAGGGCCCAAGTTGGCCCATGCTTGGTGTAGCCTCACCCAGGGATGAGCATCTCTAGAAGACCTGCCACTTCATCACACTAGAGAGAAAAATCCACTCAAAATCCGGTTTCTGCCTCTTGCAGAATTCTGAGGTTTGTAGTTTAGTAAGGTTGTGAAAGGCTCCTCACTAAACTACAAACCCCTGAATTCTGCATGAGGCAAAAATTGGATTTTAAGTGAATTCCCCCCCCCTTCCCTAGTGTGACGTCCAGACGGAGACGGGGAAACAAAGGCCTGGCTTGTCCTCCCCCTCGGTTGGTCCCTATCGACACTGACAGTTCGAAAGTAGCTTTAGACTGCGGCAGCCGGACAAGAAACTTCCACGAAGGAAAGCCCTTCTTCATTGTGTCACCTTCACCGAGTCCCTAAAACAGATTCTAGGATTTGCTCTGCACACCCCTTTCTTTCTTCAAGACGGTTTTGCAACTGCATTGAATGCTCAGTGTCTGCCTTGAGGCGGTGCCCGAGTGGGATGGAGATTAGTCCTGGCTTCTCCTGGACGGGGGGCGCGGAGATCCCTCTCCAAACTCGGCCTGTCCCGTCCCTGGGTCGGGGCCCCTCTCCGTGCGCCCCCTCCCCGAAAGGAAACCCGGTGTGCCCGTGACACAAGGCTGCAGGAATTCAGGGGAAGCGGCCCGAGGGCTTTGCGCGCCAACGGACGGCGCCCGGTTTATTTCCCCAGCAGTCTGAAGCGCCGGGGAGGAATGCGGAGAGTTCATGCCCCATAAAGCCGTCCACGCTCCAGTACGTCGCGAAGGAGAAGAAGAAGAAGAAGCAGGGGGGAGCGAGGGAGGGAGGGAACGAGGGAGGCGGGAGCGCGGCCCACGAGTGACAAGGAGCTCACCGGGGAGAGGAGGAGGAGGAAGGCGCGCCTACACTAGCCGCTTAATGCAGTTCCAAACTGGTGTGGTTTCGCTGAGCAGAGGACCTCATAAGAAATCCTGGAACCAGTTTGATGGCGATTCCACAAAGATGCACATGAAGGGCTTTCTTTCCCGCGCTTTTGCGGGCGTTTGTTGTGTTGCTGACATTAAATGGTCAGTGCAGATGGGGCCTCGACCTGGAGGGTCAGGCAGACCTCCTTCTGAAACAGTCCACGAGGCATGAGGTCCTCCCCTTGGACTCCTCCATCCATGGGGCCGGCCAGAGTTGGCCATTAGGAAGCAGCGCCCCTCTACCTGAAAAAGCTCGGTCCAACAACTACTACTGGCCCGAGCGACCAAGGAACAAACCAAGGGGGCGCAAAAGGGGGTGGTTGAACTAGGATCCGGCAGGGCCAGGATTTAAATCCCCAGACGGCCTTCGAAACCCACGGAGTGAGCTTGGGCAAGTCCCACTCAGAGGCAGGCAAAGAAGCGAGAAAACACTGCCTTGAGATCTCCAGACTGACTTTGAAGGCACGCAACATGTTAAGGATGACAACAGACCGCACAACCTCTGAGGATGCCTGCCATAGATGCAGGCGAAACGTCAGGAGAGAATGCTTCTAGAACATGGCCGTTCAGCCCGAAAAACCCACAACAACCCAGTGATTCAGGCCATGAAAGCCTTCGACAATGATAACAGCTCTTCCGAGACCTTTTCTGGGTTTCACTATGGTGTGCCTTCGGGTCTCTTTTCCTGTGTGTTGTGTGTGTGGTGGAATTTGGTGGTTCTCTGAGACCATGAAATGGGTTTGGAGGAAGGTGCCTATCTGAGCAGGTCAAGGTTAGTTCCCGATTGGGAAAAGAGCAGAGCAAGCCTAGCTCAGCCAAGGGCAAAGTTGGGCCCTTCAGGTGTTTTGGACTTCAACTCCCACAATTCCTAACAGCCTCAAGCCATTTCCTCCCCCACCCACCACCCACCCACCCCAGCCACAACATCTCCAGCATCTGACTGTGTGCATCTACACCTGGTATGGGCAAACTTTGGCCTTCCAGGTGTTTTTGGATTTCGGCTCCCACAATTCCTAATAGCCTCAGGCCCCTTATTTTTTCCCCTCAACTGCTTAAGCCCTCCAGGTGTTTTTGGACTTCAACTTAAGTGTCTGAGGGGGGGAGAAAAGGGCCTGAGGCTAGGAATTGTGGGAATGGAAGTCCAAAACACCTGGAGGGCCCAAGTTTGCCATGACTGTTCTACACAGTACATATAACACAGTTGACCACGATGGCTTAATGCCATGGAACCATGGGAGTTGTTATCTTGGTGAGGCACCAGCACTTTTTGGTAGAGAAGGCTAAAAGACATTGTAAAGCTACCAGTCTCATATTACTGAAGCCCCTTCCACACAGCTGAATAAATAAACTCCCACATGGTCTGCTTTGAACTGGAATATATGACAGTGTAGACCAGGCCTGGGCAAACTTCGGCCCTCCAGGTGTTTTGGACTCCAACTCCCACAATTCCTAACAGCCGGTAGGCTGTTAGGAATTGTGGGAGTTGGAGTCCAAAACACCTGGAGGGCCGAAGTTTGCCCAGGCCTGGTGTAGACTCAGATATCCTTGTTCAAAGCAGATAGTGTGGGATTTTCTGTCTTGATATTCTAAGGGTTATAGGGTTGTATGGAAGGGCCCTAAGCCACAGAATCAAACTGCATTCATATTCCACTGTAGATGTAGAAGGCATGCAGTTTGGCCCCAGTTTACCTGCCCTGGCTCCATGCTAGGAGATCCTGTCTTGTACAATCCTTCTTGGTTAGAGAGAGACAACGCAATACTCTTTAAGGGGGAAGCCATTCCGCGTCTTGGCCAACAGGGGGCAGACTCGGCCGCGAAACGAAAGCCTTCCTAGCCACGGACTTCTCAGTTCTGTGGGGGCGCTCCGTCTGTATTAACTCCCACCCTTTCCTTAGGATTGTTGGGCTCATCCTAACCTGGGGCTTTCAGAGGCGAAACCCAAACGATCCCACGTCGATGCCGATGCTTTTTATAGCTGGGAAACCGCGTCCCGGGACTTGTGGGCGCCTCGGAGTCCAATCGCGGGGCCGGAGAGCCACCTCAAAGCGCGCCAAGGAGCCAAGAAGGGGAGCTGTGCTTCTTTTCCAGGAGTCGCCAAACCCCGAAGGCCCCCTCCTCCGAAGGAAAGAAAGAAAGGGCGCTTTTGTGCGCGCTCGCCTGCCTGCGCCCTCGGCGAAATCATAATAACGCTGGGATCATTAAGGCGAAGGAAACGAGATAAGAGGGGGGCCTGGGAAGCCTGCTGTGGGGCATCTGGTTTTATGGCGGCTGTTTGCACACTGGCTTTACCTTGAATTGAGGAGGAGGAAGCGGGCAACGGGCGGGAGAACACCCCCCCCCCTACCCGAGGAGCTGTAAAAGGGCCGAAATGGGGGAGAAGGAGGGCTTGGAGGCCCCCAAAGGCTCCCCAGCCATTTCTTCGCAGCCCAGCTCACCTTGTGTTTGTGTGGGGGGGGGGTTGAGACAAAAACGTCCAAAGGAGAGAACGAAAAAGGGTTTGATGGCCTTCGCTTTTTAAAGGCCTGGAGGCAGAAGAAAGGGGGTCGCTTTCCTCTCCTTCGGTTCTTCCAAATGAGACCCACTCGAAGTGTTTTCTTTCCCTCCCTCCCGACACACACACATGAATACCCACACACCTTCCCCAAACAAACAAAAAGTTTTGGGTTCCTGGGTGAAGCTGAACTTTCGCTGACCCCGCGACTGTAAGTAATTTAGCAGACAATTGACAATTCAAAACAAACAGGCAACTCGGGAAGACTTTGGGAAGGAAGGAAGCCCCAGAAGAAGCAGCCGGGAGGGATCCAAAGAAGAGAGAGAGGGGGAAAGGGCTCCGCTTCCCTCCTTTTGGAAAAGAAAAGGAGTCCGGGTGACAATATGCAGCGATGGAGAGCAAAAATTGAGCGGGGGGAATGGAGGAGGAGGAGAAGGAGAAACCCGTCCAGGTTTTGCGCTTTGGCGCTTGGCCAACTTCTCTTAAAGGGACAGGCCTTTCTCCGTGGCTGCCCGGACGAAGAAAAGGGGGGGAGAGAGAGAGAGCGTCCATCACACTCGAGAATGAATCCACTTTAAATCCGGTTTCTGCCTCTTGCAGCATTCTGGAGTTTGAAGTTTAGTGAGGCTGTTAAAGCCTCCTCCCTATACTTACAAACCCCAGAATTCTGCAGGAGGCAGCAACCGGATTTAAAGTGGATTCATTCTCGCGTGTGATGAGGTCCAGAGAGAAGAAAGTCTGGGATCGCCCTCCTCACACCGGGCACGGATAGGACAGGGTTTCCTCGTAATTCCAACTATCCAAGGAAAGCCATTACCCGACTTTGGGGTGAGTGAGTGCTGAGAGAACAGGCAAACTCCCTTCGGGAAGTTGCTCAAAAACTTTCGCCAACGGAGAGAAGGAAGAGATGCCCAGAGATTGAAAGCGAGGAAGGAAGAAAAGCGAGGAGGCTCTCGTCTTCCCTCCCTTCCCTTCCCTCCCGGCTCGGTTTCACCTTAAACTAAATATTTTGAGAAATCCGAGCCCCTTTGTGGAGCCCCCCTCTTCTTCTCGGCTGAGCGAGTTTTCAAACCTCTCTCCAGCCGATCTCCCCCAAACCAGGACCCTCTTTGGAGGAAACCTCGCCAGGCCTTTCTCTTTGGATCAACCAGGACCCCCTTTGGAGGAAATCCCGCCAGCCCTCTTTCTCTATGGGTCAACCAGGGTCCTCTTTGAAAGCAACCCGCCAGTCCTCTTTCTCTTTGGGTCAACCAGGACCCTCTTTGGCGCAAACCCCGCCAGGCCTTTCCCTTTGGGTCAACCAGGACCCTTTTTGGGGAGAGCCCTCCCTCCCGAAACAGTCGTATGTGCTTCCCAATGCACTCACCTCCATTGTTGACGCGGAAAGGGGTCCAAAGGGGGGCGAAGACGACGACTGGGGAACTGGAGAAGCAGGCAGACAGGAAGCAGGGCGCTGGAAGTGCCGAGGACTAGGAATAAGAATAGTAATCCAAGCCAGGGGAGCCCCGATCCTGCCAGGGGAAAGGGCGGCGGCGATCCGGGCCCGGCGAAGGTCCATTAGCCAAAGGCGACGGGGCGAAGCGTGGGCTCGCTCTAGCCCTCCTCCTCGGCTCTCTCTCTCTCTCTGTCTCAAATTCGGGCTTCAGGTGACCTCGTTGGTCGCAGCTCTTTCCATCGCCAGCCGAGCGAGCGACTCCGGGATTCAAAGCGCCAGGACGCAGCGGCGGAGCCTGGCCCAATCCATGGCCCAAACGGCGCCGCTTCGCTTCCCTTCCTCTTCTTCTCCTTCTCGCCCTCCACTACATTCTTTTCCTTCCCTTCTTCCCCTCTTTCTTCTCCCTCTCCGCTGATGGGACTGGCGCGCTCCTGCCTCCGCCGCTCCCTCGAAGTGTAAGAAAAGTTGCGGAGGCGACGGAGAGAGAAGGAGGGAGGAAGGGGAGGGGGAGAAAGAGAGAGAGAGAGGAGAGAGAGCCCAGGGGAGGCACGCATGCGCACTACCTCCACCTACAGCCAGCTTTTTAAGGGAGCCTCTCAAACGGCGCGCGGCTTTGTTGGTGTCCGACGCTCACTGGGAAGGATGCGTCTGCTACAGGCATGGGCAAACTTGGGCCTTCCAGGTGTTTTGGACATCATCTCCCACAATTCCTGGCCTCAGGCCCTTTCCTTTTCCCTCTCAGCCGCTTAAGCGGCTGAGAGGGAAAAGGAAAGGGCCTGAGGCCAGGAATTGTGGGAGTTGATGTCCAAAACACCTGGAAGGCCTAAGTTTGCCCATGTCTGGTCTACTGTGTGAGTGGCACTACTTTCACTGCCATAGCTCCATGCCATGGATTCAGGAGAGTTTTACAAAGTCTTTAGCCTTCTCTGCCCTTCTCAACAAACTACAATGGAGTCATGGCAGCTCAAGAGTCCGAATTGCATTCATCCGTTAGTGTCAATTGTATCCCTAGGCTACCTGACAGTGTCGTTGCTCTCTTTAGAATAAGGGGGACTATCAACCTCTAGGAAGGAAATCGGGCTGGAGATGAATCACCCGCTCCGAGAGTTCCAGCGTTCAGGTTCACGTCTAGGGACGAGAAGCGGATCCGAACTCATCCCGAAGTGACTCCCCCTAGCTGCTGATTCGTGATCCCCCACCACTATTAGCTCTTTGCCAGAAGGTTTCCATCATATGTATTGTCGAAGGCTTTCTTGGCCGGAACCACTGGGTTGCTGTGAGTTTTCTGGGCTGGATGGCCAATGGCCATGTTCCAGAAGCATTCACTCCTGGCAGGCATCCTCAGAGGTTGTGAGGTTTCCCATCATACCAGGCATGGGGGGGCGCAAACCTCTTGTATTGTTATCCCAATACCTCCATGCAGGTATGTAGGGGGGCTGAAGTTCTCAGGGTGTTCCGCGAGAAGGCCTTACTGGTACATTATTTAAACTGTTATGTGTATTTATATCATGATCTGATCACCATGCTCAGTATATCCTATATGAATGGGGATATTGGGATAACGATAGAAAAGGTTTGCTAGGGTAGACCCTCTCTCACTCAGACTCAGCCCCCCCATCAAACTCAGCCCTTCCCCGAATCAAAATCCCAGGATCCCTACGGCCCTGCCTCCATGCATATGGGTTATATTGAGCATGATGATCAGATCATGATATGAATACACATAACAATTTAAATAATGCACCAGTAAGGCCACCCTGAGAATTTCGGGGGGCTGAAGCCCCCAAGGCGCCCCTCTCCCGCTACATGCCTGGCTAGGGTAGACCCTCTCTCAGTCAGACTCAGCCCCCTGAAAAAAATCAAAATCCTGGCTACGGCCCTGCATCATACTTTATTTTAATTCACTCAGTATTGATCTCTATCGACCTCTCAGCCTGCGGGAATTACCCTGCCCATTCGCTTGCCCTCTTTCTTTAGGTGGCTTCACAAAGAAGACAAGCCTGAGCTTAGAAATAGTCCGTCCCCCAAAACCCACGAACGTTATTTTATTATTTTTTTAAAAAAAACATCAACCCAGGATTCTGTCAATCATCCCCCCCCATTTCTCTTTAACATGGTGATGGACACAAATTGTCAGGGGTTGTGTGGACGCTCGTGTTCTCCCAGTGTATGTTTCTTCACTTAGCCCACATTGCTCAGAGATGCTTACAATGAATTATAGGAGTGAGTCCACACTGCAGTTTGACATTGCTTTAACTGCCACGGCTCAACGCTATGGAATCAGGAGAGAGATTGTTTTCCAAGACCTTCCCCTTCCCTTCCTTCAAGATTTCGTAGCATTGAGCCATAGTGGTTAAAGCGGTGTCAAAGTGCATTCGTTCTACAGTGTATATCAGGCATGGGCCAACTTGGGCCCTCCAGGTGGTTTGGACTTCAACTCCCAGAATTCCTAACAGCCTCAGGCCCTTTTCTTTCCCCCCTCAGCCGCTAAGCGGCTGAGGGGGGGAAAGAAAAAGGGCCTGAGGCTGTTAGGAATTCTGGGAGTTGAAGTCCAAACCACCTGGAGGGCCCAAGTTGGTCCAGGCTTGGCGTAGATGCAAACTAGCCTTGTTTCTGATTCTACCCAACGTCTCAAAATGAAGAGTTTTTGGTCCCACCTATTTTAGTCTGGTGCCCAAATGGGCGGTCTTTCAAGCCCTTATAGCAAAAACACAGTATTTAGAGTCCTCCCACACCCTCCGAAAATCATGTTACAAATCCACAAGTTTTGATGCATGTTTCTTTAGCAGCCTGGATCGTTATGAACAACACTATTTTAAATCCTATATACACCAACAGCATCACCTCGTGCAGTATTGGCGTCCCTTGCTTTTGTTTTGTCATTATTCTAAATCCACTTCCTTCTGAGAATGAATTCAATGAGTTTGATTGTAGTTTAAAGCCCTCTGGGGGACGCCAGGAAAGGAAAAGAGTGCATCTATCTACACTGTAGAATTAATGCAGTTTGGCACCACATTAAGTGCCATGGCTCAATGCAATGGACTCACGGGAGCTGTAGTCTCTCAAGGTCTTGAGCCTTCTCTGCCCAAAAGTGCTGGTCCCACTCCCCCACCAAACTACAGATCGCACAATTCCATAGCATTGAGCCAGAGCAGTGAAAGCAGTGCCAAACTATATTCATTCTATGTATTGTCGAAGGGTTTCATGGCCGGAATCACAGGGTTGTTGTGAGTTTCCCGGGCTGTGTGGGCATGTTCCAGAAGCATTCTCTCCTGACGTTTCGCCTACATCTATGACAGGCATCCTCAGAGGTTGTGAGGTTTGATGCCTGCCATAAATGCAGGTGAAACGTCAGGAGAGAATGCTTCTGGAACGTGTCCATACAGCTAGGAAAACGCACAACAATCCTGTATTCATTCTGCAATATGGCTATACCTTAAATAAACCAAGAAATGTAATCAAGTACTGAAATTCGTTCAAAGTATTGTTACAAGCTGGAGTATAATACTGTCTTTAGCCTTCTCTGCCCTTCTAAAGGAGTATTTTAGGAGGAGTGACACGGTTCTTGTAGTTGCCCAAGTACCTTCAAGTCAGCTTCGATTTATGGCGATCCTTTTTTAGGATCTTCTAGGCAAGATTCACTCACATGAAGTTGACGATTGCCTTCCTCTGAGGCTGAAAGGGTAAAACTCACCCCAATGGGTTTCCAGGGATGAACGAATACATAGTTTCCCACAGTTTTTTGTGCAACACTCAAACCACTACTATTGTTAATCCATCCAGACGTGCAGAAAGTTTGTGGGACCACCATCTGCATATTGCTTCGAAAGCTTGCCTGGTGTGACTGTACAGTTTGGTTGGACAATAAAGACATAGCTATTTGGTGGGGTTTGAGTTTAGTTTGATCAATTGTTTATCGTCACCACCAAACAAGCAGCAGCGATGGGTTTCATGAGGCTGCCTTCCTACACAATTGTTTGGAAAGAAGGAAGTAGCCATAAGTAAACACTTGACATCTAGGGAAAGGCTATATGCACATCTTACTTTCCAAAAAAGAAAAGGAAGAACGGGTTGCTGTGCGTTTTCCGGGCTGTCTGGCCATGTTCCAGAAGCATCCTCTCCTGACGTTTCGCCCACATCTATGGCAGGCATCTAGGACACTAGGACAAATGAGGTTTATGTATCTGTGGAATATCCAGGATGAGAGAAAGAACTATTGCCTGCCTGAGGCAAGTGTGACTGTTGCAATTGACAATCTTGATTAGCATTTAATGGCCTTGCAGCTTTAAAGCCTGGCTGGGGATCCTTTGTTGGAAGATGTTAGCTGGCCCTGATTGATTCTTGTCTGGAATTCTCCTGGTTTTTGAGTGTTGCTCTTTATTTACTGCCCTGATTTTAGAGGGTTTTTAAAAAAATAATAATACTGGTAGTCAGATTTTGTTCATTTTCATGGTTTTCCCCTTTCTGTTGAAATTGTCCACATGCTTATGGATTTCAATGGCTTCTCTGTGTAGCCTGACATGGAAGTTGTGAGAGTGGTCCAGCATTTCTGTGTTCTCAAATAGTATGCTGTGTCCATGTTAGTTCATGGGGTGCTGTGCTATAGCTGACCCCTTTCTGACTATGTTTGGGTGTCTTCAATCGCCTGTAGGCTTATGGCGACTCCGTGGATTTCTTAGCCTTTTCTTAGGCAAGGAATACCCAGAGGTGGCTTGCTTTCTCAGGTTCTTCCTGGTCTCCCACCTAACTGCTAACCAGGGCCGACTCTGCTTAGTCTCCAAGATCAGACGGAGCTGGCGCCTTTAGGGAAAGAGGAGGAAGAGGACTCAAATCTCTGGCAAGAGGAGAGCTCGTCTTGGCCGTGTGCGTTTCCGTTGTCAACTTGGCAGGTTGTTGACAAGCCACGGTCGGTTAAACCAGGCAGGATCCGAGAGAAAAGGCGGCGGCGGCGGGCTTTTGTCCTCCTTGGCCTTTGGGAGGGAGGCCCCCTCCGCCGGGAGCGCCTCTCCCTCTCTTTCAAGCTCTCTACCTCTATCCCCCTTTCTCCCTCTTTCAAGGTTCAAACGTGGAAGAAAGGGGACGAAACATGACAAGCTCTCTCTCCATAGCCAGCCAGAGGAGCCAGGGGTGGAGCAATCTGCAGTTCTGGAGCCCCTGCCTCCTCCTGCCTCAATACATTCCCACCAAAGGCTAAGGCTGGATCCACACTGCATGTGGACAATTTTAACAGAAAGGAGGAAACCACGAAAATGAACAAAATCTGACTACCAGTATATATATATATATAAAACTAAAATCAGGACAGTAAATAAAGAGCAACACTAAAAAAAACCCCAGGGGGATTCCAGACAGGAAACAATCAGGGCCAGTTAACACCTCCAACAAGGGATTCCCCACCAGGCAGCAACCAGCAAAGCTTTGAAGCTGCAAGGCTATTCAATGCTAATCAAGATGGCCAATTGCAACATTCTCAATTGGCTCAAACAGACAAGAGTTCTTTCTCTCACCCTGGACGTTCCACAGATATATAAACTAGGACTGGTTGATCCATGGTTCTAAATGGTTCAAAAGTGCTTACGAAACAAAAGTTCTAGTAGTGAACATTTCAGAACTCTAACAAAACTTTCAAAATTTCGTTATAAATGGCAGTTCCTAATTGGTTCTGTCTTAAAAATCACCAATAATGAAATAATAATGAAATTTTGATAAGAGTTCTGAAATGTTCAACATCAGAACTTTTGTAAGTACTTTTGAACCATTTAGAACTATGGACCAACCAGGCCTAATATAAACCCTACTTGCCTAGTTTCCAACAGACCTCACAACCTCTGGGGATGCCTTCCATAGATGTGGGCAAAACGTCAGGAGATAATGCTTCTGGAACATAACCAGACAGCCCGGAAAACTCACAGCAATCCAGGGATTCCTGAAAGCCTTTATCAACCCAATATTAATGATGTCTAATACTATTTTAATATCTGTATAGGTAATTGCACCCCATGCAGACATGCTGGCCACATGACCTTGGAGGTGTCTATTGACAATGCTGGCTTAGAAATGGAGATGAGCACCAACCCCCAGAGTCAGACACAACTGGACTTAATGTCAGGGGAAAACCTTTACTTTTACTGTATATTTAAGTTGTATTATAATACTTCTAATTGTGAGCTGTTTTGAGTCTCCATATGGAGAGAGAAGGCACAATATAAACATAAATATAATATTAATAATATTCAGTTTCAGAATGCAAATTAACTTCATTGAACTGGATTATGGGTCTATACTGCCCTATAATCCAGTTCAATGAAGTTAATCTGCATTCTGAAACTGGATTATAGGATAGGGTAGATCCAGCCTAAAGTCACCCAGTGCTTGTGATTCCTCCAAAGGCAGGCATGTAGCGGGGGGGGGGGCTTCAGCCCCCCGAAATTCTCAGTGTGGTCCGCGAAAAGGCCTTACTGGTACATTATTTAAACTGTTATGTGCATTTAAATCATGATCTGATCACCATGCTCATTATATCCCACATTAATGGGGTTATTGGGATAACAATACAAAAGGTTTGCTAGGGTAGACCCTCTTCCACCCAGTCTCAGCCCCCCAACCAAACTCAGCCCCCTGAATCAAAATCCTGGCTACAGCCCTGTCCAAAGGTATTGCTCTAAGAACTGGAATACAATCATGTTGGGCTTCTTGGCAGGGAGATGGACTGGATGGCCCAGCAGGTGTCTTCCAGTTCTATGAGTCTATGATTCTTTGAGAGCTAAAGAAGCTTGAAAATTCCTGTCCAAGAGAGAGATCTGATCTTGTTCAGTGCAGAATTGATGCGATTTGCCACTGCCATAGCTCAGTGCTATGGAATCACGAGAGTTGTAGTTTTTACAAAGTCTTTCACCTTCTCTGCCCAACAGTGCTGCTGCCTCATCAAACTATAACTCCCAGGTTGTCTGAAGGTACCACAAGACCTTTTCTTTTCACTGAAGCTGATGATACCTTCTCGGAAACGCAAATGCATAGCATTATATTGCAAGGACAGCTATAATACAATTTTAGCATTTTCACAGGGTTCTAGAAAAAAGGGTTTCACTTTTGAAGGTGGAGCTCTGTTTATATCTGTGGTGCCTTAAGACTTAGAAATGTATTCAAGTGTAACTTTTCTGGGCTTGAAGTTCATGATATCAGATTTGAAGCAGAGGGACTTCCTTCTGATGAGCAGCCTTAGGATCTTTCTGTCACTTGGAGGTGACATAGTGGGACAATTTGTGGGAGAGAGGAGGACACAAGCTTAGGGAGATTAACTGTTAGTCCAAGTATGATCAAACTTCGTTCCTCTGGGTGTTTTGGACTTCAACTCCCACAATTCCTAATAGCGTCAGGCCCTTTCCTTTCCCATCAGCTGCTTAAGTGTGTTAGGCCCATTGATGTCAGTCAGATCACCTTAGAATAGGAGTTACTATAGGGGTGTAGATACTGGGGGCAAAGTGAGGACAGTAAGAACTCTTTCTTCCCAAAGACATTTTTCTTCAGTTACCAAATGTCTAGCATTGCAGTAACTGAAAACTTCAGATCAGCATATAAAAATAAAAGTTTAGATACCCAAAGCAAAGAGGTAGCAAAAATACATAACAAATCTAAGAGTTCCTGATGTGATTGATTTTCAGTATTTCATTTCTTTGCAATGCTAAAAATTCAGAGACTGACGGAAAATGAATTTGCGGGGGAGCAGAATTCTTATTTGAGGAGTAATGACCCCGGTAGCTAAATTTCTGAAGTGTGGACTCTCAAAGCTATCTAAAACCCAGATCCTGGACTGGAACAATCTTACTCAGTGGTGAATTAGGCTCTGAACATGTCCCAAGACATGACTTTATGACTGCACAAAAGACCGGCCCAAGGCATTTTGCTCCCCAATGAGAAAGATAAAATGGTAATCTCCCACCTCTAAAAGCTGTCCAGGCAGGCAGGAGAATCTTGCTCCAAGGCTTGCTGTGACCTTTTCTATAGGCAATAGCAGGAGGATAGTTTAGAGAAGTATTAAAAGGATAGGCTGTGTGGCAAAGATAGCCCTGTCTTTCATTCATCTGTCATTCTTCTCTGTGTCTTGAGGAAGCTGGCTCAATTTAGTTAATAGTAGAGCTGGCTCTGAAACTTATACAGTGAGCTTTGGCACTGGTCCACAGAAATGCTGGGCCACTCTAACAACCAACATGTCAGACTACACAGGGAAGCCGCTGAAATCCACAAGCATGTGGACAATTTCAACAGAAAGGGGGAAACCATGAAAATGAACAAAATCTGACTACCAGGTTGTTGCTTTTAAAAAAAACCCTCTAAACTTAGGTTAGTAAATAAAGAACAACACTCAGAAAACAAGGGATTCCAGATAGGAAACAATCAGGGCTAGCCAACACCTTCCAACAAAGGATTCCCTCAGGCAGGAAGCAGCCAGACTTCGAAGCTGCAAGGCTATTTAATGCTATTTAATGCTGATCAAGGTAGTAAATTGCAACATTCACACTTGCCTCAAACAGATAAAAGTTATTTTTCCTACCCTAGACATTCTACAGAAATGTAAACCCCACTTGTCTAGATTCCAACAGACTTTGCAACCTCTCAGGATTGTGTGGGTGTGGGTGTGAGGATCCACTTGAGACACTGTGGTGAGTTAAACCCTTGGGCTGGCATGACTGCTGACCAAAAGGTCAGTGGTTTGAATCCACGGAGCGGGGTGAGCTTCTGTCTGTCAGCTCCAGCTTCTCAAGCGGGGACGTGAGAGAAGTCTCCCACAGGATGGTAACACATCCGAGCATCCCCTGGGCAACATCCTTGCAGACGGCCAATTCTTTCACACCAGAAGGGACCTCTGAGGATGCCTGCCATAGATGTGGGCTAAACGTCAAAAGAAAATGTTTCTGGAACATGGCCATACAGCCTGGAAAACCCACAGCAACCCAGTGATTCTGGCCATGAAAGCCTTCGACTTTGGCATACTTACAGAGAAATATACACCATTCTTCTCTGTAAGATGAACTAAATGCAAGGTAAAGATTAGCTCCCAAATTTTTGTCTCTCTTTTGCATAACGTTTGTGGTTATCTAAAGGCCTGGTTCACACAAGCAAATGATGTCCATGGACTGGAGCATTTTGGACCATAGGCCGAAATCACTATGCTGTATTTCTATAGAACTAGTATGGGGCCAGTTTGTAAATGTATAGCCATGTTATTAGCACTGGGATTTTGTTAATGAGTCCCTGCTAGATTTGACCCATTTAATCACAATGGCTGAATGTAGGCAAATCCAATTGATCCAATGATTCTAATCTTTTTGAGACTAACAATAGGATTTAGGCCTTGATGTTTATTTTTTCAAATCTCCATTTAAGTTTTTTTTTCTTTATAAGTTCCGAAATCTGCCATTCTGGGCACAGATCAAAACTGTTTTGAGTTTACATGGCCATCTCCATCTTGCTCTAATCAAGGGTATTGCATGGCTGGAGGTTTTTGCATGAAGAAAAAGGGAATTCCTTGTTGCTACAACCCTTCTTTTTTATTTTTTTATTACTTTGCTAAGTACACAGCACTTTCTTTGTTCTTTTCAAAGTTTTTTAAAAAAATACTTTCTTTCTATTTCACCCATGGAGATTTCTGCCACTTCCCACCTTCACTCTGAAATGGATCCGCCCTTGAACACTGAACAGAGCTCATCTGCTTTGTGTGTGTGTTGAATGCAAGGGAGTAAAAGAATGAGGCCTAATTCACACTCTGCTTTGTTTTCCCTCCCTGCCATGTTAAACAATCCCAGCTTAAGAATGCCAGAGCAGACCTGCTAGATCAGACCAAGGCCAGTATTCTGTTTCCACAATGATTAGCCCAAGGGATAGGCCAAAATCCTGCCATGAGGTGTACCTTCACTCTCCAAATTTGTAGCATTGTAGTAACTTAAAACTTCAGCTGAACATCCCGAAATAGAATGGAAGCATCCAAAGGAAAGTGGGCAGGCAAAGTGGTTTCAGTGACTGTATTCTAGTGTCATTGAAGCCATTAAGATTGTCTATTTGCTGAATGAGAACAAAGCAAATAGAAGAGCTTTATACATGAAATGTCTGTGTCTCATCTATATAAATAAAAATGTAATGTCCGTTTGTGGGATTAACATAACTCAAAAAACTCTGGATGAATTGACACCAAATTTGGACACAAAACACCCATCAAGCCAACAAGTGACCATCACTCACAAAAACACTGAAAAACAAAACAAAACAAAAATTTAAAAGCCAAAAAAATTAAAAAAAATACATTACAACACATGTGCAAAACCACACACACACACACACACATGCAAACACACATATATACACATATACACAAATATATATACACACAAAGCACATATACACAGACTGGGCCACAGCGACACGTGGCAGGGTATGGCTAGTTTTCTATAATACTAGAATTTTGAGAACGGAAGGACATTTTATTTGAAGGAGCAGAACTCTTATGTTGGGGAAAATGTCCTTAATGTCCCCTTCCTTATAGCTGCACTCCAGGACTATTTAGTTGCAATGCCTTCCTCTGAGGCTGAGAGAGTGTGATCTGCCTAAGGTCATTCCATGTGTTTCCATGGCCAAGCAAGGATTAAAAATTCTAGTGTCCAAGTCCAACATTCTTCTGGTCACTTTCTGCCAAGGAAACTCTGAGATAGCTTTGCTTTAGGGCAGCCATAAGTCAGAGAAGACTTGAAGCCACACAACAAAAGCAAGGATAATTTGTTGGCTGTCACCACCCCCAGCTCCTTCAAGCTCAAGCTAGTCACCTCAAGGATACCATCCATCTTGTCCTTGGTCAACCCCTATTCTTTTTTCCTTCCATTTTCCCCAGCATCATTATCTTCTCCAAGCTTTCCTGTCTTCTCATTATGGGGTCAAAGTACTTCATCTTTGCCTTGAATATGCTTCCCTTCAATGAGCAGTTGGACATTATTTCCTGGCTGCAGATCCTCATAGAACCAATCTACTTCTGCTTCTTCAGGAACTGTGATTGGGGCATATATTTGGATCACTGTGATGTTAAATGGATTAGCTTGAACTCAAATTAAGATCATTCTATCATTTTTAAAATTGTACCCAAGCACCACTTTCATTTATGAGAGGTGAATTCTTATGATAAGGAGTTGGTGCCCTAATTTTGCCCTCTACCCCATATCCATGTCATATGTGGAGTCACTCCATGAATTTTTGTGGGTTTTCTCCAGAGGTGGTTTTCCCAGTTCCTTCCTCAGGGCTGACCCATCTTAGCTTCCAAGATTAGGTGGGATCTGGTGCCTTTTAGAGTATTTAAGCCTTCTTAACTAGATCTTCAGCAGATTTTCACATGCTTTCATTGTTCTGCAAGCCACCAAAGCAGCAAGTAATGCATCTTTATGTGAAACTGATACCGTTTGATGCTTCTGGGACTGCCATGGCCATGGTAGCATAGTGGTTAAAGGTGCTAGCTGCAGGAATGGCTGCTGACCAGAGGGTCAACAGTTCGAACCCATGGGCTTAGCTTCTGCCAACCTAGCAGTTTAAAGCATGCAATGTGAGTAGATCAGTAGGAACCGCCTCGGTGGGAAGGTAAAAGGGTGCCCAATGCAGATATGCTGGCAACAAGATTGGACATGTCTAGGAACAGGAGGCTCCTTTGGCATGAAAAATAGAACAACAGCACCTCCCCATGGCTGGAAGTTGAATATTGCCTCCAGACGCCGGAAATGGGAAAAGGGGAAACCCTTTACATTATCTCTGTTATTGTATGTTGTTCGTGTAAAAAGGCATTGAATGTTTGCCTTATCTGCTCTGAGTCCCTCTGGGGAGATAAAGCGGAATATAAATAAAGTGTATTATTATTTGAAAGATTAGTACACAGCAAACAAGATCACTATGTTGGCTGTTCTATTTGATCACACATCGGACACTTCCCAATTGAGTGATGTATCAGCAAATAATGCATGCAGAGCCCAGTAGGGTAGCCTTTTGCAGATGGTAATTTTGTCCGTGCCGATTGTGTTTAAGTGCAGGCCAAGGTTTTTAGGCACTGCACCTTGCTGTTGCCTGGGATTGCAACATCGATGATTCATACTTGGTTTTTTAACACAATAGTGAGGTCAGGAGTATTGTGCTCCAAAACTCAGAAGTACCAGTGTCATTTGATGTGTTAATTTTCTGTAACTTTTTCAGGCTTGTGATCCCACCAGTTCTTTGTCGCAGGCAGATGGTTTTTGTGACACAAGTTCCAATGTATCATCTGAGCAACAGTGTTATGCCTCTGCTTGTCTGCACAATCTTCTTGCAGCAGCTGAGGATGTGCTCTATTGTTTCATCTGCTTCCTTGCAGAGTCTACACTTGGGATCTATTATCAACTTTTCAATTCTGGCTTTGATGGCATTTGTTCTAATGGCTTGTTCTTGGGCTACCAGAATCAGGCCCTTGGTCTCCTTTTTCAAAGTTCCATTTGAGAGCCAAATCCATGTTTTTTCTTTGTCAATTTTGCTCTCAATTTTTCCAGGAATTGTCCATGAAGAGCCTTCTTTTGCCAGTTTTCTCTTCTGCTCTGCATTGAAGGTTTTTTAAAGCGGGATTCCCTCTTTGTCTTTTGCACTTGAAGCAGTTTACCATTATTTTATTTTTTACAAATAAATTTTATTATTTCAAAGTTTATAACATCCATACAAACATATACATAAAAACACAGTGCCCTGTGCATGTGACCCTCCCCCCTCACAACCATCCATGCCCCTTCACCCCTGCTGAGGGTTGCATCTTCTTTTTCTTCTTTCTCTTCTGCAAGCTTTCCGGACATTTACATTTCATTACATCTTAAACAACAACTCCAACTTATTTCTAATGGTTTGATCCCGGGTTCTCCAAACAATATATCCTCTCACCCTATCCCATCGTCCCAACAGCTCTCGCGATTTATCCTCCTGTAGCTGATTCACCCTCTTTTCCATAATTTCAAATGGAATGTGTTCTACCAAGTACCGCAGCCAGTTCTCGATTGTCCATTTCGTAGAGTCCTTCCAGCCTAGAACCACCACCGCCTGGGTGCTTTCTATCATTGCTGCCTTCGTTTCCGAGTGCTCCCCCATCTTGTTCTTTTTTACCAACACCGCCGTCTCTTTTGTGATGGTCCAATTTATATTCAATACTTTGTTGATCTCCCCTTCTACCTCTTTCCAGAATCTTTGGACCACCTCGCATTCCCATAATAGGTGCATATACACTCCTTTGTCTCGGCAGCCGTGCCAGCACCGAGTGCCCACATTTTGAGAAAGATAGGTCAATTGGGCCGGGGTGCGGTGCCACTTGTGCAGTATTTTCCTTCTTGTCTCCCTGACTCTTATGTTTTTAAGTTTTGCAATATCCCCCACTATCCTCTCCAGCTCTACTCCTGAGACCTGCAACTCCCTCTCCCACATTGTGGTTAACTCTTCTACTGTACTCCCTCCTAATGATATCAATATTTTGTATATCCTTCCGACCTGGACCCTTTTCCCTTCCTTCTTTTCCCTAATTATCTTCTCGAATTCTGTGTCCTCTCTTTGCAAGGCCTCTCTCACCTCCCTCTGCCTAAGGTACTCACATATCGCCCTGATCTGCAACCACCACCTTCCTCCCAGCCAATTCTCCAGCCTCTCTCTCCTGATTCTGCCCCCTTCGTCCACTAGTTGCTCCAGTCTCGTGACCCCCTTCTCTCTCAGTTCCTTTATTGTTCTGCTCAGGTTTTCCTCCCTCTCGGGGTTCATGATCTCCAGGGAGGCTACTTTTGAGACTCCCGGCGCTATCTTTCTTTGCCAAGATCTCCACACTCCCACCATGGCCCTCATTGGTCCCATCAATTTCTCCACTTCACTTTTTTCCCATCTCCTAAATATCAGTTCCTCTCTTCCCACTACGTTCGCTTCTTTTTCCAGTGCTACCCATCTCTTGTCGTCCTCCTGTAGCTCCATCAATCTCTCAATTTGAAAGGCATTTCCGTACAGTTCTAAGCTAGGGATTCCCCATCCTCCCTCCGTTTCGTTTGCTATCCTCCATTTTTTCCTTATCCTTGGTTTCTTTCCTCCCTCCACCCAATAATTCAATTTCCTATCCCATTCTTTTATCTTTTTCCCTGGGAGGACCCCTGGCAAGGCCTGGGCTAGGTATAAAAAATTTGGCAAGATCATCATTTTAATTGCTCTTATTTTTGCCATTCTTCTCAGGCTTTTCTGTTTCCAGTCTTTCATCTGTTTCAACACTTTTTTCCAGATCTTTCCATAGTTTGCTTCTGTTATCCTCTCTATGTTCTTATATATCCACACCCCCAGATATTTCATTCTTTTTACCCCTAATTTTAACCAATTGATACTTTCCTTACCTCTAACTGTTCCCTCGGACCTATATTTATAAACATAATTTCAGACTTCTCCATATTCACCTGAAGCCCCGATTGTTCCTCAAACTCTCGCAGAGTTTCCTTCATTACTTTTACCATTTTCAATGGGGTCTGGGTTAATAATATTTCGTCGTCCGCAAACAAATTCACCTTCACCTCTATCTCCCCTATCCTGTACCCTTCCCACGTGCTGGCTGCCCTGATCTTGTTCGCTAGTGTTTCTATCGCCATTACGAAAAGCATTGGAGATAAGGGGCATCCCTGAAGCAGTTTACCATTATTGACTTCCATCAATGTTGGTTCTTGACTGCTTAATTATTATTATTTTGCTGACACAAAAACACATTATGTCACAGCAAATGAAATGTATATGCTGAATTTCGTATCACAAAATCACAAGTCGAGCACTTTCCAAGCGTCTAGGACTGTGTGATGTATTTTTGAATGATGCACACAGATCCAAGTAAGGTGGCCTTTTGGACAGATCGTGATTTTGTCAATGTTTATTGTTTCCAAATGCCAGCTGAGATCTTTTGGCACAACACCCAGTGTGCCGATGACCACTGGGACCACCTGTTCTGGTTTATGCCAGAGCTTTGCAGTTCAATTTTGCCACCTTGTCGTGGGGGGAGGGCTTAACTGCTCTGAGAATGCTGAGAGCTGAGCTGGTGGTAGTGTAACTACCAGCAGGTCCAACCAAGTCAGAGAGGTCTCAGCTGAAGAGTAGAACTAAGAGCATATAACCCATTAGCACTATGGAGAAACAAACAAAAACAAAGTCTATACTGGCTCAGTTGATGCCAAGGATAAAAAGGACCTTGGTGGATGCTGCTGATTCTGGACATCAATTGGCAATTGGGCTACAGAATCAAAATACAAATGAACAATCACAGAAGTGGCAGAATTATTATTATTATTATTATTATTATGGCTCAATATGTGGGGTTGTGGCCTGTAACCTCTGTCAAAGGGTGCTGGTACCTTGTCAGCCCTAGGATTCCCTAGCCTGGAGCCATAGCGGTTGCTGTGATTTTGAACTGCCTTGATTCTCCAGTGTAGATGCACCCCTTGCCACTTCCTCCAGGTGCGTCTCGGGCTGACCCTTCTCTTTGTGTGGTCTTTTCCAAGGAGAAGGGGCCTCTTATTTCACCAGGCCTCCCAAGGAAGAAGTTCCCTAAACTACTAGGGAGCATCTCCACTGTAGAATGAATGCATTTTGTTGTCACTGGCACTGCCCAGGCTCAATGCTATGGAATCCTAGGACTTGTCATTTGTTGAGATACCAGTGCTCTTTGGCAGAGAAGGTTCAAGGCCTTGTAGAACTGCCTTCCATGATTCCATAACATTGAGCCATGGTAGGCCAAATGGTATCAAACTGCGTTCATTCATTCAGTCTCTGGCCTGAGCAAAGATGCAAGGAGAGGCATAGGAGGGGGGGGGGGGGGATCCCAAATGGTTCTCTTCCTTCTCTTGCTTCACATAGTTTAAAGGAATGCAGGGAGGACTCTTCAAACTGACCATTTGCTGTCCTTCAGTGGCACACAAAAGCTGCTTAACAGAAGCTGGGGTTTTAAGGCCCAGTTCATACCAAGTCTTATGATGGTCTCATTATTAAGAGATGACTGCCATGTGTGGATAAGAACCAAAAACGAAATGGCAACACCTTTCTATCATTGTAAAATCATAGTAAAACCCATGTTTTCTGTGGAGAGTCAACCAGTCTGTTGCCACGGATCCATGTAACACTGCCTGGTGGGAACCACACCAAAGCAAGTGTCATATGACTATGGGCCTGTTAGTCCCTGTTAAAGGCTAACCAGTCTTCCTAACTTGTCTTTCTGTATCACCTCCCAGATGATGAATAAATAAAACATGAGTAATGCTCCTGCAAAAATAAACTGAATTATTTGGAATATATTTAATCCCGAGCCATTAAATTCAATGGAATTGTCCAATAGTTGCTCAGAGACAGTGAATTTCCTTAGCATGCAGAACAGACTCAATCTTTGCACCACTTGTAAGAACATGTGTGTATCAATTGAATCAGAGCTTTGAAATCCTATGGATCATATCTTCCTATAACTTTCATGCTGTCATGGTCAATGTTTTACAACAAAGAGGTCAAATAAACCAAAACAGGGGCACATAGGGTAGCAAAGGATGGAGTATCCCTATGCAAACCTGCTTTCATTACTTGTCTATGGGAATTATCTCTCTAGCTCAATATTGTTGACCAGAGGGGGTTGTGGTTGTGGTTGGAGGCATCTTTTTGCATGCTGCTCTGTGATCTATAGTCACAAAAAGCAGTTTTTCCCAGGTCTAATTTAAATGCATCCACAATCACATTTAGTCATTTTCATATCTAATTTTAAAATATGTATTTAATCAAACAATAGGAAAAAACAACAAAACTCCCACATTCAATCCAAAGAACAAGGAGGGATGATAATCCTACCCTATGAAATGCACATCGTCAGTGTCCTTGTCATCCATTTTGAAAGGTTCATATACAAGCCTAAATGCCCTGAAGACACCACATCCTGTCTTATCTTGGAAGCTAAGTATGGTGAGCCCTCACTAGACATTGGATGGGAGATCACTAGTGAACCCCTGTGCTGTAGGCTATATTTCAGAGAAATGAAGTAACAAAACTATCTCTGAGTACTCTCTAAGAAAGCCCAATGAAATTGGGGGGTTGCCATAAGTCAACAGGCAAAATGAAGGGAGATGTATGTATGTATGCATGTATATAATTGTTAGGATGTCAATTTTTTCCATAAGTGTACAGGAGGTACATGAATTCATCTGTATCGATATCAGGCTAAGAAATGAATTACTTCAATGCCTTTCAATAATAGCTACACCGTTCTCTTTTGCAGTACTAGGTAGAGGAAAGAGAAGACAGAGGACCTAATCCTATTGGACTGAGGCACTATTTTGCCATAAGTATAGATAGCAGTGTGATGGCGGGGGGCGGGCAGGGTGAGTATAAAATGGTGATAGACCAGTGAGAATGAGGGGCCAGCCATGAAAGCAGCTTCTGTCAGGGAGAAAGTTGACTCATTGACTCCTCCTAGTGATTGAGATAGCTTTTTCTACCATAGTTACGCACAACTTTAAAAAACTGGAATGTTATTCCTCCAGCTATAGTAGGAGAGCATCACACAAGATCGAAGTCACCAACAGAATCCTGGTTAGAAGCATCCATTGAAAGCTTTGACCTATCGGTTTTTAGTACAAGCAGATTCAGTGTTAGATTTGATATTGTTACCAGTGCATTAGCAAGTGGAAGGTGTACATTTGGCCTTTTTTGTTCTCTCCACATTAACGCTGTTACAGTTTAGGTAAATCTATGTATACCATTATGATTGAAAGAATCAAAGTTTTAAAAAATCTGGTGTGTTCTTCCCTTTGCTGTGGCTGTAAGAAACTGAGGAACAAAGCTCTATAGGGCCAGATTGTACACAAAAGGCAGGAGCTCAAAAAAAGGGGGTGAGGAGAGAAAGGGGAGGGAGAGCAGAGCCAAGGGGAAGCTTATTTTGTTGTAGGAAATCTGCTACCCATAAACTGCACCCCATATGTCCTGCCTGAGGTGAGACTTTTAGTCTCAGGCCAGCCCAGCAATGTGGGGGACCTGTGGTCAATTACAGCCTGTGCTTTGGTCTGTTCAGAACTAAATTGCAAACCATTCAGTTCAGAAAAAAGACCCCAGTGTACTTTGAGAGTGCCAGTGGAAGTTTCTGTTTACTTTTATACCTTATTATATGGCAGATATAGATGCTTCTTAAGAATAATTGGTCTCGTGACCACAAGCATTTATTATTATATAATATGTATTCATTGGGGGTGAAGGGAAAGGAAAGAAAGGTTTATTCAGAGTTGTCCCATTGTCCTGTAGGAATTCTACATCTGAAATTGTCTCAGAGATGTGATATTTGGGAAAGAAACCAATACACCATTAGACCAAATTTGGATTCATTCAGCAGAAACTAGCATAAAGAAGGCATGGACCCCAGTCCTCTCATCCAAATAGGTTTCAAAATGTTCTCTCTCTCTCTCTCTCTCTCTCTCTCTCTCTCTCTCTCTCTCTCTCTCTCCCCCCCTTTCTCTCTCATTCTTTTCAAAGAAGAGCAATGCAGGTTTTATGCCTAGTAAATAATATTTTATTGCCTCTGGTTTACTGTGGCATTTCTTCCCTTTAGGAGTCTGCAAACTGCGTGGGTTAAAGGTCATTTCTCGAATCACTGGTATTAGCAAAGAATAGCAGAAAAACTGTAAAAGGGAGGGAGGAATGGAGTTGTAAAACAAGCCTGCCCTGCCTGGAATAAACCAATAAAGGGTCCTTCAAGCTGTTTGCTTGGATGTTTCTCAGGGTGTAATTGACCAATGTTGTGGGGCAAAGGAAAACACCTCTGAGGGGGGAGGCCATCCCCGAGGGAAAGAGGGAAAGAAGGGAAGCTGCACAGGCCTGGGATTTGAGAAATCAAAGCCAGCACAAGGGGCCAGGGGAGGAATCTGCATCTTTTGGGAGGTCTGCAAAGTTTGCTTAGTTTCCTGGAACACTCCCCTTTTTAAAAAAACGCGATGTTTTAGGACCCGTGTTCATTTTTTTTACAAGGGCAGAGGGGTGGGCTTCGAAAGGCTATATTGCCAGACCCTCAGTCCTGAATAGGCCCAGCCACCCTGTCTTCAAGACAACCTGAAGTGGCAAAAAGTGGCGAGGTTGCTTGGATTTCCTCAGCGTTTGTTTCCTACTGTTTTTATGGAAAGGATGAGGAGTGAGAGAACTGGAGATCTGGATGAACAAAGGCCTCATTCTCTCCTGTTTGTCAGTTTGCTTGGGCCGATCCAAAAAGTTGCACCCACTAAATAGAGTAGAATACAGACTGGAAGAGATGTGCATTTTGTATCGGGAATATCCAAGGCACCAGATCATATATGGCCATGGAAAGTAAGCAAGTCAGGCCTGACTACTGAGTCAGGAGACCATCAACAAATAACAAGCACTGCAAGCTATATTTCAGAGGAAGGAACTAGCAAAACCACCACTGAGTATTCCTTGCCTAAGAAAACCCTATGAAATTAATGGGGTTGCCATAAGTTGATGGGTGACTTGAAGGCAAAATAATTGTCCACTGCCAACATGGTGTAGTGGTTTGAGTTTTGGATTGGGAGACCAAGGCTCATATCTCTCCACTTAGCCATGGGAATTCACTAGTGATCTTGGGCAAATCACACCGTTCTCTCAGCTTCAGAGGAAAGCAATCACAAATGAGCTTTGAGACAATCTTGCTAGGAAATTGCTATGATTTAGAATGAAATCCATTAGGAGGAGGCAACCTGAAGGCACAAACCCCCACAAAATAACAATAAAGGAAACATATCCTGCTGCTGACAGATATTTTAAACTGTAGGTGTTCCAACTGAACTGTTGATCCCTGTGGTTTCCTACAGAAGATGTGCTTCACACACCACATGCAAGCACACACAGAGAAAAGTATACACATGCATACACAGCACCCCCTTGTAGTTTGTTGAGGACATACACAATCACCTGCCAACAGTGGAGCATTTCTACAGACCTGTGGACAGATGGTCTGGCACAAAGCCATAGACGAGAAGCTAGTGATACTGTTAAACTGAGCAAGATGTTCTATTCATTATCCTTTACTAAGGCTTCCAGATTTCAAATACAGGCCCCAAGTCTCCAGTCATCATGGTCCATCTTCAGGCAGGAGACAAGAGTACAGATTTCAGTCTCATCCAGACAAGAGGAAAGGACTGATACAATATCCAGTAAATCCTTAGTAGAGTAACAGCTTTCTACAACTTTATAATTTTTCTTGACATCATCAGAAATTATCCCTATGCAGGCATGTAGCCGGGGGGTGGGGGGTGGGCTTGAGGGGCTTCAGCCTCCCCTCCCCCAACATTCTTAGGGTGGTCCGCGAGAATGCCTTACTGGTACATTATTTAAACTGTTATGTTTATTTATATCATAATCTAATAACTATGCTCAATATATCCCATATGCATGGGGGTATTGGGATAATGATACAAAAGGTTTGCTAGGGTAGACCCTCTCTCACTCAGACTCAACCCCCCTCGAATCAAACTCACCCCCACCCCCCCGAACCAAAATCCTGGCTACGGCCCTGTCCCTACGTCTCAGGTTTTGGCCTTGAACTGGCAACCCTATCCTTTAAGGAGCCTTTCACACTATGGGTAACTATGATTACATTTTAACTGCTGCTGCATCGTGTTGTGGAATCCAGATATGGGAAATTTGACATTCTAGCATGCTCTTACTGAGAATCCCAAACATCTCCCACTTCAACTGCAAATTTCAGAATTCCATCAATTTGTGCCATAAGAAAACATCCCTGTTATATGAAGGAGATGAGGGCAAGATGTATTTTTTCTCTCTCTTATCTTCATAAGTCCAATGAGAAAGTCTGGCTGAGAGGTAATTTCAGTGAATTTCTAGTGAAGGATGCTTTTGTAACAGACCACATTGCAACACTTTTTAAATTTGCCACTGGCTGGGTTCAGGTATTGTGATACAGGATGAGTATTCCTTACTTGAAGTGCTTGAGAACTGAAGTGATGATGATGGATTTTTGAACAGCTATATTTTCATATATGTAAATGATGACATATTTTGGAGATGGGACACAGTTCTAAACATGAAATAAACGTATGTATCATATATATTTTATACACATGACAATTTCTTAAATATTTTAAATAATTTTGTGCATGAAACAAAGTTTGTGTACACTGAACTATCAGAAAGCAAATTATCTACTCATGAGGATAATTTTGGATTATGGAGTATTTCGGATTGCAGAATTTCTGGCAAGGGATGCTCAACTTGTACTCAGAAGAATCCAACAAACAAGTCCCATTGGGTTCATTGGTTCCTGCACAGGGAGACTAGCTGGAACAATTACTCCATTCTGGGTTTTATCTGAACTTTAAATAAACTATTCAATGTGCTGAATTTACTGTGTGGAGAGGGTTTAGCACCTCAGCTCATTCAAAGTCTGTAATGCAACCCTGAGGCTTACCATCGATTCACATGGAAGCCACCAGCCACCACCAAAGTTTTTTTAAATATAGCCAAAGTGGGTCCAACACATTCACCTTTCCTGTTCCATGTATCTATGATCCCGAACAGAGTAGTATCAATAGTCAGGCATGATAAAAGGTGCACCTTTTTTGCAGGAAGAAAATGCCTTTTAAAATGTTCTCAGCTTTTGAACTCTTTATTTTTATTTCTTTGCTGTGATTCAGTAGCCACTCTATTATAATGTCAGCTCTTTACAGATGAATTCAGCATTAACAAGCCGATTACAAATATTTTAAAGCAACTGAAATACACACAACAATCTTCTGCTCTAACCATGACTTACATCTGGATCCAGCCCTATAAAAGGGAACTGGGTCCAGCACCATCCACAAATGAATGTTCCTGTATAAAAATGTACACATAATGTACAAGCCGGGCCGTAGCCAGGATTTTGATTGGGGGCTGAGTTTGGTTCGGGGCCCTGAGACTGGGTGGAAGAGGGTCTACCCTAGCAAACCTTTTGTATTGTTATCCCAATAACCCCATTAATATGGGATATAATGAGCATGGTGATCAGATCATGATTTAAATGCACATAACAGTTTAAATAATATACCAGTAAGGCCTTTTCGTGGACCATCCTGAGAATTGGGGGGCTGAAGCCCTCTTAGCCCCGCCCCCTGGCTACATGCCTGGTACAAGCTATTGCTTTTGTACAGATTTTACATCATGTGTGTATGTGGCCGAGGTGTCCATTTACAAAGACAGCCTCCCAATTCCACAAACAGGCTATAGTTCCAAGTGCTGAGAAGCCTCCAAAAGCACTCCCTCCACTGACATTGCAGGTTATAGCGAGTGCCAGGAACACGTACTGTAGCTCAATCACTACCCATGTCCTCCCCAAACACTACAGCTCACCACCCAAGGAATACTTTCATTTGGGAAACATTTCATCCTAGATTGGATGTGTTTCCTCCACAACAGGCAGGCATCCCAGGGTTCCTTGTGTGGAATTTGCATGACTCTGCCCACTGCCTCTCCCTTAACCCTTTCCTACCCTTTCCAAGGAATTGATCAGCAATTTCGAGGAATTGATCAGGGGTCTGGGGGACTGACTCAACAGGATGGAAGTTGTAGTTCACCCTGGATCAAGACATAGCACTGTGACACCCTTTGATAATGGACCTGGACCACATTTGGCATGCAGAATCCCCATGGCCAGGTTTGGGGAAATTGACCTTTATTTATAGAAGTTGTAGTTCACCTACATCCAGAGAGCACTGGGTACCCAGCCAATGACAGATCTGGACCAAACTTTGCATACAGACCCAACATGGCCAACTGTGCATACATGGACAACTGTGATTACTGGCTGGGTTTGTGCGTGATTGCCCTGGGAATCTGGGAGTTGTAGTGCACCCTTATCACTAAATCTAGATATCAGTGAACGCAGCTGATATCAGATCTCAACCGCACTTGGCACAAGGACCCAACATGACCAACTTTGAATAATGGCAGGGTTTGGGAAGGATTGACGATTCTGGGAACTGTAGTTCACCCACATCCTTATGCATTTCCTAATGAGACCGTTCATAAAAAACAAAAGGAAATACTCATTTTTTTCTAATAAATAATGTTAGACATTAGCAAACTGATATTACCAAACTTCAAAAAACAAACAATTCCTATCTCAAACAACTAGCCAGGTCCCCAAGCTAGTGTTTAATAAAATGAAGACATAATAAATGCAAGATAAAATCAACTTCACAGGGGGCTTTATAGATCAAGAGATACATTAATTTATCATCTGAATTTTGTTTGCAGTCTCAGCTAGAATAGACCCAACAGATTGTGAGTCAAGACTTACATAAACCCAATGATCCAAAGGGTCTACACTGCCATATAATCCAATTTCTGAATCCAGATTATCTGCTTTGAACTGAATTATATGGCAGGGTCAATTTATACAATCGAGGTCAAAGTAGATAATCTGGAAACTAGATTATATGATAGTGTAAATTCAGATGTACTAACAGGATTCAGGTCTTTAAAAACTAATAAACTGCACTGTTGCTCTTCCTTTACCGAAGTCACAACACTCTGGATGAAATATAGTTCAGGATTATATGTTTTGTTCTTCAATGTTCCAGAATGGCATTCATCTTAATATGCCAGCTATGATATGCACTCTTATTCCACTTAGAATCATATAATCATTGAGTTGGGAGAGATCTTGTGGGTCATCCAGTCCAACCCCCTGCCAAGAAGCAAGAAAACTTTAATTGCTATGGCTGCCTCCTATGAAGTCCTGGGATTTGCAATATAGAAAGAAGCATTTAGCAATCTCAGTTAGAGAACTCTTGAACCTCATTAAACTATAAATCCCAGAATGATAGGAAAGGCAGCCACAGCAGTAAAAGTGTAGAATGTGAATAGGACCCAAGGGCTGTCTTGTCCAACCTCCGGCCAATGAAGGAAATCCATATCTGAAGCAACTCTGACAGATGACATTCCAAATTCTGTTTAAAGACCTGCAAGGAAGGAGGGGAAAAATCACTTTTTGATGTAGTGAGCTCTCATTGTCAAGATGTTCTTTCTAAAGCACCTTCTCATGCTTTACATTTATGAGATATTAATTCCCAAAAGCATTTTTATGAGGATAGTTCCATTTTTCTCACCCTGTAACAAAAAAATTCCATTACTTCTTTCAAAATCTTTTGCAGATAGATTTGTATGTCATAAAATTTGAACAAAACCTGAGCAATGTGAACACTATATTTATATACTAATGTTTAAAATTGAGACAGCCCAAAAAGACAAAGACAAAGGATCTTTGGAATCTGTTGGGGTTGAGTTCCAGTACCCCCTCCCCATGGACACAACACCCATGGATGCTCAAGTCCCATTACATATAAAGACATAGTAAAACACTATCCCTTACTTAAAATGACAAAATGAAGGCTTGCTTTTTGGATCTTTTAAAAAAATGTTTCCAAGGTGTGGATATGGATGAACAACTGTACACATTAAAATACAGGAACATAATAATGTAAGCTATCAAATGATTGTCCAACCTTTGTGGCATAAATGCCTCTAGCATAAATAGTTTATCGCATATCAGACACATAGTAGGAAGGAAATCTCTTGTAATGTAAAATTAGACTATTTACTTTTTCTTTCATTTTATATATGTTGTCAATCTCTTCAATTTGGCAGCAATCCCTATTCTGTTTAACTATTCCTTCTTAGATGATATTAGCCTTCCATTTTATTTGGCAGCAGCCAACATTCTTGTAGCTAAAAGGAAGATATTGATCAGTATCAGATTTTGCTTATGCATGAATTCATTAGAATCGTCCAGTGCAGACATTGCTTCATTGCTATATACTACATCCAATACTTCAAATTACATATATTAATCTTTATAATTGGTATTTTCATTTTTAAAAAAATCTATGACTAGATTACAGGAAGACTGGACACACAGTCATATTCAAGATTGAAGGTGAAAACTATTGATTTAGTCATTGTACTGGTAATATTTATAAGAGTAACATAACAATATTTTATGTTTCTTAAGGAAAACTAAATACCACTAGATTCCAGTGGATTTACTTCCTAATCTATTTGGTTTGGATTGCAGCCTAGAGGCAGATTATGCCTTGGTGACATGCTGGAACAATTCTCCTTTCATGGTTCTCCTATAGAGCAGGCATGGGCAAACTTTGGCCCTTCAGGTGTTTTGGTCTTCAACTCCCACAATTCCTAACAGATAGTAGGCTGTTATGAATGGTGGGAGTTGAAGTCCAAAACACTTGAAGGGCCAAAGTTTGCCCATGTCTGCTGTAGAGGATGGCAGGGAAAGCCATCTCCTGGTTTTTTGACATGTTTAACCAATTCACAAGATGTGTACTAGAGATCAGGCTTCTTATATAATTGCACTTCATTTGTGGAAACCTTCCCAAGTAATGTTAAGCTGGTTCCCAACCTTTTTTTTGACCAGGGACCACTTGACCAGGGACCACTTTGACCAGGGAGCACTCTCCAACATTAGTATCAAAAGGGTTACGAATCAGCTTTTGGTCAACTTTAGATTTGCTTTGGTTATTTGGGGTGCTGATTCAAAAAAATGCATTGGATAGACCACATCAGCTCTAGTTTCCGATGCAGAACTGATGCCATCCAGTAGTTGCCATCTGCTCGCCAATGGAAAAACATATTGAATGATCTAGAACTGATGTGATAGTAGTAATCTTTCATGGGTAGTCAGCCTCCCCACTCCCAATATCTCTGTTGCCTTGGCACTATAAGAGGGTATCACAAATAATGGTGAGGATCTGGACCATATTTTCATTCTTGCGGACCACTGGTGGTCCTTGGACCATAAGTTGGGAACCACTGGTCTATACTGATGGTGCATCTACATTACAGAATTAATCCATTTGAAACCATTGTCTACAATAGTTCAATGTTATGGAATCATAAGAGTTGTAATTTTACAAGGTCTTTAGGTTTCTCTGCCAAGAATACCAGTGCTTCACCAAACTGCAACTTCATAGCACTAAGCCGTGGCAGTAAAGTGTTTTCAAACTGCAGTCAGTCTACAGTGTGGCTGTACCCTGAGATTTCAATAGACACTCAAAACTATATTACTTCATCTGCTTTTTCATTTAGAAAAATATTTTGAATGTTATATATATATATATATATATATATATATATATATATATAGATATGTGTGTGTGTGTGTGTGTGTGTGTGTGTGTGTGTGTAATTTTATTGCACGTTATTTATTTATTTTATTTATTTGTCACATTTCTATACCGCCCCTCTCAGCCCAAAGGCGACTCGGGGCGGTTTACACAAGGCAGTCTCTGCCCTCAATACAACACAAGCAAACCATGCCAAAATAAACAGTGTGTAAATACTTCAAAAAGATAATCAAACTTGATAACTGTTGGAAAGATGGGCTGGTCTTTTTGTGGATTCTTGTATGTGGTGGCCCTTTAAGAAAACTGCAATAAGCTAGGAAAGAGTGTTATGTATTAGTGGACATGTTGCTCCAGATAGGTTGGCCTGGTTAGATTTTATCTGTCACTAGGGTTTGATAAAAGCACTAGTGTCTCTAGCTCATATGGAGTTAGTCAAAAGCATGATTACTACTCCAAGATGATTACAGCCAAGAACTGGAAGTCATCATTGAAACCGGATATAAAAACCTACTTATTAAATCCAAGTAACATAATGTAAATGAACAATCCTATTATATAGACAGACATGAGAGAAAATCCAGAAAAGTCAGGTCACTGGAATACTTTATGGAATGCACAACAGCATTTACTTTCCAAATAAATGGCAAACATCAAAAACAGAATATTTAATATTGCATTATATTATACAGGAGAAAAGCACGCCAAGCAGAGAAAAGGTGAAATGTCTAGGAACCTCTTTACACGAGACAAAAATGCCATGTTTTTCCACCTTCATGGTCAGCTTTGATGGGGCTTGCCGTGCACCATCATACGATGCACATCAGGCCCTGCCCACTTTCCTCCCAAAGTGGAGGCAAAGTGCTGAAAGGAGCTTCACCCTCCACTTAAGAGAGGAAAGCATTGTGTGGGTAGCTCCAACAGAGCTACCCACACTTTTGGTCCTAAAAGCCCATGTGATGGCAGAAAGGGCAATGGGGCAACACACATTGCTGTACATTGGCACCTTTTCCTGCCATCTATCACATGGAAACCCCTTTCTGCCATGTGATGGGGTTAGGAAAGGGTGCCAATGCACCCTTCCCTGCCCTCTATGTTTGTTGAGGGGAGGAGGGAGGGTGTGCAGGGTACCCACAAGTCACTCAGCACACCTTCCCTTTAGCTGGTGAAAGCTGGTGAGATGGAACAGCCCAGCTGGGCCATGTGACAAGGTACTAGGTCTCCTCTGAGGCCCATCTACACTGCCACAAACCCTCCTAGCCTATCCACATATTCCAAGAACTCACGTTGGTCCAATAAAACAATTAAAGAGCATTGATGTTTCCAAGGGTGACTGAGAACCCATCCAGATATACTTAAAACCAAGACCTGTCTCGGTTTTAATGGGGGCATCCAAACAACCAAATTAATTCAGAACAAAGCAACCTTGTTTTTTTTTCCTGTATGATATAATGAAATATTAATGATGCACCATGAGAACACCCCCTTCTATCTCCTAGCATGTCATTTCTTCATGCCAGGAGAGTGCAAGGAGGGCCATAATGGTGGCCAGGTAAGTTAAAAAACTTTTAAGAGGTTATTTTGGGTGGTAGACACCCCCCCCCCCCGGGGCCAGGAATGCCTGGGTTTGTTGGGGTGTATGGGGACTTAAACCCACATTGGCATGAATTTAAGTCCTGTGTGGAAGTGTCCTGAGATGTTTCTAAGTCAATCTCCTGCTTTGATTTGGACTCTTCAAACAGGACATTACAACGGCTGTCCAAGGGGATGGAATATTTATTCCATCCATTATCATGTAGTCATCTTTATGTGAGCAGACACTTACAATATGCTTTTACAAGTCCTAAGACTGTGGAATGACCTGCCAGAAGATTTCAGACAGCTAAATCCGCTGTTAGAATATAAAACACAATTCAATACCTATCTCCTTTAGTAAGCTTATCCAATCAATTTTAACTTGTGAACCTGCAGGATGAATTTGAATCTGTCTTTTGCCTGTGTATATTTGTTATATGTATTTTATAGTGTTTTGTTTTATCTTGCTGTTTTAATTGTGTTGTATCCACCTGAAGCTGCAAGGATAGGCACACAATAAATAAACTATGATTATGATGATGTCCTGTACCAACCTAGATGCCAAAATTATTTTCTTCTATCATACTACAGCAATGTGATACAGGAAATGTAGGAGTTATCTGTTGCTGCAGGCATTCAACACAGTAAATAGATTACTCTATGGGACTTGTTCTTGCCCTTTTCCCAAAATGTTTTCTTTCTCTGAATGTACAAGAAGTCAAAAGAATCAAGACATTTGATAGGTCAGGTAACAATCCCCCCTCCCAAATGTACAGTATATGTGTGTTTTGGTAAACTATAATTCTGTGGCTCTAGTTTGTCATAGAAGCTTAATGGTAAGACATTAATTACAGACAAAAGGAAGCATGCTTCACACAACATTGTTGTAACTGCAACTACCTAATACAAGAATTTGTATCAGCTGCCAACTTGTATGATTTTAATAAGAGGTTACGGAAATGCATGGATGATGGGTCTGTCAATGACTACTTGGCTTCATTTTAGTTGTCAAAACCAGGAAAACTATTTATTCAATTTATTTGGATTATGCATTTGGTAGTACTTGTAAGATCTCTTTCTAGTCTTTCTTTCTTTTTTGCTTCATGTGCCAAAATACTTTGGCTAGTGTTGGGTACAACATACCTTGATTTAAGAAGGGCAGCTGCCATCAGACACTCCAACCCAGGCCATCAAATGTCTTGTCTCAATCTTGCACACGGAATTTACTCTGGAGTAATCTTCATGAAATACCACAGGTCCATCAGTGCTCCTTAAGAAGGGACAATAGATTGCATCCCTAATAAAAGTTTGTTAAACTTAAATATCTTCTTTCACAGCTAGCTGTGATAGGAATTTTATTTATTTATTTCAAATATTTGTACCCCACCCTTCTCACCCGGGGTGGGGGGGGGGGGGAGAGACTCAGGTGGCTTTCAGCCAAATGCTGGTCAGACCCTTTTAGGAAGAGCAGGATATGACTGTAAATTATTGAATATTTGCCTTTCAGATGATGATAGATAGATAGATGATAGATAGACAAAGACCCTCGAGAAATCAACAAAAAGATGATATACTGCTTGAGTTCTGTGAAGAATATTTTATAATTTTCTCCATATTTAAGCCAAAAGAACCTCTCTCCTGTCTGAAAGGTTTGGCTACCTTCTCCTTCTTCCTCCTCCTCCTCTTTTCAGAATGGAATCTAAAACTATCCCAAAGTGAAATCAGATTGCTCCAAATACTGGTCAGACCCTTTTCCTCCCAATATGGTATTCATTTGAGTTTGATCTCCTGTAGTTAATCATAACTGTTAAGCTCTCCTTTGTAGTATAACTGCTAAACTGCACTAAGAATCCGTTCTGGAGAAAAAAGCAAGTGTCCCTTGCATCCCAGTTCCTGGATGCAAATAGAAATATGCATAATAACAAAACTATCTTGTCAACCACAAACTTTCTCATAACATATGGGTTATGTAAGCTGCTTCCAAATGTCTTGGATATGTAGAATAGGACAAAAGTTAGCAAAATGCAAAGGTTTGATTCTGGGTTTGTTTTATTGTGTTTTTTGAAAGAACTTGAGAAACTTCCTAACTCTTCACATGGCTGAGCTGCATAAAAGCATGAGGCTTTTATCATTACATCAAGGCATCATGCTTGATTGGTTTCATCTGGCTTACCCAAATCAAATAAGCAATTATTTATCTTATTCTCTGTCTCTGTTTTCAGTGTCTTTGGGTTGGAAATAAATGGTGCTCTTGCCAGGACTGGGATGCAATCTTAAATCCGACAAGTCACTATCTGGGGGTGGAGGGTGATGGAATGCCATTTCAGAAAAGCCAGTTTCCCCATAATTCCTCTTTAGGTATTTGTAGTTTAACAAACAGACAAGGTCATGTGTGTCAGAGGCAGCATTTAGAAAAAGTAAGAACCAAGAGGGGAAAATGTAATCCTCAGAACCAACTGATTAGAAAATGGAATCCTTTGAAGAACGGCTCATTCAGAATAATCTTCTTTGAATTCTGTGATGTGCTTCAATCATCTTAGACACCTTAACAAATAGAACATAATCCCTTTGTCCAGAACATCAAACGGGAATGGTACTTAGAGACCAGGCTTGGGAGGCACTGAGTGCCCTTCACTGCTATTTACAGACAGCGAAAACAGAATGTGCTCACTCCAGGAGAAAAAAAATAAAAAAATAAAAGCGGAGTGGATCTCTGTAAGCAATCTCTACCAAGTGTCAAATTCATATAATTGTGTCAGTAAGCTGACTTGCCAAGAATTTCCAGATTGCGCTATAGTGACTATAATAAATATACACAAATGGGAGAGAATTATTTCTTATAGTGATGGCCACCAACTTGGCCAGGTTGAAAAGGGGATTAACAGATTTAACGTGGCTAAGGTTATTAGTGGTAACTAGTCACACTGGCTATATATTTCCTCTAATAGCAGTAGCAGCAGCATGACTCTGAACACAAGTTCTTAGCAAGCACAATCAAAAGAGTGCTCTTGCACTAATGTTATGCTTGAGGATTTTCTGTCAGGCCTCTAGTTACCTGCTATGCTATAGGAACCAAGTGCTGAACCAGTGAAAGTGCAGGTCTGATTCAACACAGCTAATTTCACATTTTTGTGTTATTTTGATTAGCCAGATCAATGCAAAAATTAATAGTTGAGCTGAGTGAAAAGGACTTATAATGGCCTTTTAGTTAGCCTAGTTTGCAGCACTGGCAAACAAAATGACCGCTGCAACATTTCATCCACTTAACTGCTTTTGTACAGAAGGCAGGGGCAGTGAAGTGAGATCTGAGTGTTGTTGAATGCTTTCAAGTTTCCAATTTATGTTGGCCCTAAGGCAGAGTTTTTTGGAGCTGAGAGTGTGTGATTCACCAAGGTCACCTGGTAGGTTTCCATGGCCAAGCAAGGAATCAAACTCTGGTCTCTAGAGTCGCAGTCCAGTGCTCAAACCAGTGTATAGTGGAGCATTCCAATTAGTACTTTCCCTTCTTCTGGGGTATATTAGAAGTTTAAAGTACACCTCACCAAATGTAGATGTGATTTGATACTTCTTACCCCAGAAAATAGCACCTAGAAGTCACCTGCAGATATATCCACAAAAGTTTGTCCTATGGTGAAGCGATGAAGTTTTTGCCAATGGGAGGAACAGAGCCTAGAAAGGTTATTTTATGGTCTACAACTCCTGGAACTTCTAGAAAACACTGGGCATTACAGTTCCAAAATGTTATTTTCCCCAGATTTAGCGAAGAATCAACAACTATTTCACCCCCCATCTACCATGAAAGTTACACACATTAGGTCTGGGGGATGGGAGGAAAGAGATTTTACACACACCAGAATCTGTTTTAAAGACTCTAGTATTCACACTGGAAGCATTCTATAAACATCAGAGAGAAGAAAATTATTTAATGGGGTTGTCTTAACTGGTACTACTAATTAGAGTAAACCTAGTATATCAATTGCTAAACAGAGAACAAACTCAATTCATTCACTGAGTCTTTTTCTTGCAAGGAATGACAGTAGGATATAGGCACAATACTGGCTCAGCTCAAAAGACAAACACTGTAAAAAGTGTCACTTTGTAGTGGGAGTGGGAAGGAATTTTCTTCATGATATCAGAAGGAAGTGGAGACAAGAAACCATCAAAACCATGTCTAAGTACCTTCTTTTACAGATTTATACTGTAGTTTCACATTATCTTCTACTTTCACATAATACATTAATGCAGAAAGTAAAGATGTATCTAGATTAAATACAGTGATAATATTTACAAAATAGATGCACTGTTCTCAAAAGGTTGTGCCTACCTTCACTCTTAAATTAGAATAAAACCCAGCATCAAATCTCTGTAAAACAATGGCAATTAATGGTTCCAAGCAATAATACTTTTTCTGCATCCCACATCAGGCAGTAACATTTCTATTCCAGATTTTAGTCCTAATTTTAAAGAAGCTGTCCAATGTGTCAAATTTATTTTGGGGAAGGAAAGAATGAGAATCTTGGGCAGATAATTTAAAATTCAGATCAAAGCCAAGCCTGGATTCACTAGCCCATCAACAAACCAGCACTGTGAATACTTACTCAGAGGCAAAGTTTTCTGTATTAAGTTAGGATCTTGAATACATGACTGAGTAACAGCAGAGGAGAGGCATATTTTTCATCCCTGCATTCTCAGCGGGTTGCAACAGTTCATCATGTTTCATTTTAGGCTGATTGCCTGCCATTTTTAAAAAATACTTTGAAAGAACTTTTGGGAATATGTGGGGGACCTGTGATATGGTCGGTGTAAAACTGCTGCCCCCTGGTTGCGCTGATAAGCAATTTCTTCCACTTCAGTCTTGATTTGTTCATGGACAATCCAAAATGATCTAGAATAGGATTAATGCATTCTATAAGAAACATTAAGAAAGACATGCTGTATGTCTATTTTTTCCAACTTTAAGTACTCTTGATAGATTCCTTAATAAAGATTTAAAAATAGAAGTGTAACAGGGAAAGGTTTTTTGTAACAGGATAACATTGATTTTGAAACGATAAAAACAATTCAGATTAAATCAATAAACACAGCTAGGTTGGCAGGAGCTGGGGCTAACAGTGGGAGCTCTCCCGTGACAGAGATTTGAACCACCAACCTTCTGATCAGCAAGTTCATCAGCTCAATGGTTTAACGGTGGATTTTTAAAAAGATTTCAAAATTCATCCTTCAAAGAAGCAGCGCCAACAACTAAAGGTTTTGGTAAAAGTCACTCTGTTAGACTACACCCTGAGAGGGTCATGCTGACCAAGGAATTCTGAGTGTTGAGGTTCAAAAATATTAACTGGTTTTATGTGTTTATGGATTTAATCAGAATTGTTTTTAACACTATGTTTAATGCTGTTTTAATACTTGTATATTTTAAATTATATGCTTTTTTATGTTTAGCCACTTTGAGTCTCCTGTGGAAGAGATAAAGCAGGGTATAAATAAATATAATAATAATAATAATAACTTCACCTAATCCTTGTGACTCATATATTTGTGCTTTGCTCATAAACATTATTTCAAATAAATTGAAACTCCAAAGCAGAGAAAGAAAACAAGAAAGAGAATCAGAATCCATGTCCATTTAGAGAAACACATGAATGAATATATATTGCTATTGAAATAAAGAAAAGATTGACAGTATGACTGGTCCAAGGTGATCCAGTGGATTTCCATATACAAGCAGGGAATTGCACCTGATCTCTGGAATTGGATGAACTGTTTAAATTTTCTCTGTATTTACCATGTCAGGATTATTCTTGGCCAAGTAAAGCAATCCATTTCTCTGTATCTGAACAGTGAAAACATTACACCACATTGACTATCATTCTTGATATATTTGCTTCTATCATTAAATGACAAACATGATACTCATAATAAGGAGATATACAATTATAGAAATAGCAAAATATTTTGTGTGTGAAGGAAGAGAGTTCAGCTGTTATATCTAAAAGAAATTAACACATTTGCATTAATTAGTGACTTTTATCCTTGCCATTCCTACAATAAGCTCAATATGATGTATGTAAATGATTCTCTTCCCCTTGTTCACAACAGCCTTGTCAAGGAGGAGGTCAGGTTGAAGGAGAGAGTGGCTGGTGCAAGATGACCCAATGACTTTAACTGCTCATCATGGACTACAAGCTGGATCTCCAAGTTCCAGTCCAGTGAACACTATACTACATAAACAACCATAATTTAATAAATTATCAAACTGATGAAGAGTAATAGGGATATTTAAACTATGCTTGAACCACATAAATTCATGACCACATACATACACATTATTGTAGCTTTTTAATTCTTGGCTTGTGACTCTCTGCATTCACACCAAACTGCCAGGTGCATAATTAGTTCCATAAACCAGACAGAGGAAAGACAGCAGTGAATCTCAAGTCATGTTAGTACAAATTATCCTGACCTTTCCCAACCTTTGAAGAAAGGGCAGCCATTCCTCTTTTAGTCACTGGCACTTCAATGAGGCTTCCAATGGAGGCCCATTTGTCACTTTGTGCTTTTCGAACCAGGAACACTGGATGCTTTCCCCTGCATTTTCCAAGGGCTGGTGTTTTATTGACCAACTTGCTTGCTTGAGACCGAAGCTTATGTTCTTCTAAGGATGTACAAGTGCTAATTATGCAAACCCTTGCATTTCCTGCCTTCACAGTGTTCTCCAAAGAGATTTACGGCCTTAACATTTCAGATACAGAGAAATGGGTTGCTTAACTTGACTGAGAATAAATCTGACATGGGAAACACAGTCAGAATTTAAACAGATCCTCCAAGAGGCAGTCATCTGGAAAGGCCTGCGATTTAGTGATCACGCTCTCTCCTTTGTATTTCCATGTTATAATTAGCTGGTGACACATGGTTTTTAAAGTGGATTCTGAGGCATGATGGACTGACTCTTGACCCAGAATTTTTGAGGCAAGTGTGGTTCTAGCAACTATTATTTATATCCCTTTTTTATTTATAAAAATTTATAGCTCTTATTTTATTTATATATTTTTGCCCTATTTTTTACTCAGTTCACCTTTTGGTTTTTATTTTTATCACATTTTCACAATAACATCCATAAGATAAAAGAAAAAAAGAAAACAAATAGAGAAGGGGGAATGGGGGGGGCACAGCCTACTTGGGAATAACAAGGGGAAACATGGAGAAAAGGTGAATCAGGCCCACAAAATCTATATGACTGCTGGCATATCACAATTGCACAGAAAAAGGCCAATTTTACAGATGTCAGTAATGGAAAGACAGCAATATCAAGAGCCATTTATTTTGCCCATCAGTGAAAGTGTTTGCTACATTAATGAATAGTATAAAAGGCACCCACAAGACGGAAATGGCATCATGTGATAAATACAGCCAAACAAGACACTGTTTTGCTGAAATTCCACTTTGCCAGCCTTGTGGGATAAAGTTCATAGTCACCAATTAGGATGAACAGAGTTTGGGAAATATCTGTCCTATATCTAAGGAAGGTAGGATTTATCCTACTATGGTCTGCATGAAAATTGTTCCCGTTAAAGCTATTTTGTCTTTCTCTGTTGTCAAGAAGAATGAAAATGTCTCTGGAAGTATACGTTGTTGTTGCTTATTCATTCAATCGCTTCCTACTCATCGTGACCTCATGGACCAGTCCATGCCATGTGGACCACCATCTATCCATCTTGCCCTTGGCTGGCACCTCTTCCATTTTCCTTCCATTTTCCCCAGCATCATTATCTTCTCCAAGCTTTCCTGTCTTCTTATTATATGGCCAAAGTACCTCACCTTTGCCTCTAACATCTTTCCCTCCAGTGAGCAGTTGGGGTTTCTTTCCTGAAGTATGGACTGGTTGGATCTTCTTGTGATCCTAGGCACTCTCAGAATTTTCCTCTAACACCACAGTTCAAAAGCATCTGTCTTCCTTCGCCCAGCTTTCCTCAAAGTCCAGTTCTCACATCCATAGGTTACTACAGGAAAAGCATTATTTTAACTATAATGGTCTGAGTCCCTCTATAGAGGTAGAGAAGATCGGGCTTCAAAAGTTTTAAATAAATAAACAAATAAACTATGTGGATCTTCATTGCTAGTGTGATGTCTCTACTCTTAACTATTTTATTGAAGTTGGTCATAGCTCTCAACCCAAGAAGTAAATGTCTTCTGATTTCCTGGCTGCACTCTGTGTCTGCAGTAAATACAAAGTCAGTCACTGCCTCCATGTTTTCTCCCTCTATTTGCCAGTTATCAATCAGTCTGGTTGTCATAATCTTGGAGGTTTTTTTTTTGTTGTTGTTTTTTAAAAAAATGTTTAACTGCAACCCAGCTTTTGCACTTTTTTTCCACCTTGGTTAGAAGGCTCCTCAGCTCCTCCTTGCTTTTAGCCATCAAAGTGATATCATCTGCATATCTAAGATTGTTAATGTTTCTTACAGCAATTTAAACTCCAGCCTTGTATTCGTCAAGCTCTGCATGTTGCATGATGAATTCTACATACAAGTTGAATAGGTAGGGTGAGAGTATACCACCTTTATATATTCTGCCTTTATAATTCTTTCCTGCATTTGTAAGTTTATCAGCTCAAACTATGCTACAACAGGGCAATTAGTCTTTCTAGGTAACAATCCCATCTAAAACATGAGAACTGCACACTGGGGTGAGATGCATTTCCCTGTGAGATTTTGTCCCACTAATCCAAAGATAAACTTCCAGTGTTTGCTGAATGGAACTTAGATTAATGCTTCCTCCTGTTCAGTGTTTGGCACTATGTGAAAAGACTTCCCCAGTTTGATTTCCCCCCCCGACCAATGGACAATGTAAACCTCGAAAGATAGAAGTCTCTTTTTTGGATTTGGGAGTTGGCTTGCCTCATAACCTCACTATTGTGAGTTAGGGACTAAACTGAAGTTAGGTTTGTGTTAGAGCTTAAGATACCAAGGCTCTTCATTATTATGTCTATATGAATATGAGATTTTCCCAGAAGTGAGATATAATTTCCTCTGTTGAAATAACAGAAAATTGTGTTTTTTAAAAGGAGGATGGAGGTCACAAAACTGAATTCTCTCCAACTCATGTGTTGTGATGAAGCATTGCTTTTATTACACATGAGAATATTACAGCACCTTCAATTGTCTGGTGGATCTGACCCTTTTGAATGATGTTCTGCTTTCCAAGGCATGTGAAGTCATAATGAAGTGCCCAGCTATTTAGTAAATGGATTCAAAATGGAAATTGAGTAAAGAACTTGGTGGAAACATTTTTACAAGTTTAATTTCAGAACTTCTACCCTTATATTCCTTCTAGTTCCCATTTTCTACATCATGAGGAAAGACTGGTTTGATGGCATGACCTGTCAAAGACATGTCATATCCTTAGAGAAAGCAAACGAGTTGATTATAGCACATCATCCTTTTGTTGAACCTTTAAATCTCCAGATGGTGATGAATGACGCCTTCTACCGTATGTTGCCAGTGGCCAAGTTGGCTTAGGCTGATGGGAGCAACAAAATCTGAAGGGCCACTGCTTCTTCAACATCAGTCTAAACTATATATTTGTAATAACTATATCCCCAGGAAAAAAAGTATCTCCTGGGTGAGTGCAGATCACCTGACTGTCCTATTAGTTGTATAATCTTCCCAAATAGGATAATCTGATGCCATCTAGAGTCATTTTGCTGCATTCCAAGGGCTGCTTACATCATGATCCCCATATACGAATTTTCCCTAATTGGCTTGGGCATCTTGAGTTATTCATCATTGTGTCATTAGATTGAAACCTGCTATGGTTGTTAGCAGCCAGAACATCTGGAGGGCTCTTGTGGATGGGGACCTGGAATGGCTTTTTAAACAGCTGGATGTATTGCATCTTTGCCCAAAATGTTGCTTTTTTCAAAGATGTTAGATTTGTGTCACATTTTTTGATATAATAGAAAATGGATTCTACACTTCTGTATTCCAAGTGATGCATCACAGACATTGCCCATACATCACTTCTGTGTCTATCATAAACACACTTTTAAACACATGAGTAAATTGCACTTTTGCTTTAAAATATTACACTTTTGTTACCAGAAGAGCTCTTGCTATTGAACTAATTAGAGGTACTAATTTATCTAGCCGATGAAACAGGTTCTCTTTCTTTTGTAAAATTATTACACTGCTTTTAGCTTGAAGGATACTTAAATGGCATTCTATCAATATGTTTCCTTAGCATACTCTCCATCTTGCTACTCAAGTTATCTCTTTGCAGAATTCTAAACCTAAACCATGTCCCCTTTGACAAGTGTTTTGTGAGATCAAATGAGATCTATTTAACATCCTGAAGAAAAATGGAAAGTCCTGTAGGATCACACCAAGACGTTTCATTTGGGAATGAAAGTATTTCTGACATTGGTCAGCTGATGTTTCTGGAAACAACACAGGAAAGTCATATAAGCAACTTAGAGGTTCGAAAGTAGGGTCTTGTTAAGAGATGAGATGGCTCACATTTGTTAAGAATTGGAAAAGACACAGAATAATTGAAATGATTTTCCCATAGAAGGAAGAAATGTGTTTAAATTATGTTTTGCTTCCTTTGAGAAGTCAGTTAATGAAAAATTATATCCCTACTCTGTGTCTAAGCCTGTCCCTATAAATTATATTGATGGCAGACAAAACTGTCCCTCTCGATTCCTCTGGATCCTTCATCAGCTGTCAATATCATCATCTATGGTAGCCTTTTGGGTCGGCTTGCTGGGATGGAATTTGGAGACAAAACATTTTACAATGGCGCCATTTCTATCTGGTGGAATGAGCCAAGAAGATACAGCTGGGGGGCCGACTTCTGTTCAACTCTTTGGCTATTAGTCTGTAGGGTTCAATGTTGTTCCACATGCTCTATAATATGGAACTGTTGGTAGAGGCTGTTCCAAGAACAGAGGTCCAAAACCATATGTATGAAAATCAGGCCCAACCAGTATTAATCCTTCCTGCCTCATCCCAATGAAACACCTTGTTTCTAAACCAGTGCTTGTCATGTGTAATGAATTGGATGAGTATTAAACAAACTGAAAATTAATTGAGCCAAGACAGAGGTCTTTTGTTCAGCTAAAAGACAGATGAGGCAACATAGATTGATCCCCTCCTGGATGGGATTACACTGTCCCTGAAGACATGTGTTCACAACTTGGGTGTACTGCTGTCTTAAATCCTAAATTTGGAAGCTGAGATTTCCACAGTGGCCAAGATTGGTTTTTTATACTTAATACTTGTGTATAAGTTTCTCATTCCTAAAGATGAGTAATCTGATCATGGTGGTACATGATCCTAGGGTGCTTCTACACTATAGAATTAATGCAGTTTGACATCAAAGTTGTCTGCAATTGCTCAATGGTATGGAAGCATGGATGTTGTAGTTTTACAACATCCATGTGTAAAACATTAGCCTTCTCTACCAAAGAGTGCTGGCGCACCACCAAACTACAACTCACATGATTCAATACCATTGAGCCATAGCAGTTAACATGGTGTCAAACTGTATTAAATGAATAGTGCTGATACATCCTTGTTATACCTTATTTGGACTAGTGTAATATGCTGCTTGTGGGGCTGCCAGATAAATATTCAGTCCAAAGACTGTGAACTAGATTGAATTACAACAGCTTCATCTGCTATGGATCTGGATCAAAATTCAAAGTGCTGGTTATAACCTATAACGTTCGTGTCCTGTTCACTTGAAAAATTGTCTTTTTCCATATATATTTTTCATGTCAGGAGTGACTTGAGAAACTGCAAGTCAATTCTGGTGGAGAAAATTGGCTGTCTGAAAGACCGCTGCCCAGGGGACACCCTGTGGGAAGCCTCTCTCATGTCCCCACATGAAAAACAGGAGCTGACAGACAGGAGGTCACCCCACTCCCCAGATTCAAACAGCCAACCTTTCAGTTTGAATCCAGGGAACAGGGTGAGCCCCCATCTGTCACCTCCAGCTTCTTCATATGAGCCTACACAGGTTTTTTGAACTTCAAGAGAGGCCCCTTTGTCCATCCCACCACCTTCCCAAGTACATCTAGTAGGAACATGGGTGAGAACCTTCATAGTATCTTTTATCAGGCTCTAGAATGGCTTTCCTATCAGGAGCATGATCTCCTTTGCAATTCCTTGCAGCCTCACTTGCTGGTAAGAGTGAATTGGAAATGTCATTTCACCTAGGCTGAATTTTCCTATGCCATATGTGACTGCTGGCAGTTAAGTTGGGTTTGGTAGATTGGTCTAGCAGATGTAACTTAGTAATGCATATGTACTTAGGTAGCCAATGTAGAATAATGGTGGTAAGTTTTTATTTGAACTTGTTGTAAGATACCTTAAGCTTGGGGAATAGGTATAAACACATAATTCTTGATTGTTAGATATTTAAAATCCTTTTTATAATAAATAGATAAAGAGCTTTAAATCTGATTCTAAAGAAAAACTTTAAAAGCTGAAGTCATTGTGTGCTAATTACATAGAAATGTATAACTGTGTCACAACTCAGAAATGTCTCACGGCAAAGGGGTGGGCTTTCCACTCTCTGCTTTTTCCCCAGTCGATCCAGATGGATTTTGATCTGAGCCCATAAGCTCTCTTGCGTTCATTCCAATGTTAAAACAATGTGACCAAAATAAAGTCCATATGTTGAACTGCACAACAATACATAGCTGCCTTCTTACGTGCCTCTCCTTCTTCATTATATAACAGGCCTTGTATCAGATGGGTTTACTAGTAGCCTGTATCCTAAGTATGGCAGTTTGTATCACTTGTGACATTTATTCAAATAATGAATTTTGATAATGGCTTTGTATTTCATGTTTCTGGCTACTGTCATCAATTCTTTTGAAGTTAATCCATTTGTAATAAACAATTAAATTAACATACACAATCTCTGGCTAAGACCCCATAGTCTTAACCAGAGCTCATGCTGCTTCTGCAGAATCCTCAGTTCACACACCCCCTGGCAGTACGCGGCACCCCAAAAGTCTTCTCTGAAAGGCTAGGAGCAGGTTTTAGAGCCATGAGGGAGAGGAAGGAAATCTTCATACCTCTGCATGGGATATAATATGCTCTTGAGCCTTAGCCCATATAAACAATACCAGGCCCTGATTGTGCCCTGATATGAAACATGTGCAGCTATGAAGTTTCACTGCAGGCATGCTCAACAATGTACATAAGAAACAATGTGGTGCATGATGACATAGACATTTATTGTTCAAAGGACTGTGAGGGCCCTTGTCCCCAGGGCTTTCTGTAAGGAAGCATGCCTTATTTGGGCAAAACAGTTCTGCAGAAGTGATGTGAAACTTGAAAACAACTGAGCATCAATTTCCAGCTTCTTTCTGCAGCATGCTCTTCTTGGTAGGTATTTTTGAAAGACACAAATACATGTCAGAAACTACCTTTATTAATTTATTTCTAGCATTTATGCCCCGTCACTTCTCTACCCTCGAAGGGGGACTCAGAACGGCTTAGGATCAGCTTTGGCTGTTACACCAGCTGTGCCCCTTCCCAGAATCAGAGGACCTAAAGATTGTAGTGGACATGCTGGGAACCACAAGGCTAGAACTCTGCAGTGTGTTATGCATTGGGCTACCTATGTACAAGTCTGGAAATTTCAATTAGTTTAGAACATGGAGTCAGATTGATGACTTCTATTAATAGGATTGCTCTCTCCTGCATAATCTGCTCTATACATTCAGCTTGTCTTGGAGAAATCTATTTCAGTCAGCCTAAACTAGATAGGCTGTTATACAGAGGATATTTTCTCCAGCCATTAGTCAGTTTAAGATACTATCTTAATTTAAATCAGCAATAAAGATCAGTCTCTTCCAGCATGTCTTTCCCTTTGATTTTTACTTTGTAGTTTTAAAGTATTTATTGATGGATCTTAATATGTATTGAATTTATACGCTTTCATGTTTGTTTTATATTTATAAAATCATGTAGACGTGTTATGTTATTTGTTCCCCGTCTTGATCATCTTCCTCCTCCTTTCTTTTTCCTTGGTCACTTTCAGAAACATAAAGCCTCAATTAAAGCACCTTTAATAACTGTGAGCCATAAAATTTCTGCCAGTCTCTAAAGAAAAACACAAAATACATATTGCTTATGAATTACATAGCAATAAATCCAGTTAGCACAGCAGCCAACGATTATTAAAAACAATCTAGAATAAAGTCATTGACTGAACATCAAAGCTTTGGGCCTGTAAGAGCTTGAGGAGAACAAACAAATCATGAATCTGATTTTTATAGGAACTTGTGACATTAGTATGCATATTTTAGTCAAATAATAGATTTTGAGTATTTTGGAAACAATGTGTTTAGTCTCGACAGTGGCATCCAGCACAGGATAGCAAACCTGTTATGGTAGAGGATAGCATAGTGAGCTCTATAGTAATAGTTCTGGAAAGACATGAACACAGACCTCTGCTCTTTGAGGTTCATTGCAGTGTGCATGTTTGCCACAATGTTATTTTTAACACCCCACTATTGGGCACAATGCAAGGATGTAATTTTTCATTAAGTATCTTTCAGCAATTTTCTTCCTGCTGCAAAATGTCATAGAAAAACATAGTTTTTACAGACTATTTGCAATTCAGGATTTAGTCAGCAAAAATTCACCCATAGTTGCTTTACACAGAAAATGTTTTCTGCTCAGAAAGCAATATTCCTGTGTACATGAACATTCTGTGCAGAAAGTGCTGTTTTCAATGCAAATTGCAAGTGTGCGAAATTTTGTGAAGAACAAACCCCTGATTACAGTATTTTTATATATATAGGAAACAGTTCTTTTCTGCAGAGGAAATATTTTTGCAGAAATATTTTCTGTGCAGAAAACTTTGTTTTCCAAACAAAACAGCCACATAGAAACTGTAAAGCTTCTCATCAGTCCAGAATTTTTATCCTCAGGGTTACGTGACACTCAAAACTCATGTTTTAAAATTATTTGTCAAATATTTCTCATCCCTAAAACAGATGTTTCCTCCTCTCATTATTGTAGCTTTTCACACTCTAGAATTCAAATTCATGCACAGTAGCTAGTTTCCACTTCTGCATCACTCCAGTTGCAGCAGCATGAATGTTTAGATTTAATGACACCACACAACATTCAGAAAGAAACCAGATTTATTTGATGAATATAAACGAGCTGATCAACACCAAGCACTTCTCATACACATGATAACAATGTTATGAATTCTAAATACCTTGGTACTTAACACTTCTACAAGACATTAAAAGTACAATGACTGCTCTAAACATGCCCACTGGTAATTCCTAAGGATTCCTTAGTTTTTCATATCAATGTCCTTAACCATATGTCGAGATCACAATCCAGAACATGCCACTCACTTGAAGAAAATTATTACAAGAAGCACTATCAAATAAGGGTCAAAGGTAAATAGAGAATACTGACCCATTGCTGCAGAACATCACATTCAAACAATCACTCTACACCAAAGGAAAATGCAGATATAGGTTGTGACACATCAGTAGTCTTTTCATAAACACTGTTTAAAAAGGAAATCAAAATCCACTTTCAAATGAAAGTCAATGTGCATTTACGTGCATACTAGATACACAAAAGTCATTTAAATACAAAATTCCATTTGTACATTGAAATGAAAGAATGTGCAGTACAAGCATAATTTCACAGTAAAATAATACTCATCTTAAATGTTAACCAAAAATTGTTATTTGAGTTCTTTTTTTACACTGAAAGGGGAGGAGAAATCTACCAAACATTGCATGAGTAAAATGTTTGCCCGACATCACAGTGTTTGTTGTAAACCCAGAGATTCTATTTCACGGTATGAAAAAAATTCTGCCCTAAATATTACAGAATATCATGTGAAACAAAAAAGAAGAGGGAAACAATGTAATGTTAGATAAAATTTTCTTCTATACAGACTAAGTCTTAGGCCTTGATAAAAGTCAGGATCAATACTCTTACCAATATGAGTGGAGCAAATAAAAAATGCCCCTAAAATAATATCTGTGACAAAATTGGCACACACATATAAATATCTAGCTATACAGTTTTGATTTGTAAAGACCCTATGTTTTCCTAGTTTATTTCCTACTTCAAGTATTCAGTTGCAGAATTAAGGTAAAGACCTGACTGTAAGAGACACAGAAGGCATGATCTTCTGCAAAGCTTCCTTGCCCAAGCCCTATGAGGTTGACAGAGAAGTTGTCCATCTCTCCTCCTACCCTACTTCTCGTCCCTTTCGCTTCAGTGGCACTTGTGTCGAAGAACTCCCTTGAGGATTGTGCCCAGACAGCGATCTCTTACTAGGACAACTACTTTGTCCCAAAAAAAATACAAGTTTGTTGTCCAAGTTTGCAAGTGCAACATTTGTCATATGTGCTAAATAAATTCCCAGGAGCTTTGCTTTTTAAACAATTGGAACAAAAACAAAAGTTTTAAATGTCATTGATAAAGGACAAACTTTTAAAGCATAAGATGAATATGGATGATAGCTATGCTATATAGATTCTATACAGATTTGTGATTTCAGGTACGAAATTCCTAGCGGAAATTCTGCTTGCTTCCAGTGGATCTTTAATTTCATCAAGGATGACAGTGTACTCAACAAAGAAATTATTGTTTTATACAAAAATCATATTTTCCAGGAGGGTTAATATGTATGGCTCATAAAAGATGATCAGGATTAATTGCACTAACCTTTCAAAAGCAATAACATTTTGTTTCTAAATTCAGTGCAAGATTGTTAGGAATATCCTGTTCAGATTTTTTTCTCACAGCAGCAAAGAAAAAAGAAAAGAAAGATACTAAGAATTAAGGCCACACATGTTTAATTCCATGGGGAGGCAACCCACTCCAGAGTACTGCTGCATGGCATCCATTTGTTTCAGCAAAGCCCAGCATGTATCTTATTAAAATAAATGGATATTTCACAGCAGTAGGGGTGGGTGATTTCCTATGTTGTTTCATTTTCTATTTTACTAGAATTGCAGATAGTCAATATCCACTTATATGAACCTCAAAGTGCCCCTTCCACTGGCAAAAAGAGGTGTCAGTGAAAGAACTGAACCCTTGCATGCATACGTATGCCAGATTGAATGGAAATGCTTATTAAAGGGGGAGACCTTTGCTTTGGGGAAACAACAGATATTTAATCATCAATAATACTCTGCCCCTACATTTAACAGCTTCAGCCTTTCCCCATTCTAAGCGTTTCCCTTCTGGCATGTGCTTTCACTTGTTTGTGTTTATTATAATTCGTTTCATCATGGAGATAACCTTCAATTATCTCCTTATTCATTGACACTTTATTTTGTTTAACATTTAAAATACAGTATAAAGTATAGTAAGCATTGTTGCCCTGTTCAGAAAACAACAATGTATGGTCCCTTCTCAAAAAGGAGACCTAATGCATATATCAAATAATCACAACATTCTTATTTTAGTTAAAAAAATTAAGAGTCCCAGCTTTCATATGAAGAACTGTTGTGCATTTGGACAATAAAAGTTTGATACATCCTCATAGATGTTTGTATAATATGTATACAGATATATGTACACATGCTTGCTTCAAGCTTTTATCATCCAGACATACATCAACCACTGTATATAAATAATTTCTAGCCAATTTAGACTGCAATCCTATACACACCAAGCTAAGAATAAGCACCATTTAATTCAATGGAACGTAGGTCTAGGGTTGATATGTATAGGACTGTACTTTTAGATGCCCCATGCATTGTCAGAGACACACACCATATTGTCATATGCCAACAGATGTTAGTACCAAAATTGATTTCATTTCCAACCTGGCCCAGAGCTTAGTACTGGTGGTTACATAATCAAAATGGTCTGAATAAGATAAGAAACAGAGGAGGGTAAAGACATATTATTACCCCGAAAAGCCCACATTATTGTGGACATGATTAATGCTGACATCATTATGTAACAGCTTTCTAGTCCTGTAATAATCTAATGCATTAGAAGTGATACTTTAGAAGAAACTAACCATAATCAGCAGCTGGTGACACTGCAAGCTAATGGAACCTCAATTGCATATTAGAAATTAATACAAATCTGTCAATGAACTGTTTCAATGAACTTCATTGAATAATGCTCAGCTGGAAAAAGGAACAATTCATATGACCCTATTAAAAGTAATGAAGTTCTTCTCATTCCTGATGAAGTCCCCTTAATTGTTTTCCAAAGTATCTGACTTCGTAATAGATTACAAGAAACAATGGAGAAGACACCCGCTTATGCAGCATATTATTTGATGGCAACCTTTGTATGCACTATCCACTTCTGTGGACTTTTTGGGAGAGAGTGGTGATTACATTCAGGGTCCCATTGCAGATCTTCCTCCTCCTCCCTCCCTCCTCCTCCTCCTTCCTCCTCCTGCTCTTCTTCAGTCATTTTTCTTGCCAATTCATCATGCAGTGCTGCATATTGTTTGCTTCTTTCTCCAGCTCCTCTGATAACTGCAATTAATAAAACATGGAACAATTAGTTCACATCAAGGTTGCCTGGTTCCTTCACCCACTGTTTTACACATATTCTTCCCAGGTTCTCAATTCCAGATATGACAACCCATTTTGGGTTCTACCATTCAGATATATTCAGTTTAGCAATGCCTACAGGCAGAAATTTAAGTGAGAGTGTCCACACTGTGGACCTGACACTCAAGGGTGGCTTACCAGTTCCCACAATCATGTTGGAGCACAAATATTTTTGTGTGTGTGTGGTCTTTCCAGTTTGTTTCTGGTTTTTAATAATGGTCAATTCTTTTTCTGCTATTTATTGGAGATATCTTTTATTAAATGTATTGTCGAAGGCTTTTCATGGCTGGAATCACTGGGTTGTTGTAGGTTTTTCGGGCTGTATGGCCATGTTCTAGAAGCATTCCATCCTGATGTTTCACCTGCATCTGTGGCAGGCATCCTCAGAGGTTGTGAGACCTCTGAGAATGCCTGCCACAAATGCAGGCAAAATGTTATGAGAAAATGCTTCTAGAACATGGCCATACAGCCTGAAAAACCTACAGCTTTTGTTACTCAAAAGGATTTGGTTTTTTTTGTTTAATCCTGTGCTTTTTTTGTTTCTTGTTATGGGGGTAGTTTTCAAAATAGATAAAGAAAGTGCATCCTGTAAATGAATTACGCATCCTTGAGTTGCTCTACAGCAAAAATCCCTGGATGCTTTTGTCCATGTTCAGTGAAAATGTCCAGAAGCAGAACAGCACATGCCAATGAAGAAGCGTTTCAGTAGCAGAAAGTGCTGTCATTGGCAAAAGCTGGACAGCTCATTTGTATAAAAGAGAGAGCAAGCTAAGCTCTTACTTAGTTAAAATGTTGTTGTTGTGTGCCTTCAAGTTGTCTCCAATTTATTGCAATCTTCTTATGGGGTTTTCTGTATTCAAAGGAGGCTTGCAATTGTCTCTTCCTGAGGCTGAGCAATAAAGACTTGCCAAAGGGTTTCTATGGTTGAGTGGAGATTAAAACTCTGATCTTCTAGTCCTAGTCCAGCACTTAAACCGCTCTACCACATTGTCTCATTATGGAATGAGATTTATTTTGGGACTTAGTTTAGAGTTAGGGTGCATATAAATTAAGTGTTTATGTTTCCATAAACATAAACCTAAGACCTCATTCTGTTCAGTAGTACCATTTTTTCCACTGCAGGGACAAGAGAAATAATCAGATAGGCCTTCCACACTGATCCTACTATACATCACAACAGGAAATAATAACATTGGGGTGCTCCAAATTCAGTTGACAGAAATGTGTGTAAAAATAAGAATACAATAAGGTGAAATGTCCATAGGTTACTGCAAGGAGTCTTGCAATGAATTAGTCTGATGAAGTCAGATCTGGCCTTAGAAAAACAAAACCATAGCACACTTTTAAACTTTTAGATGAAATAAGGCTCTGCTGTTTCTGCTGCAACAGCCTGAAACAGTTATGTTTCTGAAGGTGTAAATTATTACACATATTACTATGTATACCATATTGTACTAAATACTCCAAGAAGTATCACAGAGTGCACACATTTTCTCCAACAATAGATTACGTACATGAGAAATTTGGACTGTAACCAATCACCCCAAAATGTAGAATCAAGTTATAGTCTTTTCCCCTCCTTCATCTAAAATGATGTGCAAATGCATTACTTCAGTATTATACTCAGAAATAGTCTTATACACAATGTTTTCTTCTTTACATCACACAGGAAGAAGGGATAAAAAAGTTACTTTGCAGTTTATTGGCACATTAAACTTCGTCTGTGGCTCAAACATTAGACATAAAATTACCTAATACTATTCTCATAGTTATAAATACATTTCCAAGATATCTGTAGGTGCATGGTCTAGAGGACAATACCTCAGGTTTGTAACAAGTGAAATGCTCAGAAAGACTGTTTTTGGCTGAAGAAGTGTAGGGATTTTTATTGCTTGAAAAAACCTTAATAACACATGATGATATATGCAGATAGCTGAAATCTGGCAGTAATATATAGAAATAAACTACAAACCTTTAGGAGGCTATCCTCATTAGATACAAAATGAAAATAATGAAACCTGATAAATAATGCCTCCTAATAGAATAAAATAGCTTTATTTGTCATTGTGCTATTGTGCAACAAAATTGCCTGTCTTCACCCACACACACCACAAAACAACAGACCCATCCCTCCACACACACACACACACACACACCACACCACCACACAACTCCCAAGGCCACATCACTGTGAAACCACAGAGTTCAACAAAGCCACAGCTCCAGGATAAAAACTATCCTTCAGTCTGTTTATCCTTGTCACCCAGATGGCAATAATTCTTTTTTTATTATTATTAAAGAGAATATGCTGGGTGAGACGGATCACTAAGAATCTCCTGAGCTTTCTTAAGGCAGTGGGAATTATGTTCTTTCAAAGAACGCCGCAGCTCGGCTGCTTATGGGAGTCCCGGCGAACTGCCATATTGCACCGATCCTGAGGGAACTGCACTGGCTTCCTGTTGAATGCTGGATTACCTTCAAAGTGTTAGTTTTGACTTTTAAGGCCTTGAATGGTCTGGGGCCAGCGTACCTAAGGGACTGCCTCATCCCATACCGTTCCACCAGATCCTTATGTTCAGGGGAACAAAATCTCCTTGCTGTACCAAGTATCAAGGCATATCACCTGACAGCAACACAGAGAAGGGCATTTTCAATCATAGCTCTGGTCCTTTGGAACGCATTGCTCTCAGAAACCCGTGCCCTTCAGAGCCTTCCAGCATTCCAGAAAACTTGCAAGACGTTATTGTATCGGCAAGCTTTCGGGTCCTGAATATTGTTGGATTCCCCTCTGGTTGTGAATGCTGTTTTATTGTAATGTTTTTAAATGTGATGATGCTGTTTTAATGTGATGTTTTTAACTGTTTTACTGTGATTGGTATGTGAGCCGACCCGAGCCGGCTGGAAGTGGTAGCAAATAAGTTCAAATAAATAAATAAAGAGCTGAGAGGGCAACCAATGATTTGCTGTATTGAAGTGGTGACCTTTTGGAATGTCTTCCTATCCACCACTGTACAGTTATCAAACCATGCACAGGTGCAGCAAGTTAGGACACTCTCAGTAGGAAACTACTTTGGTATTGGAACAATGATGGAGGCTTTCAAACAAGATGGAGTAATAGACTGAGATAAAGACTGGTTAAAGGTTGCAGCAAAAATACTGACCAAACCCCATAAGACAGGAGTCCTTAAACTAAGCCCCATAGGCTGGATGCAGCCCTCCATGGTCATTTACTTGACCCAGCACTAAACTTTAGATTTAGGTCACTAGGGTTGGGCTTTCAGAAAAAGAAAATAATTTAGTTCGTATTAGATCCATTCAAAATGCTAATTTTGAGCTTTTCCGCTCTTCCCCCGCCAAACCGGAAGTGGACTTTGTTTAACGCACTTCCTGGGCCCAAATTTTCATTATTATTGTAATTATTTCAGATGCCCCCCTAACAGGAAAATTATCCCCTCCAAAATAGCTTTCAAGACATTACTCACAGTCAGATCGGGGCCTTTCCATGCTCGGAGCCTAATTTAACTGAAAGGCCTTCCTGTAGGAAGTGAAAAAGCAGCCGGAACCATAGAGATCCACAGCGTGACTCCTAGGGCGGCTGGGAGGACTGAGGAAAAAAGCCGTTTAAACCCCAGGGAAATTAGGCCCTGGCCTTTTATTATAATAAATAATAATATATTAATAATAATTTATCTTCAGAATCTTCAGAAGTGGCAGGGAGACAGTGGAGGCAGCTGACATGGCCACGGGACTACACTTCCCAGAAGGCACCACACAGCTCAATGGCAAGGAGGGCGAAGGAACAGGAAGTTGCCATGTGGGGCCTTCTGAGAACTGTAGTCCCGTGGCCATGCCCGTTTGGTCCCCCGCCAGTAGCCCCTCACCTTAGAGAGAGGCAGGCAGACAGGAGGCACTCCACGCGGCCGCCGCTTCCAGGCCTTCCCAGGAGCAGGAGAGGCGGAATTCCCCCGGCAGAGTTGCGAGGCTGCGGCCCAGGAAGAGGTGCGCTGCTGCTTCTCCTTCCCCCTCCAAGATCTTCTTCACCTCCCTGCTTCCATTCCCCTCAATGCTTTCTCCCTTCGAGGAATGGGGAAAGGAGGAGGAGGCGGCCCCAGGCGTCTCTCTCCTTGACCAGGGCAAAACTCTTCCTCCCTTCCCGTCCCACTCCCCCCCCCACAGTCACACACACTTCTCTGCCACTCATTCCCACCCCACTCTTCCCTTTTGTAGTTTCCTCCTTCCTCTCCAAATCTTAACTTCCCCCATTCTCCAGCCCCTCTCCCTCCACTTCCCATTCCCAGCCTTCACCACTTTCCACCCTCTCTTTCCCATGTCATTCTTCCCCCTTTCACACACATATATACACATTACATACACATACATATACACATATACACATATACACATGCACACACATATACATGCACATATCCATATATACACATGCACACACCCACCAAGACCATAAGTAACATCAATTCCAACCCTTACATACTCAGAGTTTCTCACATCTCCTAAATAGGGCACAGCAATGCGTGCCGGGTACAACTAGTTCCTTATATTTTCCTGCAAGGAGGCCATGGCCTTTTATTATAATAAATAATAATATTAATAATAATATTAATTCCTTATATTTCCCTGCAAGGAAACCCAGGCATATTATTATAATAATATACTAATAATATTAATTCATTATATTTCACTCCAAGGATGCCCGGGAATTTTATAATAATAATAATAATAATAGGTCCCAGTGAATTGCACTCCAGAGAAGAAGGGAAATGTTGCCCCTTGATTTGCCTGTGCTTAAAACAGTATCAGTCCTGTTTCCCTGCTTTGGGGAATTTAGAACTAATTACGAAATTCATAATTACTTACAAAACAGTTAAGATTTTTTTTTTGAAATTTTTTTGTAAGTCATTACGTTAAGCATCAAAAAAAATATCCTTCTCATTGGTTTTTAGAACCGCGATTTTTGGGTTCTAAACCAACCCTATAGGTCACCCTAAGTCTAAAACCACTTGAAGGCACACAACAACAATCCTAATTAATTTGACATCTCATCAGTTAAAAGCAGGCCCACACTTTTCATTGAAATACAAATAAGTTTATGCTGGTTAAAATTGTTCTTAATTTTAAATGTTGTATTGTTCTTTCAAATTTTTTGCACTACAAATAAGATTAAATTATGTTCTTTTCAAACTATCGTCCGGCCCCCAAACAGTCTGAGAGACTGTGAACTGGCCCCTTGCTTAAAAAATTTGGGGACCCCTGTCATAAGACATCATTGTTGTCACAACATCATATTATATTTGAATTGCATGTGTATAGTTTATTTTAGGAAACATATAATCTTATTTTAAAACATAAGTATTGTTCAATATGGATCAATACTGTAATTAGTATTCGCATACCAACCATTCCCAACACTTTTGCTAAAAACAGACCCAAAACTTTTTGACATGAATGGAAAGATTCCCATCAACTTCATTAGGAATTTGGATCCAACTCTGGCAGAAGAAGAAATGATTTCTACAGAGTTGGAAAGTTTGGGAGTTCCTGAAGTAGATCATGTTACGAGTTCTGGCACATAAAATCACTGCAAACGTTTTATGAAAACTGTAAGTCAAAGCACGCGTTGCATTTTGTGAACTGTACATAGTTCCCATTCTTTTGTGCATGGAGGATCGCTCAAAGAGATATATAGACACAGGAAGTACCCATGCGAATTAACAAGAAGCACATGTTCGAACTATAATAACGATCTATGGCTCTTCCCTCCCTCCCTCCCTCACCCCCTCTCTGAATCTCTCCCTCTCCCTCTTTGGGAGATGACAATGTATAATTTCCCAATGTTCTTGATATTTTACCATCCGAAGGACCTTGGCAATTCTCACTTATTGATGTTAAAAACAAAATTCTCCTCAAAGAAAGAAACAATGAAGAAGAATAAGAAAAGAAATGCAAAATGCAGCCTTGTTTCTTGGCTCTCTCTAGCCTTCTCACAGCAGAATTACAATTTGTGGATAAATTTCACACTTCTGTCTTTCTCAACTGATTCATTCATCAAAAAAATGCAAGTATCTTGATCCAAAATAGAGAAAAAGAAAGAAACCAGGAAAAAATGTCTTTTCAACACTTGCTAGAACTAAGTATGTATTTTTTTATTTCTCTATTTTGAACTACTCCCCTGGCTTCAGCACTCCCAGCAGCTGCTCCAGGTTTGTGGAGGGCAGGGCCAAGTCAGCTTTGTGCTAGCTATGCCACCACTGGCTTGGCATTGCCATCCTCAAGCCAGAGGGGAGGGAGCGGGGCTTGGCATGGCCTGGCTCCACCCCCCTGTGGCTTCCGCTCTACCAGCAGCTTCTCCAGGCTTGAGGATGGCAGTGCCAAGCCAGCCTTGTGCTAGCTATGTCACCACTGGCTTGGCATTGCCATCCTCAAGCCTGGAAAAGCTGCTGGGAGCTCCAAAGCCAGAGGGGGAGGGGCTTGGTGTGGCCTGGCTCCACCCCCTCTGGACAAGCCTCGCCCCCTCCCCTCTCCAGCCTTGAGGAGGTAGGTAGATCTTTCTGACTTGGTTTTAATATAAGTAGCTCGCATGCTGAAAAAGTGTGGGCACCCCTGCCCTAAGGTATCCCTATCACGCAACATATATAGTACATTGCACATAAATAGAGAAAACAAGATATAGTATTGAAAGTACATCAGACTGCAAGCTTGTGGTCACATTCCAAGAGTGTTATAAGCATAGAAAGCTGATGTTCATTTAGTGCAAAACCAGAGTATGACAAGTGATACAGAGAAAAAGAAGGTATAACATAGCTCAGGATTTTTAGCACTAAAATCACATGTTTCTGTTGATGGCTCTGACATTTGCAAAGACTGGGATCCTGGATTAAGCCCGGATGTACACAGGCACTACATGGCTTATGACTACCGGGCATACAAGGATATACCCAAGGTTCTTAAAATAATACTCCATGCAAACACACAGTGAAGATCCCCATTCTGAAACTGATTACACCTTTACAAGTCTTCTGTGAAAGCTATGCAATACTGACAACATAGTTGAAATAACACCGAGAAATACAAGTGTTATGGTTCTTCATATTTGCATTGTCTTTTGAATAAAAGCACCTATCAGATTAGCAAACTTTGCACTTCCAGTCCTTTCTTTTCCATGGTAAATATGAAAGGAGGAGTAGCAAGTGATTAATTATTTATACACACACACACACACACACCTGGTTTAATGTCTGCCTTGTTTCAGATAAATTATAAATGTTTTATGGCAAGCATCCAGAAACAAAAACAGATACTCATTGATAAAATTTGAAAGGCCTTTCTTCCAACACATGGGGCGCACATGAAAGGCACACAAGTGATATGATTAGGATGGGAAGAGGCTGGAAGAGGAAGAATATATCTGAGCTCAGCAAGTCAAGATATGAATGAGATATTTCTTTCTGCCTGTGCAGTCCCTTCATTCCCCCATTTGCAGCATGGAACAGTTAAACCAGAGCATCCCCAGTTAATTTTGGTTCCTTTTTCGTTTCAACTTGGGAACAAACCAGGATCTTAAATTATGGCCTTAAAATTGTTTAAGAACTTGTCTCAAGCCAGATTTTTATGTTTCAGATGAAATAGGAAACTGAATGAAATAAAAAAATCTATGGCTGCCTGAAGTCGTCTGGTTTAGTGGTTATGTGCCATGGCTGAAAAGAAACACAAAGGGATTGTATGGGTGGATAAAGAGTTTCTTTTTTAATTAGGAAATGCTCATCCAAGTGAAGCCACTATGGAAGAAAAGTAACCAGCAAATAAAGGTTTATTTGATACAAAACGGGTATCTATTCACAGTATGGTATTTAATTCCTTCAACTTATTTCCCAAATTGCTGTTAGCAATTAAAATTTGTTAGCAAATTTTAATTAAGTTGTCAAATTCATTCATGGTTGCAGAATAATACAATCAGAATACACATGGGAAATAAGTTCTTCATAAGTATTCATAAGTGTACATGTTTATGGAAAATAGAATTCAGCAGTTTTGCAACATCCATATTTGTTGAGCAGATAGCATTACTACAAAAGGGAGGGAACAAAGTGACTGCTGATGCACAATGGGACCTGATATGCAATAGTAGTGGTGACAGTAGGATCCAATGTGAAACAGGATCAAATGCACAATAGGACCCAATGCCAATTGGATCCAAAGCACAATAGGACCCAATGCACAGCAGGCTTGATTTGAACTAGGAGACACTTGCTGATTTCCTAAGGCACATCTTCACAATTCACTAACAGGGTTCCTTGGTGCCTCTGCTTAATACCTAAGTATGCATAAAGTTACACAGCATAGACTGAGAGATAATTTCCAGTCCATATCTGCATCATACACAGTACAATTGACATGATGACTCAACTCTGAGGGACCATGCAATCTCAAAATTAGTCAGTCAGCTTCTATCCTTCCTTAATATCAGTATTGCAAGATGATAAATAGTAAAAAAAGAAATCATCTGCTAATTGGTACCAACAATTTGCTTGACCCACCTGAATGTGTATCAGGAAGAACAAAGGTTACCCTTTTACGAGTGCACCTTGTAGACACCTGCTAATTCATAATGTCTACAGTGTGTAAATAGTGTAGACCAAATGATGAACTGGACAACTGGGTACAGAGCTGGCCAAGTCAGTACAGCTGGCTGGATTAGACAAACACAAACATAAGGGAATGTGATGTTTCTGGGAAAATGCTAAGATTCAATTGGTTAATGAACAGCAAGCTCACTCCCCAGATCTTTCCTCTAGGCTAGGATAACAGATGCCTTCTTGTTGTTCTGCACATACCACTATGACCAATGGGTCTGTAGTGAGCTGGGCCTCCACCATTAGTCAAATGATCTTTAGAATTCTTCCCACCATTATTGTCAAATATTAATAAATGTCCCAAGGCACAGAAAGGGTTAATTTGTATTTAGCAACTTCCTTGAGTTCTTTTTGCTTCAGCTTGGCAGCCTGAAACTGAGAATAGATATGAAAGGAGGAAATGGACTGGAGAGAGAACATTCCCTTTTAACAATCTGCTTGCTTAGCTTTCATAGCTTTGGTGTGCCATGACTACACATTTCATTTTTCTTCCATACCTGTCCCAAAAGTTATGAAAATGATTTTTGAAAAAAAATGAACATACATGTAATTATAGCTTACTCTCTTCAAAATAGGGCCATTGTGATCAAACACAGAGATTCCAGCATTGCTGCCACTCTTCATAGCAATGGAGGAAATCTTCACTTGAGATGTTGTTCAAAGCCCTCATTGCAATTGCCTGGACATTTTCAAGAATCCCAGAATGATGTCTTTTAAGGTAGGGTTTGAGTTTGGAGTCAAGTCAGATGGGCGAGGAAGTACTCTGAAACAGATTTCACGTGTCCCATTTTGTTATCAGTCTTTGAAGCCAAAGGAAAAAACAATGTGCTTCAAGTACTTAGGTCTGCAACCCATTCGAACCCTGAACAGAAGATAATTAATTTACCCCCTTTCCCTTGTCATGCTCACAACTACACCCACTACCACATCCATGCTAGGAAGTATCCCTTATCTGGAATTATCCGATCCTCTCATATCCAAAATTGTCCACATGGGTTGCTGAGACAGTGATACCTTTCATTTCTAATAGCTCAATGTCCACAAACTTCGTCTCATGCACAGTTTTTTTTTTAAAAAAAAACTGTGTATGTATAAGATATGTATGAAACATAGATGTAGCTGTGTCACCCTTTCCATCATGATGGATCCCTTGAATGTAACTTAGCTGCTGTACCTTTCTTCCTTTCGCTTATAAAACACTGCACATGAACTCAATGATTTTGGGAAGGGATCTCTACAGTAACCAAATGGTTGGAAACTACCTGTTAGTACTACAGCACCAGCATACCCTTTCCCCCTGGGTCTATTTACATCAGAGCCCTGTGGATCTTTGTTTCTACAAGCATAGGTTTTCTATTGATATTTCTATGGAGTCTTGAAATTATAAAAAAAATCACACACAAACACACAAGCATAGTTTTGATATAATAAGCAAATATTTCTTCTTGAAGTTCCATGAAACTTTATAATATTGAGCTTACAAATCCAGCCACGTACAGAATTTGATAAATACAAAATTTCAGTTAAAGGAAACAAGGGTTTAAAACTGCAAATATCAAGATGCCAAAGACACCTAAGACACTTGCTGAGTTAAGTGAAAAGGTAAAAATTCAGCTTAAATTTATAGCATTCCTTCAGTGTCCCTCTAGGAGTTTGGCTTCTTGCCAGGGTTCCTTGTTAAAAATTTGTTAAACGTGTTTGGCATTAATGCAAACACAAAGTACTCATTTGTTACAAATTCTAATGGAATGCATTCATTTAAGGCAATGAAGTAGTTACCAGAAGAGAAAAAAATGTTCATTAAGTACATTTTAAAAATACAATGATGTATGCGGTGCATAACTATGGCGCCCCAGTGGCTATATAAATATCTGACAGAATAACCACAAGTTGTGTTTGGTTTGAAACTAGAATCTTTTAAACATAACCGATAGAACAGAAACTGGTTTTGTTTGTTGTCAAAACTGATGTTAGTCTGTATTGTTTAGAACTAGGGAAAATAACTCAAGTTTTGGAGTCCCCTTTCTTATATCTCAAACTGATAAAAATGCACAGGTTTAAGATGCGGTCTCTTCTTATTAACTGTAAACAAAGCTTTGTCTAGAAAATGCAAAATTGAGAAAACAAGTCAGTTTTATCAATTCCAACCAAATGAAAACATACATAAGAGAATACATTAGTTTAACCCTTGTCAATATTTTGTAATATATTTTTGTACTACTGCTCAGTAGCTTTAGAACTTGTACACAATATCAGGGAAACAAAATACCATCTTGAAATCTCTGTAGTGGAATCATTGGGGTTATTACTACATTTTTTTTCAAAAGCTGCTTACAAGAAAACACTTCCTGGGGAACAAGAGAGTAGAATATGCTGCCTTTGACTGGTGAATCTCCTTCTCTGTAGGTTTTTAGAAAGAGGGTGGATGGTTTTCTGTTAGGAATGTTTGGGCTGGATAGGATGGACTTTGGGGTTCTTCCAACTCTGTGATTCTATGAATCTATGATTATTATAGCGAGACTAAGGTCCAGCAAAACTGGGTGGAGAAAACTGATAGGAAGCCAATTCTTCTCATTTTCTGGGTTATGTTCAAAGGTCCGATTCAGTAGATAATAATCTTTCCATCAATAGAACCATGAAGAGGATAATCTCACCCAAACACCCTCTTTAAAAATCTGAGGTGCCATCAGAGCTTCTTTTTTTTGGTGGCAGAGAGTGGCTAAGGAAAGGTAGCAGGGGAAAGTCTAACTTTATTTTAGTGGAACTGTAGTATAACCCCAGGTTTAAAGCCATGTTTCACCACCCCAAAATGGGGATACTGGAGATTTATTTTGTTGTGAAAACAATACAATGTTGGTAATTTTCATCAAACATTGAAAAGTGCCATTTCACTGAAATACAGGTTGAACATCCTTTATCCACAAATCTGAAATATGGATGCCCCTTGTAGTGTCTTCCAACTCTAGGTTATCTCATTATGCAAGTATGCCAAATTTAAAATCAACAACCCAGATCCCAAACACTTCTGGGCCTAAGCACTTTGGATTAGGGATATTCAACTTTTTAATGATGACAATTAGCAAATAATCTTTCTGTTTACCCATAGAGTCCCCCTGTTGATCTCTTCTCCCTCTACCTGTTTTACTTCTGCTAAGGCTTTGGATCAATGACATCACAGTGACTCCGGCCCTCACTGTGGCTGTCATTGGCCAAACTGCCAAAAATTAAGAGCACACCTGCCAATGGCACCTCACCATTTCATTTCTAAAGTTAACACCATAATAATAACAACAGCAACAAAAACAAACAACAACTTATTTTTTATACCCCGCCTCCATCTCCCTGAAGGGATTGGGGTTGGCTTACATGGGGCCAAGCCCAATCAACAGAGTTAAAAATGTGTCACATCAGAATGCATGACACCAATTTAGAACAACATAAACAACATTATAACAAAATATAAAACAAGCATCAAAACCAACAATAATAGGATAATTCAAGTCTCAATATGGGTGGGCGGACTGGAGCATAAGAATTCAAAGGATAGGGCTAGTGAGTAAAGTGCATAGGTCATGTAGCAGCATTAAGGATAAGAGTAATATAACAGGGTCATTCTAACTTTGGATACAGCAGTACTAAAGTGCGTGGCCACAATTTTAGATCCTAGCTGTTATCCCACTTATCAAGAGAGTTGTGTAGTCAAACACACAACGGAACATCAACGTCTTTAGATCTTTCCAAAAAGTGGATAGAGAGGGTGCTAGCCTAATCTCCCTGGTGAGGGAGTTCCAGAACCGGAGGCAACGACCAAGAAGGTCCTTGCAACATTTTTTTTAAAAGGTCTTTTCTAGTGATGCTTTGCAGGTGATACTGGTAGAATATTTTCTCAGTGAATATATGCAAACAACCAAGGACAGTGATTAGTAGTGCTTATAAAGATGAAGTTCAGATAATGCTGTGTAAAGATTGTAATTTAGGTTCTTTTTATATTCTGGATTGTGGCTGTGTGGAAGGGCCTTTAGTTCAGTACATGCGGGAGATTGCAAATAAATACCTCAGATTCCAGATTAAGGAAGAAATATTTGCTGTATTTAAAGAATATGCACAGTTAAACATACTTAAAGAGGCAACCTGCAAAGTTTTTTTTGCCTTAAACACATTGTGCAATCTTGTTCATCTGTATAAAGGATCTAACATTGAAACTGCAGCTGGTGTCTGAATTACTGCATGGATCTGATGAACTTCCCAGGTTGCCAAAAAAGCCTAGAATCACTAAACAGCATTTGGAATAACAACAGATGCTCTAGGGATTCATAAAATGAAATGGATCGAACCCTTGGGGTAATCAGCGTCCTTGAAAGTTACCATGCCTCCTGGTGACGGAGTGAGATGAAAATGTGAAACCTTGACTACCTAGACAGGATGCTTTCCCCAGTGGGAACGCCTGTAAATCAAATCGTCAAAATCGGCATGACTTGATAAATTTCCCCGGCAGCACATATAACAACATTTACTCTGTCTCCTATATTTATACATGTATATCAAGACCCCTGAACACAGGTCACGGAAATGTTAGCTGGCCAAGTGCATTTCCTCCTGCAATATGTCATCATTTCCACATTGGACTCAAAGCAGAAGTCTAGACTTCTGAATTGGAATATTGCTTTACATCAAATCTCATAGGTAGCCAATGAAATAGACCCTCCCCCCAATTGCTTCTGTTCACAAGTGCTTTGGCTCAGGTTCAAAGAAGAAGATGTTGAGTAAACTAGGTAAACAAGTGTTTCTTTACCCAGCTCCGTTTGGCCATGTGTCTTGTTTATTGAGGCACCTACCTCTTCTCTAGCAAGCCAGAGCATTTGGCTCTGACTGTTGAAGTATTAACCAAATGTAGAAAATGTGGATTTGAAGTGACTCAAATAACAAAGAGGTGCCTATGTTATCCTTTTATAAAAACTTATCCTTATATAAAAACAACAAAAAAACCTGTCAATATTCTTGATCACCAAGACCCCTTCCACACAGATGCATAAAATCCACATTGAACTAGATTATAAGGCAGTGTGGACTAAGATAACCCAGTTCAAAGCAGATATTGTGGATTATCTGCCTTGATATTCTGGGTTATATGGCTGTGTGAAAGGGCCATGAATGAAATCTGAAGGGGGCTTGTTCTTTCCCCCTCTTTACTGTTGTGGAATGCCATTTTATTCTCATGCTACAGACTAATTATGGAGCATTTTTTCTTCCTTTTTTTCATTGAAGATCAAGGTTTTGCAATCTCTGCTTCTTAATAACATGGTTTGCCTGTCTGCCACCTGGGACGAGGCAAGGTACTCTTTCACTCCTAAACAGCAGGCACTGCCTTAGGCCAGTGCAAGTGCAGGCAGGAAACCAAGCCACGTTCAAGCAGTTAACCACTTCAGCACTGACTGTTTTGTAGCTACCAGAAGCAATGCCTCTGAGCTGGCAGAAGCAAAACCCAGGCAGGGGTTCGGCCCTTTGTGACTGCAGACTCAGCTAAGTAAATCCCCAGAGTGGCTTTGGGATTGAAAGCATACAAATTCCCTTTTTGTTTGGCCCCCCACTTTGCATTTAGATATAGTCCAAATCTTGAGAAGGGAAATGGTTAAATAAAAGCTGCCTTGAGATCCTCATGCCCTTCTTCCTCCTTCTCCAGCACAACCGCCTCCCTCCCATTCTGCCACAATCTGGTCAGTCATCTTTTAAGGAAGTTGTGATGCCCTATTTACCCTAGACTGTGGCTTGTCTGCTCCCCCTAAAAGACTTCCTGCTGGGACCCATGTGGCACAACAGGGAGGAAGAGGAGGATGGTGCAATCTGGGACTCTTCAGCTGGAGCAGCCAAAACAGCAGGAGGACCAAGCTGAAAGGAATGAAACCTGTAACAACTTAGTAAAAGCACAGGCAGTGATTGAGGTTGGCGTGTCTGCTGTTGACTTACTCTGGCCCCTGTAGGTTGTGGTCAGTGAGCCCATTAGAGCAGGGAGTGTGGCAGAAGCAGGCTGAGCAAGCTCAATGTGCTCCTGTTTTATATCCAAACACTGGGCAGGAGGAGAAGGAAACAAGGGAGCAGAAATCCAACAAAGCTGTTCAAGTCAGGGAAGCAGAATTAATTGTGGAATTACTTTTTGGCAAATGGGTACTGGGAAAAATTAATATGCAGGGTGGTTTGGTGGCCAATTTCCGTGTCATGCAGGCTGTGTGTCTTATAATAAAAAAGCAAGAGAGAACAGAGTGCAAGGGACAGAGTTTCCTATTTTTATGTCAGTAAAAGCATTCACTCTGATCATGGGAGTAAAAACAAACAAAAGTCAAAACACCATTGAGTTCCCATTCCCAAAGAAAAAGGCATCTAAACCAAAGAACGATAGCAGTTTGACACCACTTGGAACCCCACAGTGGTGAAATGGGTTAAAACCTTGTGCCAGCAGGACTGAAGACCGACAGGTTGCAAGTTCGAATCCGGGGAGAGTGCAGATGAGCTCTCTCTGTCAGCTCTGGCTCCCCATGCAGGGACATGAGAGAACCCTCCCACAAGGATGGTAAAACATCAAAACATCTGGGCATTCCCTGGGCAATGTCCTTGCAGATAGCCAATTATTTCACACCTGAAGCGACTTGCTTTCTCAAGACACTCCTGATGTGAAAACACCCCAATTTAAATTGCCATGGTTCGATACTACAGAATCGTGGTTTGTAGAATTCCCTGCCAAAGAGTGCTGGTACCTCATCAAATGACAATTCCAGGATTCCGCTGCATTGAGCCATGTGGCTTGTCTTCGCCCCCTAAAAGACTTCCTGCTGGGACCCATGTGGCACAACAGGGAGGAAGAGGAGGCCAATGCAATCTGTGACCCTTCAGCTAGAGCAGCCAAAACAGCAGGAGTGGTATCAAACTGCAGTAATACCAGAAAAACCCAGTATCAGCTATTGTCAAATGCAGAAATAAAATCTATAGCGCTCAACAAAAGTAGATTTCACAACAGTATAAAGTAGTATCCCTGTGGCTGGGAAGGAAACAATTCTAGATGTTCAAAAAAACCACTAAAAAGAGAAATAAAATGATATCAAAGAAATCTAAATAGCTATTGCTAGATTTTTCTTTTTTCTTTTATTTTCCTTTTTAAAAATACATAGCCTGTTAGATACTGTTCTCAATTTCTTCATTTGAACCTGCTTATTTCTGTGCCAGTATCCTTAACGTCCAAGCAACTCAGTAGTGTAAGGTTTGTCTTACATGCCAATTAAGGTAACCACAGGTTTCTAAACAGGGAACATATGCGGTTGGTTCATTCAATGGTGTGTGTGTGTGTGTGTGTGTGTGTGTGAGAGAGAGAAATCTATCATTTATATATGTATTTTCCATCTATCTCCATCTCAGTTCTTGTAATCTCATGCCTAGCATTTTATCCCAGTTCCTATAAATTCTTGAAAACCATTTACCAGAGAAAACAATTATTCAAAAGCTGACAGAGCACACACATGTTTTAATGTCTCCTTTACCCACATTACTCTCTGACATGTGGTCACCTTGTTCTCCAAACCCACTTCAAAAAAAACAGCACTGGAGTTCTTAATTCCATGAACTCTGAATACATTTTTAATTCTTCTGTATCACACCGGTCTGCTCTGGAGCTCAGCCTCTGTTGTTCTCTGCCTAGTTCTGTAATGCCCTATTTTGAGCCTCTTTCTCCACTGTCCTGCCTTTTCCTTGCTTCTGCTGCTGAACCCATCTGTGCTTCTATTTTGGATTCAGAAATCACTCACATTATCACCACTGTTTTGTGTATTGGCTAGCCACATCAACATCAGCATGGGTCATAAAACCACAAGGAATTTGTACTCTGGCTTAGCCCAAGAAAAGGGAGAGTTAACAACCTCTGCTAGTGGTTTCTTAGACTGAAACCATACAGATTTTGACCCACAAAAGAAATCGTAAGTCAATAGTTTGTGGTTTAACGAAGGCAATGTTCATCTGAGTCAGTGCTGTATAATTGTTCAGGTTTATTATTTATAATATTTTCTTATTATATTTATTTATACCTCACCTTATCTCTCCTAAAGGAGACTCAAACCAGCTTAACATAAAAGTATTAGCATACAATTTAAGATATACAAATATGTAAACATTAAAACAGAATTAAATATAAACGGTATTAAAAATTCACAGTTAAAATCCATTAAAACATATTCAAAGTTAAAAACCACAGCACCCCTGGCGTGATCTTCAAGCTTTGCTCACTGGAAACCTACTTCAGGACCTTGAGTAAGTAAGTCACAGCCTCTCAGCCTCAGACAAGAGCAAAGGTAACCACCCCCCCCCCCGAACAAATCTTGCCAAGAAAATTGCTTTATAGGTTTGCTTTAGGTTGCCATAAGTTAGAAATGACTTGAAAGCACACAACAATATCATATTACATTTATGCATGTTGCTAGTATAGATGATCAAGGAAGAATATACTAGAAGAAGGAGGAGGAATTTTGAAAGGAGAGATGTAGGAGAGATGTAAGGCAGACTAATGTGGTCCCTTTCAACCTCCTTTCCCATGGAAAAGCAAGTTGAAAGAGACTTGCTTTACCATTTTTTCTGCAAGTCTGGCAGCACTAAAGAACACGTGCTAGTCCTTTTCGACTGATGTGAACTGTGCAATGACCATAGGTTATTGGCAAACAGTTTCATAGATATCATAGACTGCTAAAAGGCAAATAAATGGATTCTGGGGCAAATCATGCCTGAACCCTCCCTAGAAATCAAGATGAATGGCTCGAGACTGTCCTACTTTGGACACATAAGAAGGCATAACTCTAGAAAAGACAATAATGCTTGCTAAAGTAGAGTGTAATAAAGAAAGAGGGAGATCACAATTCAAATGGATAGACTTTGTTAAGGAAGCCAAGACCTGAGCCTCTCTATTTCATTGGGTTGCCATAAGTCAAAACCAACGTGGTGGTGGTTAACAACAAGATCTGCATGACATCCTTCAAACTGTGCCATTCTTCTTTAGTACTGAAACCATGGATATGAAGAAAACCTCAGAACAAAAAACACATATTGTGAAGAGGGGAAAGAATGGCATGGCTGGCCCTCACTAAAGATTCTTATGAGGAGTCCCTAAATTACAGCAGGATTTGGTTACACTCATGGGAGGGGAGGGACTGAAGGGTCGATTTTCGTGAAGTATCTCTTTTCTTTCTTGAGCACTGCTTTCCAGGTAATGCAAACAGCAAAGAATATCCAGCAAATAAAAAGTGATTGAATAAGAATATAACTTTAGACCCATCTCAAGAAATTTCTGGAACAGCATGTGTCACTTTCCCATAGTGCTCCTGGAGACTAAAGCAACTTTGCTATTTTAGGCTGCCATAAATTATGGAAGTGCCAAAGAATATCTAGAAAAAAAACAAAAGACAATTGAAGAAAGCAGGATCCAATGTGTGGAAGTCAACAGGCAACACTGTTCTCGATCTCCAGAACTAGTCCCAATTGGTAAAGAAAAAAATGCTAATTAAACCTTTTTAACAGGTAATGCTTGCTGTGAGTGTTACTTCTGTTTTTGCATATTTGGTTATAAAAATGCTCTTCTATGACTTGCAGCAGTAATGATCCTATAAACATTGCTGCCAGACATGAATCACAGTGCTGATGTATCAACACATTAAAAACAGTTGTTGAAAGCTGCTGGTGGCTTTACGCCAATAGTATTTATTGATCCTAAAGAACCATCAACCCAAGAGCTGGAACATGAGCAGAACGCTACAAGTTATATTCTTTCTGCATCTTAATTCCATTCTGCTATGAACACTTCCTTCTGCCTCAAAGGGAAGTCTACTTTGCTACATATTCTATAGACTTTCTTGGAGCTCCAGCTGTTAGATAAACTTTCAAGAATATTTTTGTGACAGGTACAAACCTAGACAGGAAACTTTAAGACAAAATCCCAAATTAATTATACGTCAACATTCAAACCACAAGAAGGAGCAATTGTCATAAATTTTTGAAGGTTAGAATCCAGTTTTAGTTGCGGCGTGGTTTTTTTTAAGGTCTACTGAATCATGTCCAAGCCAGAGCCAATAAAACAGTGTATTTTACTTTCTTGAACAGCTTGTTTTGGCTAAATACAGAGCAAAGATGTTATGATTTCCTCCTTTCAGAAAAATAAATCATATAAAATGACCAGAAGTAACAGGGAATAGTGTCGAATTCACAAGTTAAAAATTCAGGGTGGTGGTATTTGTGTTAGGACAAGCAATACAAGAATGGGGCTGCAAAAAAAGGTCTCATCAATCTATTTCAGTTCAAACAGGCTTGCAAAGTCGTTGAAATGTTGATCATAGCTGAGAGTGCATGAAAAGGAATATAGATGGTCGGTAAGGCCAAATGGATAGGCAAACTGTCTTTATTACATTCTACTTTAGCAAGCATTGTTGTCTATTCTTTCCCTTCTTTCTATCTTTCCCTTCCCTGCAGAACTGCTTCATGCCTAATCACATGCACATCATATGCACCATAAACCAACAGAGCCTTTGTTCACTAACATCTCATGTCAGTGGCTCCAAGTACATAAAAATTGCTTCCCAAGATACAGGGCAGTTGCCAGAGAAATTTCTTTTCTACCTTCCTGCCACCCATGGTATTTAACTTGCTGGTATGTATTGCAGTGGTTCTCAACCTGTGGGTCCCCAGGTGTTTTGGCCTACAATTCCCTGAAATCCCAGCCAGTTTACTGCTTGTTAGGATTTCTGGAAGTTGAAGGCCAAAACATCTGGGGACCCACAGGTTGAGAACCACTGTATTGAGGGCTCAGTTATACTACAGAATTCTAATGGTTTCATTCAACTTAGGCCAAACATTAAATGAGTTATCAAAGGGGCTATTTAGAGATAGGTTTCAGCAGTTTGGACATTCCCTTTGAAATCTGGACTAAAACCCACAGCCATAAGCCACAACACATTTTGGAATGATGTGTCCAATTCTGGACACCAAATATCAAGAGGGATATTGACAAGCTGGAAGGTGTCAGAGGAGGAGTACTAAAATGATTAAAAGTCTGGAGACCATTCCCTATGAGGAGCATCTTAAAGAGCTGGGTATGTTTAGCCTGCAGAAGAGAAGGTTGAGAAGAGACATTCTAATCATGTATAAATATATGAAAGGGTGTCATAAGGAACAAGGAGCAGGCTTGTTTTCTGCTGCACTGGAGGCTGGGGGCCCTTCCACATAGCCATATAACACGGAATATCAAGGCAAAACATCCCACAATATCTGCTTTGAACTGGGGTATTTGAGTTCACACTGCCATATATTCCAGTTCAAATGTAAGATTTTATTCAGCTGTGGTGAAGGGGCCTAGGACTCGGAGTAATGGGTTCAAATTACAGGAAAGGAGATTCCATCTGACCATTAGGAAGAACATCCTGACCATAAGAGCTGTTCAAAAATGGAACTCACTGTCTCGGAGTGTGGTGGAGGCTCCTTCTTTAGAGGTTTCTAAACAGAGGCTGGTTGACCATATGTCAGGGGTGCTTTGTGCTTTTTCTGCATGATGGGATTGGACTGGGTGGCCCATGTGGTCTCTTTCAATTCAATAATTCTATGATATGTATTTATAAATATGTCTTTATACATTGCTTTCCATTGTATTTTCTGACAAAGCTAGTTTTACAGACTTCATCATGATATGTTGGAACTAAGTGTAGGATTATTGATATTGTTATGTGACTTTCAGACAACTCTGACTATGGCAACAGTCTCATGTGGTTTTCTTAAGCTGCATCTACACAGACCATATAACATGAAACAAATATGGTAGGGGCAGAAGTAAAGTGAACATGAACGTGATCGCACATCAAGCAGATGAACTGGGTAGAGGCCTGGGCAGTGCTTATACATGTCAAGGAGGTTAGCCCTGACCCAGGATTTGTCCTATCAATGGTTTCATGGTATTTTCATTTTGGTGGATGATTCTCCATGTCTTAATGGGTTTTGCCATGCTATGTGGTTTAAACCTAGGTGCACTCAAGCACATTAAGCAGCCTAAGGATTATCCCATAATTTTCCTTGTCCTGATGTAAGGCCTTAGAAGTGCATTCCTGCACATGTTCACTGTGCATATGCCATGCTTTTGAGCTGCCTTCAATCCACATTAAATGGTCAGTGTAGGTATGACATTAGTAAGAATTAATTAGAGGAGTCTTGTCACTACCTTCCTCTAATGCTAAGAGTATGTGGAAAACATATATTGAACAACAGGGTGAACCATAGAATGGCAGGTGTAAATCAATCTTCTTGATATATTGTAGCAAAAACTTCACTTATGGTAAACTAAATTGTACTCAAATGCTTTTTAATGTAAGCTGCTTTATCTTCTTGTGGAGAGAAAAAGCGGGATATAATTAAACAATACAACAACAACAACAACAACAACTATGGCTCACTTGAAAATAAGTAACCATGATACAACATTTGATTGTCCTGTATTGAGAAAAAAATAGGTCACTGTCAGGACAGATTATGGCTAAAAAGAATGGTTTCCAATTGGGAAGAGAATCAGGCAGGGATGCATTTTATCACCCTGTCTGTTTAATTTTTACACAGAATATATCACACATAAAGCTGGATTAGATTCGAGGAAGGAGGTATGAAAACAGTAGGAAAGAATACCAAAAATGTAAGCTATACAGATGACTCAATATTACTGGCAGAAAACAGCAAAGACTAGAAACAACAATTGAAGAATGTCAATAGAAAAAGTGCAAAAGCAGTATTACAACTGAACATAAAACCCTCCAAAAATAATGACCACGGATGTACATAACTTTAAAGTGGATAATGAAGACATCAAATTAGTTTTTCTCTACCTTGGCTCAGTTATGAGTCAATACGGAGACTGTGGTCAAGAAATCAGAAGAAATCTAGTACTTGGAAGAACAGCATCAAGTGTTAAAAACATATCACTGAAAACCAAAGACAAGATCATCCATGACATTTTATTTCTCATTGCTATACAGTATATAGTTGTGAAAGTTGAATAATGAAAAAAGCCGGTAGGAATAGAATCAACATATTTAAAATGTGATGATGAATTAGATGGATACCATGAACCTTCAAAATAACAAATATATGGTGCCTAGAATAAATCATACATGGATTATCCTACTTTGGCCATACCATGGAAATAGATGATAATATAGTAAATTGGCTAGCAGTAGAAAAAGAAGAAGACATTAGAGTGGGATAACCAGGAAGCCACAGTTGAAGAGTATGAGCAGGACTGTTGATGGCAGGGTGTCTTGGAAGTCTCTCATTCAAAATATCAGTTTGGCAGCAACTCACAACTATTATTATGGATACTAGACCAGGAAAAAGGCATGAATGAAACAGCAAAACATTGTCTAATCAAGCCATCTCTGGCTAAAATGAATGAAGTGGTTGCTGCCTACCTAAACAAGGAAGGTTGGTGTTAGATTGAAATTGTATTAGTCCTACAGAGAAGCACACAACATCCAAGGCAAGAAACACAACTGCCCTGACTGATTAAAAATTTAATCACTCCACCTGTTAAGAAGTAAAAACAGAAGGCTAATAGAATAAGGAGTAGCCCTACCTTTTAAAGAGTCAAGAAAGTTTCCTTTGTAGTTTGGCCCATTTGGCTTTCTTTAGTTTTAGAGTTGATGTAATAGCTCCTCCCTTCTCTCTCAGTGCTATACTTGTTTTTCTAAAGGAAACATGGCTGCCCAGCTTCTGGGAAATTATCGTTTTTTTCACCTGCTGAAGCACGATGTTCCACAAGATTATTAAAGCATCTTAAATCTTTCCGACGTCTCTTCAGTCAAGTTGACGCTATGTGACAAAGTACTTCTGCTGTTTGTACTGGTTTAACAGAAGTAGTTTTAAGACTTTCCCACAAACTCCACACTCATACCCAGCTGTTCAGTCAGAATATTGATGGTGCCTGAGTTATTTGTGTGCCAAGTGTGGTCCTGATCCATCATTCGTGGGGTTCTCAGTGGTCTCTGGAAATGAATGAAGGTACTGCAAGTCCCATCATCCATGGCAAGTTTGGTCCAGATCCATCATTGGTTGGGTTCACAGTGCTCTCTGGATGTAGGTGAACTACAACTCCTATAAATCAAGGTAAATTTCCCCAAACCTGGTCAAGGGGGTTCTGCTTGCTAAATGTGGTCCAGGTGCATTACTGAAGGGGGTCACAGTGCTCTGCCTTAATGCAGGGTGAACTGCAACTTCCATCCTGTTGAGTCAGTCCCCCAGAGCCCTCCGGTCTGTTCAATTGCTGATCAAGTCCTCTGTGTTTGCTGTGTGCCATATGAAAGGGTAGGAAAGGGTTAAGGAAGATGCAGTGGGCATGGTCATGCAAATTCCAAACAAGGAACCCTGCAATGCCTGCCTCTGGTGGAGGAAACATGTCAAATCTAGGATGAAATTATCCTTGAATGAAAGCATTCCTTGGGTGGTGGACAGGGCCGTAGCCAGGATTTTGTTTCGGGGCTGAGTTTGTTTTGGGGGCCTGAGACTGGGTGGAAGAGGGTCTACGCTAGCAAACCTTTTGTATTGTTATCCCAATAACCCCATTAATGTGGGATATAATAAGCATGGTGATCAGATCATGATATGAATAAACATAACACACAGGAGGACAGACAACATATGCCTGTAGCTGAGTCAGTTTTTTCAGGGAGGGAATTAAACGAATTAAACCAGATAGAGATAAACAAGGAAGATGTTCTCACATGCCTTACTAAACTAAATGTCAATAAATCACCAGGGCCAGATGGCATCCACCCCAGAGTTCTTAAGGAACTCAAGTGTGAAATTGCTGAAATTCTGGCCAAAATATATAACCTTTCTCTAAGATCAGGCACTGTACCCGAGGACTGGAGGGAGGCAAATGTAACTCCGATCTTCAAGAAAGGATCCAGGGGTGATCCAGGAAATTATAGGCCAGTTAGTCTAACCTCAGTTCCAGGCAAAGTGATGGAAACCATTATTAAAGAAAAATTACGAAGCACATAGAAGAACAGGCATTGCTGAAGGAAAATCAACATGGTTTCTGCAAAGGCAAATCATGTCTTACTAACTTGATAGAATTCTTTGAGGGTGTAAATAAACACATAGATAAAGGGGGCCCAGTCGATATTGTTTACCTTGACTTTCAAAAGGCTTTTGACAAAGTCCCTCACCAAAGGCTCCTAAATAAGCTCTTCAGCCATGGAATCAGAGGACAGGTCTTGTCCTGGATTGAAACCTGGCTAAACTGTAGGAAACAAAGGGTGGTAATAAACGGACATTTCTCTGGGTGGAAAGAGGTGAGAAGTGGCGTACCCCAAGGTTCAGTTTTGGGTCCGTTACTTTTTAATTTATTCATTAATGACCTGGATGTAGGAGTGAATTCTGAGGTAGCAAAGTTTGCAGACGACACTAAATTGTTCAGGGTAGTTAAAAATGAATCTGATTGTAAAGAGCTCCAGAAAGATCTCTCGAAATTGAGTAAATGGGCAACAAAGTGGCAAATGCATTTTAACCTAAACAAGTGTAAAGTCATGCACATCGGGGCAAAGAACCCCAACTACACCTACCAATTGATGGGGTCAAAGCTTTCCGAGACAAACCAGGAAAGGGATCTTGGGGTTTTGGTGGACAGCTCAATGAAGATGTCAACCCAGTGCGCAGCAGCAGCGAAAAAGCAAATTCTATGCTTGGCATGATCAGGAAGGGAATCGAAAATAGGTCGGCAAATGTTGTATTGCCTCTCTACAAATCTATGGTAAGGCCACATTTGGAGTACTGTGTACAATTCTGGTCTCCGCACCTCAAGAAGGATATAACGGAACTGGAAAAGGTACAGAAAAGGGCAACAAGAATGATCCAAGGGATGGAGCAGCTCCCTTATGAAATCAGGTTGCAACGCCTTGGTCTTTTCAGCCTTGAAAGACGGCGTTTAAGAGGTGACTTGATCGAAGTGTATAAAATCATGCATGGGATAGAAAAGGTAAATAAAGAAAAAATATTTTCTCTGTCACCCAACACTAGGACTAGGGGCACTCCCTGAAGCTCCAAGGTAGGAAAGTTAGGACTAATAAAGGGAAATATTTCTTCACCCAGAGGGTCATTGGGTTATGGAACTCACTTCCAGAGGAGGTTGTGACAGCTGTCAGCCTGGACAGCTTCAAGGCAGGATTAGACAGATTCATAGATACCAAGGGAATCAGTAGTTACTGAAATGGACATCCAAGTGCCACCTCTGTGTTGATGGAGGCAGGCAGGATTTTCCCCGGGTACTGGTTGTGGGGGGTCAGGAGCAGGTGAGGGTTTTGCCCTCCTTTCTGCTAGAGATCCCTGTGTACAACTAGTGGGCCACTGTGTGACACAGAATGCTGGACTAGATGGGCTGAGGCCCGATTCAGCATGGCTCTTCTTATGTTCTTATGTTCTTATGTAACAGTTTAAATAATGTACCAGTAAGGCCTTTTCGCGAACCACCCTGAGAATTTCGGGGGGGGGGGGGCTGAAGCCCCCTTAGCCCCCCCTGGCTACATGCCTGGTGGTGGACCATAGTGTTTGGGGAGGACATTGGTAGCATTTGGGCTATATGTTCAAGCTGTTCACTATAACCTGCAATGTCAGTGGAGGGAGTGCCTTTGGAGACTTCTCACACTTGGAACTATAGCCTATTTGTGGAGGCGGGAGGCTGTCTGTGTAAGTGGACACCTCCGCCACATACACACATACACATTTTCACTTTTATTATGTGTATAGATGAAGACCTTCATGTAGAATAGAAAAAAGGGAAATCAAGTAGTTTGGCTTGTACATTAAGAATAAAAAATTGAGTTAAAGTTGGGAACAGACCTAAAGAGAAGGTAGCTTGAACAACAGACTAAATTCAAAGGAAGCAACAGAGGAATACTTGAATGGTGAGGTAATGTATGTGAGGTTACAGTACTTAAGTTCTTGTTTGTGATGATTTCCGAAGACCTCCACCCTGGGTATCAAATGTCTCGAGCTAATATATTCAGTGGGTTTGTCAAGGTTCTTCGCCTTCACCAGCTTTTGAAGGTTGGGTCTGTACCTTTGCAGGAGATGAAGAGTGACAGGCAAAAGAGGAGGAGGAGAGGCCATGGAGAATCGGGGAGGATTACATTTAATACCGGCTAAGTGAATAACGGTAACCTGCTCAGTGAAATGTATTCACTTACAGAAATGTGCCTCTCCTTGTTATGTGTGAAAAGCCTTTAAGGAGAGGTAATTTTCAACAATTCAGAACTCCTATTGATCACTAACAAGTCTTTGAAGAAACATATGCCTCTACACAGGTTGTGAACAGAAACTGCTGTGAAAGCAAGTGGAAGATCCCATACAGCTGATCAAATAATAGTTGGGAGGTAGGGCTAAGAAAAGTGGGCACTAATCTCCTCCCACAGGCTGCCCTGCTCCCCACCAATCCTTGCATTTTCCTTCTTAGGAAATGCTTAGGAATGCTTAGGATATTAGTTCACATGCAGCAATGATGAAAATAATGAATGGAAGGAGGGATTTGCCCTAGTAGTTTATGGTGGTAGATCAGAGCCAAGTTAAAAATAATTTTAGAACTTGTACATAAATTTTATTGAGAGGATTCCTTTCCAAAGAAGGATTGCAGCCAGTGTGGCCATACTTTACAGAATCATGCAGATAAATTCTGCACTGTCACTTAGAATTATATTCTGCATCAGATTTTACAAATATTATTTGCTTTTCTTCTGAATGGAGTTCATATTTCAGGAAAATCTGGGGCACAATGCTGCAGTCACAGTTAAGCTGCTTTAATTGAAATCAGTGATCAATGAGGAAAAGTTAAATATACAGGATCACCAACTTTGCAAGTATTCTGTGTCATGATGTTTTGAAAGGCAGCCCTCCCAACCACACATCAGTGGTAAATAGCATTGATTTATTGTTGATTATTTTATTATTTTATTAAAATATTTACATTTGTCTGGTATCTAGAGATCTCAGTGTGGGATACACATAATAAAAACAAGCTGAAAGAATTCAAAATCAATGTAAAACAATTTAACTTGTTTTAACGGAAGATAAAAATCAACAACCCAACATGTCAAAGCTAAACCACACAGGCTTTGGTCAAAAGCCACCACTGAACATGATGCCAAAATGAAGTCAGTATAGACACCAATTGGGTCTTTACCTTCTAACTGCTATAGAGAAAACTATATTAAATATACAACTATGGAGTTCAATTGAAAAGCTAGAGCATTTCCTTAAATCTTGCATTGAAATCAAGGAGGCCTAGGGTTCATGTACACTATATAATTAATGAAGTTTGACATGACTTTAAGTGTTATGACTCATTGCTATGAAATCTCAGGGTTTGTAGTTTGGTGAGGCACCAGGCCATCTTCTTTTGGTATAGAAGACCAAAAAACCCCTGTAAAACTACAACTCCTATGATTCCACAACATTGAGCCATGGCAGTTAAAGTGTCAAACTTCATTAACTTGACTGCTTTATTACATTTACTATGTTTCAATCACTGCTTTATCTCTCAGTTTCTTTTATCCCAATGTACCTTGTATGTTTTATTCCTTGTTATTACCTGCTTTGAATCCCCAATGGGGGAGAAAAGTTCTGCAGAGCATGCAAGACGTTTTTATTCCAGCAGGCTTTTGGGGTCTGATCTGGTTAATCTGCTGTGAATATTTTTATAGCTTTAGTTAAGAGTTTAATTTTGGTTGTTTTAAAATGTGTTTTATATATTCTCTGTAAGCTGTCCTGAGCCCTCGGGGAAGGATGGCATACAGAACGGAATAAATAAATAAATGAATAAATAAATAAATAAATAAAAGCGAGATATAAATAAATAAATAATAGATGGAACCTGAAAAATACTTAATTCTGCAGGACAGTGTCTTTATTTTAAAAATATTAGACTCTCATTCCTTCAAACCACAGTCAACCGTCCACATTTATTGGGGTAAGGGCCAATGGGAAAAATATGAATAAAAATACTATATTTGTAACCAACCAAAGAGTTATAACTCTAGGAACTTCTAGATCCCCCAGTGTGATCCTATGATCAATTTGTTGAGCATAGAGTTTTACTGGAGAACCGAAGGACTCCTACAGAGGCCACATTGATCAAATCTATGACTAATCAAGTCTGCAAAAGTTGAACCCATAATTGTGATGGGCTGCTTTTATACAGCTTGGTGAGATAGTAGAGCTCAGTGGCAGAGAAGTCTAAATACTTCCCAAAATATAAATCTTAAGATTCTATAGGATTCATAGGAGCTATGGCATTATACTGATGTCAACATATTGCAATCTTTCTCAGTCGCAGCACCCAGGTTTTGGAACTCCCTTCCCAGAGAAGTTAGAAGACACTCACCAGACACAAGCAAAGAGCTTTCTATTCTGACAGGCATATGATGCATGACTATATAAAGGCCATCTTACAAAATGTACTGGATATTGCCAATTGTTGTGTTGGTGCGCATGTTCAATGATGTATATTTTACCAAGTTTCAATTTTAATGCTTTAATTGTGTGTGCTTTTTTAAATTAAAATCTATTTTGTGGATTTTGAGTAACTATTCTTAACTGTTGAAACCTGCTTTCAGTTCCAATCTGGAGGAAAGACAAGACAGAACAACAACAACAACAACAACATATTATGAGAGAGACTTCTCACCACTATATACCTCCAACATTTTATAGACAAAAAGCAGGGCATGTGTGCCTAAGCAATGTAAAAAATGGCCAAAACAATGGTTATTATTGAGAAAGAATGCACAAGCTATGAGGTACCACATCACTTTGCTTTTGACTGAACCTCCTGAGAAGGGCAAGCATCTCCTATGTCCTTCCTCCTGCTAATTCAGGGCACACTACTGCACTTTGAATTCAGTTTGTGGCAACTGGAAAAGATGAGGACAAAGGGTAAAATGGGAGAAGGAGAGAGAAGGGGGGTATTTTGAAAGCAGCAGAAAAAGTCTGATGGTAGAGGATTAATTGAGACTGTCCATGGAAAATCAGGTCACTTGGAGGACACGGCACTACACAATGCAGTGAAAATGACCTAGAATGGTCCACCAATGAGGGTTCTATCTATATACTTGTATAACACAAGAAGAGTAGCGTTATATGGATGAGCTTTCCTTTCAACTTAAATTAGTACCCACCCATGAAGCTTCAAAAATGTGTCAAGATTCCTAGAGAATGATGACTGTTCTTTTCTTTGTTTGTCATGATGTTTGCAGACAAATGGCTTTTCTTTTCTTAATGCCTTGAAAGTCAATGTTCTTTCTTCTTCTTATAGGGTGACACTGATGTACTGTAAAAACATTTGCTTTTGATCTCTGATTCATTAGTTAATATTTTGGAATGGAGTAACAATGAAGTTGACCCACCCTTTCCCATTTTTAAAATATGGTTGACATTTCAGAGTCATTAATCCCATATGTAGTAAGGTTGAATGAACAGATTATAAAACAATGAGAAATGCCTTGAACCTCCCTTTTATTAAATTCCAGTCTTTAAAAAGACATGGGTTGGGGTGTGTAGGACATAAAGATTCTCACTAGTTTGGGTCCATGAATAAAGCTTTACTTTTGTCGGTAATGTTCATCTGTATGTAATGTTTTTCTCTCATTACTCTTTTTTAATACATTGGACAGAAGTTCCCAATTTGTTCAGACGGGAAAAAAAGGGGGGCAGGGATGGGTTGAAACAATTTTTAAAGCAAATCATGAAGAGTAGGTTCATAGCACAATATACCGTGATACCTTGACCTAAGAGTTTAATTTGTTCCATTATCAAGTTATTAACTCAAAATGATCTTATCTCAAAGCAAATTTTCACATTGAAATGTTAGTATTCTATTTAATCTGGTCCCTAGTCATTAAAGAAAAAAGCATTTGCTAGTTTAGAAGAAATTAAAGTATACACTTTTAAAGCAAGCACAAATTGTTATATACCTGAAAACATCATAAATGGTATTTAACTTTTAAGTTTTTCTTATGGAGTTTAACCTGTTGGACTGATTCCTTCTACGGAGGTGAGAAGATCGAGATACAAAAGTTTTAAATAAATAAACAACTTGGGAAGTCTGATTCTGATATCAGTTTCAGTGAATTACATTGTCTTCACATCGAAAATGTTGATTAAACATCCATGATACCAAAACTTGGCCGCTTCCTCTATGTTGGCTATTGCTGCTATTGCAATGTACATTGGCAGAAATGTAGGTAAAAATAGTGTGAAAAAATTATCAAAATTTGGTTGAGATAGTGCTTGAACGTCTGGAGAAGCTCTAATTTTTGCTGCTCATAGACTTAGCATGGGAATTTGGTTAACCAGTTAAAATTCATGAGTTAAACCAGGCTTTTTTTTTAACCTGAAAAATTTGGCAGCGAGGATGGGGGGGTGGGGGTTGAATCCTTATCCTTCCCCCTTACTAAGGGCTTGGGTGTTATTTATACTTATAATGTGGATCTAGGTAGTAATACATCCCAGAAAACCAGTATGGTGATCTGATCTTTGGATAGAACACTGGGGAATCAGGATCTGAATCCCCACTCAGCCATGAAAACCTTAAGGTCCCTATACGTTGAAGAGTTTTAAGCCAAACAAAAACTATGTCGTATTAAAAGTTCACATCCATGTATGTTCTCTAATACAGTGTTTCTCAACCAGTGTGCCGGGGCACACTAGTGTGCCGTGAGCGATCATCAGGTGTGCCTTGGGAAATTGGAACCTCCGGGGGGGTCTAGTGTGTTGAAGTATAAAAACCCTAAGAAACATACCTCGATAACGGCACAAAATTACACACACACCCTCCCCACCTGTTGTGTACTTGGTCTCTTCCTCTCCATGCATTGGGAAGGCCCGCCTCCCTTTCCCCAAGTAGAGACCTCCTCTTGCCTCCTGGGGGTTCTGTATGGGAAGTTTGGCCCAGTTCTAATATTGGTGGGGTTCAGAATGCTCTTTGATTGTAGGGGAACCATACATCCCAGCAACTACAACTTCCAAATGTCAAGGTCTATTTCCCCTGAACTCCATCTGCATTCATATTTGGGCATATTGAGTATTCATGCCAAGTTTGGTCCTAATCCAACATTGTTGGAGTCCACAGTGCTCTCTGGATATAGGTGAACTACAACTCCAAAACTCAAGGTCAATGCCCACCAAACTCTTATAGCATTTTCTCTTGGTTATGGGAGTTCTGTGTGGGAAGTTTGTGTCTTTCTGGCATTTCTGCCAGGATATCTATGTTATGTTCATCAAAACAGGTCCAGGTTTCACTCTGAATGTATAAATACATTTAAAAACATATTAACTATATGTATTACTGTGTTAAGAGTGTCATTTTGTGTCATTTTAGTTGGTGGTGTGCCCCAGGATTTTGTAAATGTAAAAAGTGTGCCGCGGCTCAAAAAAGGTTGAAAAACACTGCTCTAATATCATATACACATTGAGATTATATCTGAAGCAGTAATCCTGTTAGACACCAGCTCATCCCAGTTTTGCCCCTTCTGAGACAGATCCCTGCTTGTTGCAGATATTCTTTCTTCTCCCAGACATGTGAGCTTGAGATCTTGATTTTTTACTTTCTAAATAAATGGAAAGCAAACAGAACCTACAGTTGTCGCTATTAAAAAGGATCAGTCTTGGTTAATTCTGCCATCCCACTATTTCAGCTAACTATGGTTCAATATATCTACTTAAAGGCCAGGAACATTTTTCCAGTGGATATTGGGATAATTCTGTGAAGTGACATTAATTCTATAGTGTAGATGCACTTGAAATCTCACATAATGAGGACGAAGGGTTAGAAAGGCCCTCTTATCCTTCATGAAGCATGCCTTATAAGTGAAGTATATTTTTATATGGCCCCATATATGGTGACATGTACTTTTGATCTTTTCCTCCTTTGACATAATTGAATGAATTTAGGATGTGCCATTTTACAGTCCAAAGCTCAGATCAATTTATTTATTTATTTATTTTTTCAATTTCTGGACCGCTCCTCCTCGAAGCTCGGGGCGATTTACAACAATATAAAACACATACAGTAATAAAATCCACACATTAACATGTTAAAATACATTAGAGCTAAAACTAAGCTAATACTATAATTAGATGAGGACTAACAGCAGAGATGTTAGAGCTTTACTCTAGTGAGAACGCTGGTTGAGTATAGGATCATTCAAAATATTATCTATATGAAATAAAACTAAACAAAAGGCTGCAGCATATCATTTCTCCTTCTTCTAAAGAGTTAAACCCTTCCTTAAACTAGTTATAATGCTAGCAAAACAAAATATTTTTGTTCACCTTTTCTCCTCCTCCCTCCAATGAGAGGCAAAGGGGTCTTTATCTAACCTTTCCTAAACCACCATTAAAAATTACATTTTTAGATTCAAACAAAACCTATGCCTGACTCTTTCTCTCCCTGCCTCATATGGCTAATAATAAAGTCTTGAGGTAAATCTCTCTACAGCTGCTTTCAGTTCATTTTAAGTCAACGAAACCTATATAATCCTGTAATACAGTCAATTGTTTCTTTTCTACTAGGCCTAAAGGGCTCCAGGCTTAGAAAGGGAAGAATTACTGTTTTTCTTTTAAGCACCTATTAATATTTTCTCCCTCCAGCATTTCATTTTTCCCGTCTTTCCTTTGAAGGCTTTCTCCCCCACGACATTAATGTTTAACAATTAAATCAAGCTGAAAGAGATTTTGGGCGATCTAGACAATTACTTATTGGGTAGAAGAACAGGCCTTTAATGTAAATGGGAAACATCTCTGAAATGATGGTATGAGACCCCACAACTAATTACATAATGTTTTGCATCTGAGAAAACATAGATGAGAGAATGCAAATAGAGGTACTTGTAATTCCAGGAAGGAAAGCTAGAACTATAATATCAACCTATTATCTGGGAAAATAGTGTCAACCATGGGATACAGGACCTTTTGCTACCAGATCTTTATGGGGGAAGAGGCAGTTTGCAAAAAAATTAAAAAAATCAGGATGGAAAAAAATAAGGAAATCTGAGCAACATCGTCTTTGAGTCTCTGTGCCCTTCAACACTGCCACATAATCCAGAATATCAAGGCAGATATTCCACATTATCAGCTTTGAACTGGATTATATGAGGCTGCTTCCATATTTAACTTAAGCGCACACCAAAGGGATTTTAAGAAACCTGCTTAGGCACGCTTTTAAATCCGCACACCTACCCCCCCCCCCAAACCTAGGCCTCTCGACACTGGATACAACAATTGTATAATCTTACTATGATAGTAAGGTGACCCAAAGGTAGACCTGTATCCAGTGATGAGAGGACACTAAGATTTTGAATTTGAAGCCTTGATAAAGCTCTGTTGGGAGCGAAACGGATCTTTGGTGGCCAATATATTGGTGTATGGATCACACCATCGGCTTCCAGTTATCCCGGTTTATTTCCAAGTGCTGATTATTTGCCTTAGTTTGTCTGATCTTCATTGTGGATCTACGTATACTGATGTTGCCTTATTGATTCCACGGAACTTTTTGGATCTACACCACCCAGCGCCAGAGGTTTAAATTCGGCTTACATTGTGCCGCTTGGAACTTTTGAACTCTCTGTATGGACTTTACCCTGCTGAGGGGCTCATACTGTGTTTATTACATATGATCTCCTGATTGATGGGACTCTTACATCAACCCTAGCAGGGTAGAGTATGTGCGCTCGGTTTGATCCTTGTTTAATGTTTAATGTTTATTGATGATGTCCAATGGCAACCGCAGTTTTCTATGCATGACTCTTTCATAGTATATATATTTGATAAGAACCTTTTGTCAGTGTGTTTTGTTGTTGACTGTAACCCTAGCTCTAACTGTTGGTTGATCAGCACATAAGGGCCAGTGGTGTTAATGTGGTGTCAATTTGTACAACATCACAGCATTGCATGGATTCAGTCTGGCACATGCAGCCACCATCATGGTCAATCCATGACCAGTGTGAAGCATAATGACATGGGGTAGCTCCAGATTAAGTGTCCAGAGTCATGTGTCCTATGACAGTATACTCTACCTTAGATTGGTTATGGGCTAGAAAAGTTTCCATTTGTATCACATTTTCAGTATTTTAATGCTAAATCTTTTCATACAAATGATAAAATTATCCTCTTACCACACTTACAGAAATGAGAGAACTCATTTTCCTTTTGAAACATTCATGTTATTGATAAAATTCAAAACTCTTGTGAAAACATTGCAATATGGCATTACAAAAAGGGGGTCCCATTTAGTTGAAGTCTGTGACATTTAAAATACATATAGCAATAATTATAAATGTTTTAATGTTATTATCATTTGTAGGTATCCTGATCATGATCTGTATGATCTTTCAAAAATCTCCAGTCATTTCTGCATATTAACATAGTAATCCTATCTCAGTGAAGATGAACCTTTTAGAGACAGAGTGCTCAAACCAGGGGGGTGTTAGGCACTCAAGGGAGGTGAGTGAGGGGGTGAAGGGAAGCAAGCAAGCAGGGGGTGGGAAAATGAGTGAGGGATTGGGCAAGTGGACAAGGAAATGGGGGAAAGGCAAGATGATGAGCAAGTCCAAGTGGAGATGGGAGAGAAAACAGGCAAGCAGGGGGTGGGAGAGCAGAGGGCAGTCAATTGAGTGAGCAAGCAAAGGGGGTGGGCAAGCGGGGGACGGGCAATAGCCTGCATGCCAGGAAAAGGGTGCTGCATGCTCCTTCTGGCACTTCTGACAGTTTGCTACCACTGTCGTATCTTGTTATGTTTCAGCTAATTCACCGAAGAATGAGCTGTCCTAAAGGGAACTGACAAGAAAGATGAAATCGGTATCTCCTAAATGTTGTTCTTGTCACAAAGAAATAGCAGCTTGTCAGCAACAAAGTAGCCATTTGACAGTTTTACTCTACCGACAATGTTTATACAAATGCATATATTTCATTCTACCAACTCTACCATTCTAGAAATCACTATCTTGTAACATATTCCATGTTTCAGTGCCAATGAACACTGACATCTACTGGTACCAGAACACTTTCTTCTGTTCAGATTCTCTTTTGTGCCAGTATATTCTTAGCACAACTTCTCTAGCAGTTTCCAAACCAATGGCATCCCCCTCCTCCCTCAAAAATTCTACTATATGTGTATATATGCATGTGTATAGATATGTAGAGTTTATTTCTTGTGACTAGGAAACTTAGCAATCCTAATAATTCAGGCATCTTGGCATGTCATAGCTCTGGTTGGAAGAAAGGCCAGGAAGGATAGAGCTACAAGAGGACAACATTAAAAACAAGTAACACCCTGCCAGACATCAGAAATTAATTCAAATGCTGAGAGAGATTTTTTGGGGATTGAGTGGGTAATCATTTTGCAATTGAATATCACCAAGCTATTCTATCATTTCATTCGGAACAAAAACACCCCTGCATTACATAATCCTATTTTCAATGCAATGAAAAATGTTTTTGGCTAGAAATATGAATTCCATCATCTAAAAAAAAAGCTAAGATGACAAACAGATTACTATATATGAGATATTCAGCCAAAGAAAAATCATTATGGTACTTCCAGGAATTAAAATCCCTTGTTGCTGTAACAAAACAGCAGAAAAACAATAGTGACATAAGAGCTCTGTGCTTTCCAGCTTTTTAATCACATACATGCTTGTGTGTTACCTGCATATTGTCCATCAACATTGGCTAAACTACTGTGGTGTCAAAGAATATTCTCAAATATCCTGAAGGCTAAGGAAAAGGTAGAGAAAATGGGAGGTTGCCACAATTTTTGTAACAGGATAAGGCTTTGGATGTAGGAAAAGTCTTACACAGTGTAGAAAAACAATAAAAACTTTGGATTGAGAAAGGAATTTTGGACAGATGGGGAACATAGAAGCAGGGAGGAAGATTGGCTCTAAAAGGAGGGAATCTGAGAGACTGCAAAAGCCAGATGATTGAAGGAACTGGGCAGCACTAGCAGACCAAGAACAAAATGCCAAATGAAGAATTGTTATGTGGAATAGTGGCTAGAGGGCAGAAAGGTATAACCAGAAAATGTATCTCAATTGAAAATATCCTGAACCTGACTTTGTTTTTATTGTTAAAAAATCTACTCAACTGCAGATACATACCTTGACATCTAAGATGGACACAGTCCTGCATTAAGCTAAAGACCAATATAACTTGTGGCAATATGCCCAAAATCTTCCTCATCCCCTTTTTATATAATATAGCACCTGGACTAAATTGGTCCTTTACACTTTAACACTGTCCCACTCCCCAGAATCTTGTGTTTATTTTGTATTGTTCTTTTGTTATTTTTTATTATATTTTTATTTGATGTATTGTCATACGTTTGTATATTTGCTTTGTTATAATTGTTGGGCTTGGCCTCATGTTAGTGCCCGAGTCCCCTTGGGGAGATGGTGGTGGGGTATAAAGTTTTATTTATTTATCATCATCATCATCATCATCATCATCACAGAATGCAGAAGAAAAACTATATGCTGATTTTTATAATGCCCTTTCCCCGCCTATGCAGTGGGCGGGGACAGGTATTTGCCTCCTCCCCTGAAGCAAGGCGATTGGTGGTATCATCAGAAGCTTCCAGAGGAATGGACGGAGGCTGGCTATTGCTGTAGCCAGCCCCCTGCCTCATTCCTGCTGGAGCTGTCGACCCACCACTCCCACCCAGTTGACAGTATAGTGGTTGCCTCGGGAGGCCGGGTAGGATTCCCCCCCCTATGTTCTAGGGGCTAGATGGATTGCGGTCTTATAAATAGGCCAGCATAAATAGTTTAGGGAAATCCATAGAGCAATATTCACTCGAGGCAATTCTCAAAGGGTGTTGGGCCAATGCACAAATCCACTCACCTGGATGGCAGTGGAAGGGTGAGGGGGATATCATTGGCCCAGAGAAATTGGAGAGTCCGGTAAACAAGATTTGCAGAAAGTTCAACAGCGTTTCCCTGAGAGGTTGCCCAGTTCTGTTCCATTCCCAGTTCCCTTGACACCTAAGTTTAGTTAAGTTAAAGTTAAATAGATAACTTTAATAAAGGTTGCCCAAATTTGAATCCAATTATGTTGTCTGTCTCGTTATTTCGGGGGTTGGAAGGCAAAGATGCAAATTTTGAAATGAACCAGAGTGGTATAGTGGACTAGGACCCTGACAAATCAGGGTTCAAATTACCTATCAGCTTTGGAAACCCCACTACCTGATTATGCGGAAATCACACTTTCAGCCTTACAGAGAAAACTTCTTTTGCTAAATCTTGCCTACAATAAGGTTGTCTTAGGTTCATCATGAACTGGAAACTACTTGAAGGTACACAACAGTAAAAACAAAATTTAGAAATGTAAAAAAGAAATGCAACGCATCTAACAGTAATGGGGAAGACTGCAGCCAGATTCTGGCAATATTTGTCTGTCTGCCAAAGAGGCTCACTGGTGATGTGCAACTTCAATTCTCTCTTCTCAAAGTTCTTTATAATTAAACTGGGTTTAAAATGTGCAGTTCTTTAAATTTGAGATCATCTCCTGTAAAATAGGCTACATGACTACCTTAGACATAGATAATACTTTTGTAAATACAGACAGTTCTCAGATTATATCTTTAATTACACATTCCCTGGAAAAGACATTCTCGGTAATTTCAGACTGATACCATTTAACTCTTCTTACACAGTATTTCCTTTCTAGAACAGTCTTGCCAATCCAAATGCTAATGACCCAGGACATTTCTTACCACCCAATCACATTAGCTAGGTGAAGCCACCAAAATGAAGGGCAGCTGGACAAATCTGTCGCCCCACGCACCGCTCCCTCACAACATCCCAACTTGTGAACTTTAAAATTTGACTTGAATACAGCAAAAATTGCATTGTTATACTACATCTTAGAAGAATACAGTAGTATAGCTCAAAACCTGATACAAAGCTCAAATGGAAATAAGAAAAATAGTGATGTAATTACACTTTTGGATGTTTAGGGAGGAGTATGTAGAATCCTCAATCTGAGAGTCAAAAGCCAAAAACCACCATAGCTTGTGTAGCTATGGTGGTTAAAATAGAATCACAGTCTCACAACCTATGGTGTTTGTTTTGTTGTCTTGTCCCCTCACTTTCTATTCCTGTGAAAATCAGATTCTGAAAAAATTGGTTTGTTGTGGAAAAAAGATTGGCAATAAAGCTTCAGTGAAGTCACCTTTTCCCCATGATAACTCTTCCAGGTACTAATTTTCCTTCTTGGGGGTAGATTTCTCTCACTTGCTATTGTTTCACACACCCCTCCTTAACTATAAGTAATTTGTAAGTCACATGTTTGCAACTTGGGGACTGCCTGTATAGAACTACAGTCTTAGTTGTCGAACTGTGGAGATCGGGATCTTATGTTTTGAGTGTTTGGGCAATACATTGGCCTATTTTGAAAGTGAATTACTTTGACAACTGAGGTTAGAATCCTGTTTCTGTATAGTATCACTATGCTGTCACAGGCAGCAGTGACTGAATGAAATAATTCCTAGCACTACAGCTATGAAGGAAGTTGTTGAAGAAATAGACTACTTGCAACTAGAAAAATGTGTCAGTCTTCTTTTGCCATTACTGTACAACCCTAGAAAAAATGGCATCTACTAGCGTAATGCACCAATATGATTTTTACTGCATGTAACAAATCCATTTACTGTCATATTGTTGGATGTCTATTCATTATTATTATTGTATTACCCTGTATTTTGATATTGCTAAAGGCAAACATAAGATACATATATTTGTATGTTATATTAAGGCAAAAAAATTCTCAATACTCACTAGACATTGTTGTATGTTATAGGAAGACCCACTACTGGATTTTTCATTGAACAAGAGAAAAGATATATACAGCAATATGCCAAGATACCCTTTGTTTGCAATGCAAACAGAGAAAGCTGATACATCATTTTGAAAGTGACCTAACCTAATATAATGGTTTGGGTGTTGGATTAGGGGCGAGTCTTCGTGAACACAAAAAATCCAATGCTGCCTATCCCAATAACATGCACCAATTTCCAGTGAGTATTGAGGGTTTTCTTGCCCTAATCCAACTTTGCTCCACTTCAGGCAAAATCAGGACATAAACCTGAGTTTGGTCTGATTTGGCCCAATCATCTGTCCAGATGGACACCACACCATCACCCTTTTCTTGCAGTGATCACTGATGACATAGGGGAAGTAGATGGTTCATCCCCATGTCTCTGCTGCTACTCCTCTCCAGTCATGGAGCTCCACATGAATGCCTGACCACCACAGTCATTTTGTTGATGTCATAAGGGACATCTGTATGATTGGCATAAAGGAGGGAGTCAATCTACTCCATCTTTGTTGAGAATGTTGGTACCCCATTATAATATCACTGATTCTACAGGTGACAGCCAGGCTCTCACTGTGAGCTCTGTGGATGGCAGAAAGTGGTGGAAGTATAGAGGATAAGGTGATGGTTCAGTGGAGCCAATGTAGTACTAGATTAGCTGGTGACACCAAAATGGTGACACAGTGATGTCTGGTTGCCATCACAGCCACGGCAAAACTAGTCTGGTGCATAATGCCCTGGATTGACCATGTCTTAAGCAAGCAATGTAGATTCTCCCTAGGACTCTGGAAGACCAGAGTTTAAATTCCTTCTCAGACATGGAGGCCCACTGGGTGACCTTTGGTAAGTCATACTCACTTGACCACAGAAAAAGGTAATGGCAAATCCCCTCTGAATAAATCTTGTCAAGAAAACACTATGAGAGGGTCACAATAAGTCAGAGTTGTTTATAAGGCACATAATAACATAAATCATCTTGAAAAATGTGGAATGCTTTCAAGTGTAGATGTATAAGACACATTTTGGCACATATATTGTTATATTAACCTATTCACATTTCTCCTTTTTAAAAACATGTTTCTGTCAAAGACTTCTGCACAATTTGGACATTTTCTATTGTGTCATCTGTTTATGTGCTCTAACAAAATACTTCACTTATGCCATGCCGAGATGAAAAATAAATGTAGGTACATCACAAGCAATCTGAATTTTGTAAATTGGGTTCCTGTCTATTTCTATAGAATGAATGTAATTTGTGGTCTACAATTCCAAACAGAAATGTCTAGCTGGAAGATCACTGGAAGCATCTTTCAAGATTTCAATTTTAAATATCTTGTCCAGTATTCTCCATCAACTGAATAGTTACACTTGGCTCCCCATATCCACAGATTCTGGATCCATGGATTCAACTATCCATGGCTTGAAAATACACTCACACATTCCAAAAGCAAACCTTACTTTTGTCATTTTACATAAGGGACACCATTTTACTAAGCTATTATATATAATGGGACTTGAACACCCATATATTTTGTATCCACTAGTAGACCTGGAACCAAATTGGATACCAACACACTGTATACTTAACTACTTAACCAAATAACCTTTCCTGGCCTTATTCTCCCCCCCCCCCTCCTTCCAATCAGATGGAAATGACATTAGCTCATGCTTTGATCAGTAGCAGAAGGGATCTCCTTCTCCATATTTAGGTGAACATGATTAAAGACATGTACATGGCAAGAGTATCACAAATGTGAGTAATGAATGAGCCAGCACAATATATTGGGTAGATCCCTGGATTGGCCACAACTTAAGCAACCAGTGTAGACTCTCCCTAGAACTTTGGAGACCAGGGTTCAAATTCCTGCTCAGACTTGGAAACTGCCTAGGTGACCTTACAGAAGTCATCCTTATCCTTAAAGGAAAGTAAGAGCAAACCAGCTCTTGCTAACAAATCTTGCCGAGAAAACCCTGATAGATTCACCTTCAGGTTGCCATAGGTAAGAAATGATTTGAACATACACACCAACAGGCAATTGTGAATATAGAACAGTTATAGACGAGTAAATCTAGCTCTGTTCCATATTCACAATCACTACTTAGTCACGGTTGTGACATTGTCCACAACTGTAAGTTCCCTTCCCCACACCTACTTTAAGGCCATCTGCTGAATGGGGAAAAGGAGGTGTATTCTGCTGGAAATTGGAACATGGGTGAATTACATGTTTGTCAGGTCTGGGAGTGTGTAACTCATACAAAATACTTGCTCTTGTCATTTAGATTGTTGAGTAACACTATCAAAGGGACAGGATTAGCAAGTGTTAGAAATCTGGGAAATAAGTGAAAGGGAAGTGACCAGGCTTGAATTATTATGATACGGAGGAGGATTCCACAAGAGAATTCAACTGTCCATGCCTGGATTTATTCAAGATGTAATGATAAAATAGAAAATAGAAAATTTAGAAATATTCGCTATTGCTATTATTTTTCTGTCTATTAGAATCCCTCTTAACTATTGCTATGGTTTTTTACTCTACAGATCTTGGTTTGGAAGATCTGTTTGGTTTTTTTGTGCTAGTTTTGTTTGCGGATATTTGGTACTTGTTTGATTGGGAATGTGATTACTTTTGACATAATTAATAGAGGAATTAACTTCAGCCAACCCCCCAAACTGGGAGGCCAATTTGGTAGAAAACTTGAGGTATCAAAAGGGAGAAAACTTTTATTCAGAGCCTAACACATTTTGGATAATAATCTCTTTTCAAGCATCTAAACTCTTTCTGAAAAACATTTTCATATACTATTGTAATATTCCATCCCAGGAGATGGACTATTATCCAAAACATGGTGGAATACCTAGAGTTCACTCTGGCATTTCCTCAAACCCATAGTTTTTACATCCTTCTAAAAATAACTGGTTTTGAGAAACTGATAAATGGAATGAACTAAGAATATAGCAGTGTTGTTAACATAGGCTCAAAAGAGAAGGACTTTGCATCTTTATTCCCTTAATAGTTCAACAAAATAGACAGTGGTTACATGGAAATGTTATTCAAAAGAGAAAAATTAATGAATCCTGTGGCTGGAATCCAGTTCCAAACCTATTTAGTAGAGAGCTAATAAATCAACCACTGAATGGTAAGTCAACACTTGAATAAATCACATTGATTCAGTGAATTCACTTTTATTGGGACTAGCAACTCAATTTTAGGCCCAAACATTCAGAAGTGAAGCCTTTACAATTCAAGTTCTTTGTATAGTGTATTTATGGTGTTTGTGTCCAGTCAACGAAAAGAGACTTGAAGGGGTTCAGTGCATAGAAACTGTCAAAGCTCAGTACTACCCGTTACAATTCTGTCACATTATTCTCTGAGCCCAGCAGTCAAGCATGTTGTTTTCAAGGCAGCACTCACAATCCGCTGAAGAGATTCCAGTAGTCAGGCCAAAAAACAAGACAAAATAAAGTCAAATATAAATTGTTTCTGTTGTTTTTGGACAGGTTTGTTTGGAAACAGGGCCAGCCTTTGATTGTATTCCAACATCCCAGTAATGGAAATAAAGCAAAGAAAACCTCAGCTCTCAGCAAACACTTTGAATGCTGCTTGGCCTCCTTGGTGGAGATTTTGTTACTCAATGAGCCCAAGTTGTGTCAGCTCCCATGCACAAAATACATAGGCTATGTTTTCAAGTAAAAATACTGCAGGTGGCTAAAATGATAATGGCTTTAATGGTCAGTTGCTGGAAATTATGAGGATGTAATAATAATACATCATGTTAAGTGTATGTTAAGCATATGGTTTTATGGGGAGAAATTGGTTAAAGTGATGTAGGAAGAGGGTGGATGTTGAAAAAGAAACAAATGGGAAGTCTGGAAAACATGTAAACTATCAATTTAATTCTTCGCCATTGGGTTATCCTGATTGAAAACAGGATGCAAGCTATGAAAAGCTACAGAAAAGCAAGGTCCTCCCTCAATATTTGATTCTAGGACTAAGCTGAATGAGTTACGTTATATATTTATTTTGATGGTATTGTTGCTTTTTGTATGGTATTTTGTTGTAATTTTGGGCTTAGCCTCATGTTAGCTGCCCCGAGTTCCCTTTGGGGAGATGGTGGCAGGGTATAAATAAAGATGATAATATCAGGTTCACGTGGCTGTTTGACAGTGGAGGAATAAATGGAGCCCTGGGATTTTTGCTGGCCCCCAAGGTACCATTTGCTATTCTCTTACCTCCAGCCTGGAAACAAGGCTGGAAACAAGAATCCCAATATGACACCACCAACTCACCCTGTCAGTCTTCCCTCTGCTACCACTTGTAAACCCAATTATTTTATTTCTAGGCATGTTGGAAGTTTCTCAAAGCTACTGATACATTGCTTTCTTTTGCTGTACCAAAGTTATAAATGTATCTCCAGTAATTTTCATTTATATCTTGCCTTTTTCTCAGTATTGAGATTCAACAAAGTACAGATTAAAAATATATAAAATCCATATGCACGCCCATACACAGAAAAACAGTTAAGAAAACAAGGAAACCATCTATAGAATTGAAACTATTAAAGGCTTATTCAAAAAGGGAATATTTAAATAATCCACAAAACACAACAACATTTAAAGTTTATTGCTGTCAGTTCCTACAAACCCGATGTAGTAGGAAAACATTTGCTCTCTAGCAGAAAGATAGGAAAGAAGGAATAACTCTAGCCTCTCTGGTGAGGAAGCTAAAAAGTCTTGTTTGCAGCCACCAAGAAGTCCTCCCCACACCCTGTTTCTACCAGGAAGAGTATTACAACAGAGGAAAAGAAGGCACAATTATGTAGACAATACTGGACTACAAGAGCCAATAACGCAAGTGTTTTCCTGAAAAGTACTATATAAATAGTTGAGAAGAAAGGGCCCTCTGATTCTCATCAGATGAAAAAGAGAAGTGTATGGCATTTGAACTTGATCTGGAGCAAGTCATTTTGCACTCATCCGGTACAGATGTTATGAGGTTATGCATGACAGAATCACTGTAGGATTTTATCATTTTCTGTTGTATTTCCTCCGCACTGGCTCACACTCCGGCTATAACACAATTGTAAAAAGGTATGCTATTAAAACCTGTTGGAGAGTTTGATCACTTCTATAGAAATCACACAGAAGAACATTCAGAAACCAGTTGCATCACACTAAAAACAAAGCATCTTGTCTCAACACAGGAGTACCAGCTAGGTATTACATGTAGCGCAAGCAATGGGAAGCACAACTTCCTTAATACATAAGCAATCTGTAAGGTTTTAAATGTCTTTTTTCTTCATTCCATTGTGGGACCATTTCTTTTTATAGCTTACTAGCTGTACCCAGCCACGCATTGCTGTGGCATAGTCTGTGGCAACCCCATTCTACCCTCATGCTGGAAAAGTGCAATCAAAGGACTCCTGACAGATGGCCATTCAGCCTCTGCTTGATAACAATAATAGAATACTAAGGTAGGAAGAGATCTCCAACAGCCATCCAGTCCTGCCCCTTCTGGCAAATGGGAGAAGCAAAGTTGAATCACTACTAACAGATGGGCAGCTTCAATATAATTATGATGATGGTGGTGGTGGTGGTGATGATGGAATGCTAGGGAAGGAAGAGATCTCTAAAGCCCATGTAGTCCAGGCCCTGGTCCGAGGCTTGAGGCTTGAAGAGGTCTTGGCGCTGCTCTGCCAGTTCTTGGGCAAGGGAGTAACGGGTACGGTGTCCGGTGGTGGGCCCTGGCGTTGGAAAGGGAGGAGGGGAAGGGATAGAGGGGAGGGGCTTCTCTCCTTTCGGAGGCTCCAGAGAGAGAGAGGCGAGGGTGGAATGGAGCCAGGGCGGCTTCCAACAGCCAGGTAACTCACGGGGGAGCCGCGCACCACAGCTCCGACACAGAGAACAAAGAAAAGACAACAGAGAAGTAGGGAAAGATCGTGGCTAGAACACATCCCCAACCTTTTAAGAGACATTTACCAGTTAGATCAGGAAGAGTTGGGATTTGGACCTTGCTATTGTTTTATTTAAGCCCTTATCCACTGTATTCCCAAGGCCTGGGCCAACTTGGGCCCTCCCTCTCGCCCTCCAGTTGTTTTGGACTGCAACTCCTACAATTCTTAATACCCTGCTGGCTGTTAGGAATTGTGAGAGTTTTTGTCCAAAACACGTGGAGGGCGAGTGGGAGGACCCAAGTTGGTCCAGACAGGGTTCCCAATGAGGGGCGTGGCTTCAAGAGGCATTGAGCCCCACCCCTTTCCCCAGCCCATCTCTACTCTGGCCGAGGGCTGCCTTAAGGGAAAAGGCCCAAGGCCTACCTAGACTTCACTCAGAGGCCTACCAGTTCGCCCAGAGGCCTAACTCGAGTTCTCCACGCCACTGTCGCCAATGATGAGGATCTTCAGCATGGTCAAAATGTCCTCGTCCATCTCGCCGGTGGCAGTGACGGCAACCCAAGTGCCCTGGAGTGATAACAACTCCGCCTCAGGCCGAAGCTGTCATGTGTTCTGCACTTATTTATTATTTATTTAAAACTTTTGTACCCCGACCCTCTCAGCACTATCGAGGGACTCAGACTTGCATAACAGCAAAATTTCAATGCTATACAATTTAAAAACAACTACAACAACATATTTAAATACATAAAAACCCAGCATAAAACCACATCGCCATTAAAACAATTCCACTCAATCTGTAAACGTGGTCATACATTCAGACAATAGCCAATCTCAGCCTATTCTGGGAAGGCTTGGTTCCACATCCAGGTCTTCACCAGTCTCCTAAAGGACAACAAAGAGGGGGCAGATCTAGCATCACTTGGTAGAGAGTTCCACAGCCAAGGGGCAACCACAGAGAAGGCCCTGTCTCTCGTCCCCACCAGCTGCGCTTGCGAAGCCGGCGGGACCGAGAGTAGGGCCTCTCCGGAGGATCTTAATGTTCTTGATGGTTCGTAGGGGAGAATCCGTTCGGACAGGTAAACTGGGCCAGAACCGTATGGGGTTTTGTAGATTAAAACCAGCACTTTGAATTGTGCCCGGAAGCTAATTGGCAGCCAGTGGAGCCGGCGCAGCAAGGGAGTAGTGTGCTCCCTGTGCCCCGCTCCTGTTAGTAACCTGGCTGCCGAACGTTGGACTAATTGCAGCTTCCGAGCAGTCTTCAGAGGCAACCCCACGTAGAGAGCGTTGCAGTAGTCTATTCGGGATGTAACCAGAGTGTGGACCACTACTTGCACCCCCTCTGACTCTTATCCGGCTGCTTGGAGGAGGGAAGTGTCAATTGTGAATTTTGGAGGATGTTGAGGAGCCAAGGCTGGCTCCAGGAGGACTTCCGGCCGTTGCCGCCACAAGCTCTGCCACAAGATGATGGAGGAGCTCTCTTGGATAAATGTTTGCACCCCCAGGCATGTGCTGTGGTATGTTATCCTTTTTTTGGATTTGTAAGTTGTTTTTAGTTCTTTTTTGGTTTTTTATTTTTGTTGATCACACCTTGCATTGTGATATGTTTTGTTGCAGAATTTGGTGTGATTTCCTTCAGTGGTTTTGTCGTTTTTAAGGTACTCACGATGACAACTCTCTATTTACATATTAAGATTGCTGCTGACAGGATCCTTTGAAACAATGTCACTGGCTCTACAAGCATCTTTATTTAACTTCAGTCAATGAGAGAGTTTTTAAAGTTTTTTTCATATTACAAAATAGATGGCCACCACTAATAAGAGACTAAACAGTTAAGATTGTTCCATTCCACCTGGAACAGAATTTAAACCATCCTGAAGTCTGCCTTACCTGATGGCCAGAAGCAGACTAGAAAAAGAGGTGAAAGAACATGAAGCCCGGATGTCAAAGTTGCTATTAAATAAGGTCTAGAACAATGGTTCTTGACAACCTCAGACATTTCAGATGTGGCTAATTTTCAACTTGCTGACTATCTCTCCATGACCAATCTCTAGACTTCCTGTCTAGAACATAGGGGGAAAAGAATTGTTGGTAGACTATGCTAATGTAACTATGCTAATATATACAGTGGAAGCAGAATCAGGAACTAGTGTGGTATACTAGGTAGTTGAGGTGGAACTCTGGGACTCCAGGATTCAAATCCTCTTATCCATGGAATGTACTCAGCGAGTCACTCTCTCTCAGCTTTGGAGGAGAGCAATGCCAAGCATCACACCTTGCAAATAAGATCTGTCATCTTAGGGCTGCCGTAGGTCAGAAGTGACATGAAGGCATACAACAACAACCAATCAAGTGAGTATACAATACAATGCATATTCAGATGTGGGTCCAAAAATACAGTAGGTTACACTTCAAGGCACCCTGTACACAAACACAGCAGGAGGAAAAATGGCAGGGAGAAAATTAGATAGCTAAAACCCAAGAAAAAAAGCTCTCTAGTTTTTTACTCAACTGGATAAAGAAATAAGGTTGTTATGTATAAGTAGGAGAGTGGTGCCATTTCTCTTCTGCTGCCAGCAGAAATGTAGCCAGGTGCTGCCTGGTTGCATCTGCCTCTCCCTATCCTCACCAAATAAATGGCATTGCCAGCACATGGAGCCTTGATGGTTGCCTGAGTGATGGGGATGAAGAATGCAGATCCAGTGCAGAATCTCACTCTATATATTCAATATATAGTTTACACATTAATTATATTTACAGGCAAGTTGGCTGTAGATAGTGGACTGCACTGCTGCTTCAGAGTGTAATAGCGGATCCTTCTTTAAAAATGTTATAACAAAGGCTTTTGCCATCTGTCGGGAGTGCTTTGATTGTGCGTTCCTGCATGGCAGGGGACTGAACTGCATGGTTGTGGTCTCTTCCAGCTCAATGATTCTATCATTCTATAGATCCTACTGATAAATTATCATCTGAAAGAAGGAAAAAGGAGCTCCACCTCTTTTGCTCTTCTGCATGTAAATTTGCACAGCCAGAGGACGCTTGCAAGAAAAACTGGCTTTTCTAAAGTCAGATTTGTTTGTGCCAGTTTTTCTACCTCTGAAATGGTAGGTAGAGGTGTTAGACACACACTCTAACATGTCCAGTTAAGTGGCATACTTGCTGTGGACACTGGGAGAAATATCATAAGGGAAGGAAGAGATTCCTTAATTATGGATAAAACTTAATTATGGACAGCTATATACTATAATGGCAATAGATGGAACATGAGGATTGAGTACTTGCTTGTGCACTTCCCAGAAACATTTGCTAAAACCACTGCATGACCAAAATGCTGGACTAGGCTGGCCATTGGTCTGGTCCATCAGCTCAATTCTGGATTATTATCCTGTTTTTAGTAATTGGAAAGTCCTTTGGTTTTACCCCAGCAGTGTTTTTCCTATTTATTATTTATTTATTTATTATTTCGCATTTGTCTATCGCCCCCCCCCCCCCAACGGCTCGGGGCGACTTACAACAGTTCGTAAAATACAATTGTCAGATAACTCATAAACCACAGTAATACCATTAAGATGGAATTACAATTAGAACAGTTGAAGCAACAAATGGAGTCGCAGTGGGCTGACAGCTAGGCGGTGCAAGCTACAGTTTAGCTAACTCCGAAGGCTTGTTGGAACAGCAATGTCTTAACTGCTCTCCTGAACGGGAGGAGGCCCTGGGTGGCACGGATGCCGGCGGGCAGTGCGTTCCACATGGTAGGGGCTGCAACAGAGAAAGCCCGATGGCGGGTTGCGGACAGATGGTAGGTCCTCACATTTGGGATGACCAGGAGGTTTAGCTCTTCGGAGCGCAGTGATCTGGTGGGATGATATGGGACAAGGCGGTCCCGCAGGTACACTGGCCCCAGACCATATAAGGCCTTAAAAGTCAGGACTAACACTTTGAAGGCAATCCGGCATTCAATTGGGAGCCAGTGCAGTTTGCGCAGGATTGGCGTGATGTGGTGGCCAATCGGGACCCCTGCCAGGAGTCGCGCTGCAGCGTTCTGCACCAGCTTGAGTCTCCGGATTACCGACAGAGGAAGGCCAATGTAAAGAGCGTTACAGTAGTCCAGCCTCGAGATGACCGTGGCTTGGATCACTGTGGCTAAGTCGCGCCGGGACAAATAGGGCCAGCTTCCTCGCCTGGCAAAGATGGAAAAATGCTACCCTGCTGACGCTGGAGACGTGGGCCTCCATCGACAACAGGGGGTCCAAGGTTACTCCTAAGCTCTTAACAGAGGGCGACGGACATAATGTCACGCCGTCCAGGGTTGGAAGCTGAACATCCCTACAGCCCGGAGGACCCAGCCACAGGATCTCTGTCTTTGCCGGATTCACCTTCAACCTACTGGCTCGCAGCCATCCAGTGACGGCCTCAAGGCAACGATGGAAATTATCGGGTACGGATTCAAGGCTGCCCTCCATCTTCAAGATAAGCTGGGTGTAATCAGCGTACTGATGGCACACCAGCCCAAAACTACGCACCAGCTGGGCAAGTGGTCGCATATAGATGTTAAATAAGAAGGGGGAGAGAATAGCCCCCCTGAGGAACCCCGCAAAGAAGCGGGAACCCCGGAGACATCCTTGCCCCTCCTCACTCGTTGTAGCCGGTTCCGGAGGAAGGAGGTCACCCAATTATGGGCTGTCCCCTAACTCCGGCCCTGGCAAGGCGGGGAGTCAATAGATCATAATCGACTGTATCAAATGCCGCTGTGAGGTCCAATAACACGAGCAGCGCCGATCCGCCCTGATCCAGCTGGCAGTGCAACTCATCCGAGATGGAGACCAGGACCGTCTCCGTCCCATGCCCCGGACGGAAGCCGGACTGGAAGGGGTCTAGCCAAGCTGCGCCATCTAGGAAGAACTGCAACTGCTCCATTGCTGCCTTCTCAATTACCTTGCCCAGGAACGATAAATTCGAAACCGGGCGGTAGTTGGAGGGGACCGTTGGATCTAATCCCGGCTTCTTCAACAATGGAGAGACCACCACCTCTTTTAAACCCTCTGGAAATACTCCCTGGGCTAGGGAAGTATTAATTATATTCAACAGAGGGTCTCATAATCCCTTCAGGCTGGCTTTCACCAGCCAGGAGGGGCACGGATCAAGGGAACAGGTGGTCGGGCGAGCTGCAGCAATAATCCTATCGACCGCTTCTGCGTCCAGTGGCGTGAACCGGTCGAAGGTGGGCCCGGCAAGAGGCCACGGAGTCTCAAGTTCACTAACTGTATCAATCGTGGCCGGAAGGTCCCGGCGGAGGGCCGAGATCTTGTCTGCAAAATAGCTCTGAAATGCCTCGGCAGTGAGGGCCTGATTATCACCGTTTGGGATGGTAGGGACCATCGTCAGAGACCTAATTATCTTGAACAATTGTGTTGGGCGTGAGCTCTCAGACGCAATCAAGGTAGCGTAGTACGATTTCTTTGCTTCCTTGATGGCTTTCTCATAAGCATCTTTGAAAAGCTTATAAGTTGATTTCGAACCTCCGTCACGGAGTTTCCTCCACACGCTCTCTAACCGTCTCTTCTTCCGCTTCATCGAACGTAACTCCTCAGTGAACCAAGGCGCCCGATTCCTACGGAGGCGGAGAGGGCGTCTAGGGGCGACCTCATCGAGAGCATTGGACAGTTTGATGTTCCAGGCGTCCACCAACTCATCGATGGAGGCACTGACAGACTCCAGATCCCTTAGCTTAGAGCATTCAGGAACCTAGAAGGTTCCATAAGTCTCTTTGAGCGAACCCAAATTTGTTCGGCACCCTTGCAGGGCGGGGGAGCCAGTTCTATCCGGATTCTCAGGGCACAGTGAAAATTTCCTATTTTCTATTATAATATATGATTATGTCCACAATGAAAACAGTGTCAAGTGTTTTGGGGGGCATATCTGGGGGAAACATATAGTGGAAATCCGCCCTAAAAGAAGCTGGCATCCCTTGAAGGAAAGGGTGTAGGAAGAACAAATGACAGCAGCATGATCAATAAAAGAGGAATTTGGAAACATAACAAGGAAAAGGAGAAGAGAAGAACTGAATGTTTGAGACAGAGTGGCAAAAGGCCAGTAATGAATCAGACAAAACATCGTTGGGAAAAATATTAATAGAACTATTTTTTTATGGAAAAATCATGTTTGTTCTAATAACCACATGGAATGCAACAATGCTTGTGACAGTCAAATGTAGTCATCATGTCTATAATCCTCCATATATGTGTTAAGAGGTTTTGTTTCACCTTGATTTAGAATGTTACGTGAAACCATCCTTAGACCTCAGATTTTCAGAGGAAAATGGATAAACAAGGACATGGCATACCAAATCTGATCTGTTGTCATCCAGTTCAGTATTGCTTATAGACAGCTCCACAGGGTTTCATAGATATGTTATCCAGGTCTACTTAGAGATGTTAGGGTTTGAATGGGGGGCTTTATCCCAAAATAGGGACTCAACTTAGAATATACATTCTACTAACTGCAAGATCTGGTTTAGACCCTGATTTACTGCTTTTGAAAATACCTTGCTTCAACTTAGAGCAGTGAAGAGCCAGTCCAATTTGATTCACATCCTGGACTTCATATGATTCAAAAATGCAAATATTAGTGTCTTGCATTCACCATAACAGGTGATCAAACAGTCTGGAACTCAAACCTGCATGGTCAAATGGGCGCAGAATATAGGACGTCCCATCAGCCTGTACGAATGGGAAAAGATCTGGAGGAAACAGCTGAAGATGACTTATGCCACAGATCTCACAGAAAATTGGTATAAGCTGTTCTTCCAGTGGTACATGACACCACAGAAGCTGGGGGCGATGTACAAGGAAGCCCAATCGAACTGCTGGAAGTGTGGGACACAACCTGGAACTTTTTTCCACATGTGGTGGTCATGCCCAGAGGCCACAGCTTATTGGAAAGGCATCCACAGTGGTATCCAGAAAGTTCTTCGCACCACGCTAGAAAGGAGGCCGGAAAGCTACCTGCTGGGCCTGCTGTCGGAAGAAGAAATGCCGGACAAGACTTCGGAACGCCTGTTTGTATACTTGACCACGGCAGCTAGGATGGTCTATGCGAGGAGCTGGAAGGCTACAAATTCACCACGACTCGAGGACTGGGAAACCAAAGTATGGGACATCATGAGTATGGACAAGCTCTCCTATTACCTAAGTGAGGCTGGAGGCGGAGCGATAAAAAGGATGGACTGGTCACCGTTTCTGGCCTATATGAAGGCCCGGGAGGACCCTACGGCCCCAGCACCCTCAAAACCATGAAATTTCCAAAGAGTTCCACTCATCCCTCGGAACCAGAGGTATTGGGCCACTGTATCAGAGACACTTGACTAAGGGGAAGGAGAACATCAAAGGCCAACCAGACGGAACCCCCCAAAGGCACATAGCACGCCCCCCCCCACTTACTGACAAGGATGTTTAATTCTTCATTCCCACCCCCCTTCCCCCCACGAGGACTGAGCAAATGGGATTATATGGTAGTGCCGGAAGCCTACATAGCGTACCCCCTCTCCCCTCCCCATCACCCCCCCACCCGGACTTCCCCCCCTCCAACTCCTCTCCTTTACCCCTCCCACCCCGTCACCCCGAGCCCAACTCCCAGTCCTCTCTCTCTCTCTCCCCTGTTCCTACTGTTCTTTACCTGAAATTGTTCCCCCACTTTTACTGTTTGCGACAAAACCTAATAAATATATTTCAAAAAAAAAAGACAGTCTGGAACTTTATTTTTCCATACTACAATTCAACAAAGTGTGCACGTGTGGCTTTGAGAAGGACCTTACTTCTAACAAATTGTAAATGGAACTTTTGTGTTACATACCTTTAAAATTCCAATTAAGAATGAATCTAATTGAAATAGCAGTAATATATTTTATTTATTGAAAGAACTGGAAGAATTTTTCAGACAAGTTTCAGCTAAACAGATGCAGTGATTTTTGTGCAATAGCATTCTTCCCAACCTGAGGTCCCTCTGTATCATTTTAACATATCATATAGCAAGGTAATGGTCATAAGTAAACATGCAACAATTCAGAAGGATGTATGGAATTGCTTCTGTGGAAGTAGAACACTGGAGGGCATGGTGTTTAGAGGAATTTTAATATGATTATCAGGAATCTAGAGCACCATAACAAAACTTCTGCACTGTGAACTTCTTTCACTTGTTTGACTCTTAATATCAGATACCAGAAAACTGGAACAGAATAAATTGTTTGGGAAGAATTGTTGCTGTGAAATTAACTCAGTGTCCACAACTGAGGCCCTCTGGTGAACATTATAAATCATTCCCTTGAGCAAGGAACATTCCCAGGAAGACTGAAAGAGGCTGTGGTATGTCTGCTGCTGAAAAAACCAGGCTTAGATCGTTCAGTTCCCTCTAATTATTGCCCAGTGTTGAACCTTTCATTCCTAGGTAATGTAATTGAGAGGGCAGTAGCGGAGTAGCTGCAGCAGTTTCTGGAGGACAGAGGCTGGCTTGACCCCTTCCAGTCTGGCTTCTGTATCGGGCATGGGACGGAGACCATGCTGGTGGCCATCACAGATCAGCTCCGATGCCAGCTTGACTGAGGTGGATCGGCGCTGCTTGTGTTATTAGATCTAACAGCAGCATTTCATACGGCCAACTACGATCTATTGACCCACCACCTCACCGTAGCTGGAGTTCGGGGGGCCGGTTCTGAAATGGCTGTCCTCCTTCCTCCGCGATCGAGGACAGTGAGTGAAAAGGGGAGACCTAGTTTCTGAGAGGTCTCCACTTGTTTATGGAGTTCCCCAAGGGGCCATTCTCTCCCCTCTGCTTTTTAACATCTATATGCGACCTCTTGCTCAGCTGGTTCGGAGCTACGGACTAGAGTGTTACCAGTACACTGATGACACTCAGCTCGTTCTGCGAATGGATGGCCAGCCGGACTCTGTACCTGATAATTTCCAACAGTGCCTCGAAGCCGTGACTGGATGGCTGCATGCTAGCAGGTTGAGGGTGAGCCCGGCAAAGACGGAAATCTTGTGGCTGGGTCACCCTAGTGGAGGGACTGTTCAGTTGCCTACCCTTGACAATGTACCCCTGTGTCCGTCATCCTCTGTGAAGAGCTTGGGAGTACTGCTGGACTCTTGGCTATCAATGGTGGCTCAGATTTCCAATGCCAGCAAAGTGGCTTTTTCCCCATCTCCGGTAGGCTAGGCTACTGGCTCCCTATCTGACCAGGGAGGATCCGGCCACCGTGATCCAGGCTATGGTCACCTCGAGAATTGACTACTGCAATGCCCTCTACATTGGCCTCCCTATGTCGGCAATCCAGAAGCTCAAGCTGGTGCAAAATGCAGCTGCTAGGCTTCTCACTGGTACGCCAGTGAGAGCTCACATAACACCAATATTACAGCAGCTGCACTGGCTACCAGTGGACCACCGAGTCTCCTTCAAAGTGTTGATTATCACCTTCAAGGCCTTATATGGTCAGGGGCCGTTGTACCTGAGGGACCGTCTCACCCCCAGAGGTCACTGCGCTCCATTGACCAAAATATTTTGATGATTCCTAGCTGCCGCTCATATCGGCTGACATCGACAAGACAGCGAGCCTTTATGATCATAGCTCCAACTCTTTGGAACACTCTGCCAGAAGATGTGCGAGCTTTGAGAGATTTAACAAAGTTCCACAGAACGTGCAAGACGTTTTTATTCCAGCAGGGTTTGGGGGTCTGATTTGGTTAACCAGTTGTAAATAGTTTTATAGTTTTTAGCTAAGAGTTTAATTTTTTCGGTTGTTTTAAAGTGTGTTTTTATATTCTCTGTAAGCCATCCTGAGCCCTCGGGGAAAGACGGCATACAAAACTGAATAAATAAACAAACAAACAAACAAGATTCCTACATGACTATGAGCACTATTTCTTCAGCAAAGCAAAAGAAACCCAACTTTCCCCCATCATTTTAACCACCAAATGATATATGAAAAAAGTGCACGGTATATTCGATGAAATTTTATTGTTGGAATAAAGGCACTGTAAGCTCAATTACCTAAGTATTCACATGACTTTAATAGATAACTGTTTAAACATCTGGCAATTTTGCACATAAGTAGGTGATCTTAGGGTTTCTGTCATTTATAGAGTTTCTATTTATGGTTATTATTCTTTAGTTGTGTTTAATGACTACATACTGTTTCTGCACTATAACTGGAACATCCTCCTTTTGCCATTTCCCTAATTTTCTGGAGTTGGCTTAAGATATTTGAAAACAAAGCTCCAAGACGTACAAACATTGTCATTTATACCATTGGTTTTATTCTGTTTGAAGTCATGAAGGAACATTTCATAATGTTGCAACAAAGGGTATGATGTAACTCACATCAAACCATTTTCAGCTTCCTGGATTTCAGTTAAAGGGTTAAAAATCCAGTTCCATTCCCATCTGGACAGCAATCTGCCATAGAGTAAGATGGAATGAGGTTACTTTACTCTTCAGGGCCTCAGTATAAGGCCTTCTAGCTATACCAGTTAGTGTCCCTCATGGATTTCAATGTATTAGGGGCAAGTCTGGACAAAAGAGCAGCTATGCCAGCTAAAATACCCAGGAGAGACCATTCCCTCTACCTACAGTTTAGGAAATGGCATAGGATTTCACAAATTTTTCCATCCCTGTTGAGATTTTTTTAAAAGTGCTTAAACATACTACTAAAATTAAAACTGAGCCAAAAGTTGATGAATTTTGATTCTAATCTCAGAATATGCATGCTGTATGAAAGAGAACTTTTTCTGAACTGTTAAACAAATTACACTGAAAAGCAAAAGACATTGTTCCATGTCTGCATCACCAATCACAACTCAGAAAAGCCATGTAGAAATCTCCACAATGTGGTTTTTTAAAGGACCATTAGCAAACAATATAGTCCTGACAATAGAGGCCTGCAAACTTGGGGTGAAAGAGAGTTATGCATGGCTGACTTTGGGGAAAGTACTTTATTCAACCAAGATATATATTTAGCATATATTTAGAAGGAAAAAAGATGTCATATGATGAGCAGATGTCTTTCACTACTTGAGATAGTGAAAGATATTTGCTTGTCATATGACATGCATTTCCTTAACTATCCTTAACATTCTGCTGAAAGTCTGATATTATTTATTCCACCTGTGAAGACTTTGTGTGTGTGTGTGTGTGGGGGGGGTCTATTTCAGTTTTTAGGCTGGCAACACTGCGACTATTGATTATTGTTTACTTGTACTCATATAGTATGATCTGGTTGGAGGTCTTGTTTTAACACTGGATTATTTTTCTATATATTAATACATAATATAATATTAATCCATATAATAATATTTAATTATTTGATTTAGTTATTGTCTTATTTAATATAGGTATGTTTATTTGTTTGTTTGATATATTGCTCTGATTCAGGGTATTTTAAAGCAAAATATTAAGTATGCTTTAATTACTTTGGAAGAGTAAAACTGGATGAAAAAGGAAACGATGCTGCAATGTCTGATTAATATTTATTCAAATAAATCTAATACTATACAGACATTTGTTTGATGACAATGTGACTTGGATTGATGGTGAAACAAGAATTGAGAAACATGGAAAAGGAAGAAGCCATCAACTGTGAATGGAAATGGAAGAGTTCTGTGCAGGACTTTAAAATTATCTGCCTTGTTCAACAAAGATCACCAAAAATATGTGGAAACATTCAGAAAGTAACAACAATAAAAAGACTCCAATAGTTTTTTGTTTGCTTTTCAAGTAAAGAATTTCAACATTCTTAGCTAGAAGATGGAAATCCTCCCTTCTAAATAATTAATCTTGGTTGATGAAGGGAGAATGGAATGAGAGATGTCCAAAGACACAGTAGTCAGCCAAAGTTATGTTTGTTTAACTTTTATTTGTCTCTGAGCCAATGTAAAACACACTATAGTGCTAATATGAGTTGTTTCAAAATATGTTTCCACTCTTTAGGGAATATAGAATGGGAGGATTGTTTAGTTCAAAGGAGGGAATTACAATGTCTAGAACTATTTTTCTTCATTACATTAGCATCTAGAGAACAAACTTTCATATGAGTCCTTATTGTGTTAAGCTCTACAAGAAGCTGTTTTCACCCCCAAGAACATATTAATTCAAAGAGACAGACCAAGTGATGGATGGAAAAGGATATATGGGAAAATAATAGTAGGAGTGCAACTTTAGATAGTGGACTTGAAGAAACCAGAAGCCAAAACACATAAGCACTTGGTAATTTTAAAAAAAAGGAATGTACTCAACTGACCCCAATTTTGTGACTTAAAAAAACATATAAAAGAAACTGCTTTTTCAATTGAAATAAGAACAAAATTGTAGTGATGTAAAATACTTGACATTCTTTTCTCTGTGTGGCCCACCTGATGCTCCTGAGAAATCCACCAGAAGCAGATGATTTCAACAACAGCTTGCTGGTCATGTTCTTCAGAAGCTGGCACTGTGAAGTACAGCATCTTACATACTGGACATAATATAGAAACATCAGGACTAATAGTCTGTGATAATCATTGGTCCATTAGTTTCTTTCATCCCCTTTTTAAAATGGCCAAGTTGGCAGCTATAATTAAGGCAGAAAAGATGAGCCCTTCCTTCCTTCCTTCCTTCCTTCCTTCCTTCCTACCTACCTACCTTCCTTTCCTTGTTTTGCAAAACTAAATGCAATTCAGTTTCTGCAGAGCTCACTGTACATTGTTGTTCAGGCGTCTGGAACTAGAGGTGTACAGGCGGCAATATTTTAAGGAGAACACTGGAGAAATAAAGCTTCCCTGGGCTGAGGAAAAGAGGACACATCCAGTGCGCATGCCTAGATTTTGTGTTGTTTAAGTAACTGTGGTGTTTGTAATGCTAAAGTTGCCCTATTAGCAATTTTAAGTCTGGAATCATCAAAGTTGGTTTCTTCATATGATTATTTCCCGCTGATGTTGTTGCTACACTGCATTATGCTGTGCTCTGTACTCTGAACAGCATATTGTATTTTAATCTGATTTTTTATTGCGTGTTCTATTTTAATGTGTTTTTATTGTACACTGTATTTGTTGTGAGCCGCCCCGAGCCTCCCGGGAGTGGCGGCCTAGAAGCCCGATAAATAAATAAATTTCCAGTCTGGGCTTTTTCCTGGTGTCCTTGCTATTTATTGGATCTTTAGAAAAAATGGCTACTTCCACTCTCGAAACATTAACAAAGAGCATGGGTCCAGGGAAGTAACATGCTCCAGTCCATATAAGTTGTTCAAATTGAAGGTTTCATATATGTAAAGCTGCCTGAGATATCAGAGACTAGCATATTTATCGGCAAAATCTTATTTTGCCATGTGGCCACTCACTAAAATAATTAAGTTATGGGAGATATTGGTATATGAGATCACCACATATATAAGTTGGAAGTCATATCAAATAAGAGGAGAAATTGTACAAAAGCAGAGGTCTGTTTATCTTATAGAGTTCTAACATATACTAACTAATGATACCATACATTAATTCAATATATTAATGCATAATTCAATTCAAAAATAGAAATATTAGGAAAATAAGTAACAAATCTAAGTAACAACAGCTAATACTTTTTTGAATGGAATCTACATCAGTGCAGGATAAATCCTAACTCTAAACTACTTTTGAACATAAAAGAGAAAATATAAAAAGCAAAGTGAGCCTAACCCAACGATAGGATAATATACGTACATTTGGCTCCCTCCACCTCCCAATTTCAGCCTTTTGGTAAGATTAGAATACATTCAGACAATAGCTCCTGATTTAATAAAGTTTAGTCAACATTTAAGCATGAAGCTTGGCCTGTTTCTTAACCTTCCTTATGAATCCTTTGGGACTGCTTTTCTTGAAGTTGTTTCAAATTGTACTTTGTTATTCTATGAAACCTGGCACAACCTAGCACAACATGCATCATTCAGCCTAAAGGGGGGGGGGAGAAGAAATGAACTGCTAATTTAGTTGTTTATAAGGATGAAAAAATGAAGTGTCTGATTATGGAAGGGAGTTACAGCTACTATGCCTCTCAGGCAATCATGCCTTATCAAAGTGATAGGAGCAACTTGTGCTAGAGGGAAAGGCTGGCAATGCACTATAATAGATACATGTGACCCATTTGAAAATGAACTAGAATATATTCCATTCACATATAAAAGGAAAATAGTCCCCCGCCCTAAAGACAATCTGCTGGCCCTGAATCCAGAGTTTTGCACATGTCCCAATTCTGAAATTAATTTTAGAAATTGCCCTAATTTAAACTAGAAAGTAGACAGAACAGAACGCAAAGCAGAGCCTGGCCAAGCCACAGGGGAGAAAATGCACAGAATCAGCATCTACTCATCTTTACTCATGCCATGGCTTGCTATGGTGGCTAAACAGGAAAGCTAGATAAGGTAGGAAGCAACCTTGCATAACTGGCATCTCAGGAGAACAAAATCTAGTTATTCCCACAGTTGCCTTGGGTTTGTGTAACAATACCAATTCCCCAATACTTGTACTCTACACGCTGATTCTGAAAAAGAAAGTCTATCACTACCCATACTTGCTAACATAACAAATTCAAGTATAATGATGGGGTAGTGGTGATGTGCCTTCAAGTTGTTTTTGACTTATGGCGACCCAAAGACAAACTTTTCACATAGTTTTCTTGGCCAGATTTGTTCAGAGGAGGTTGCTATTGCCTTTGTCTGAGGTTCGGAAAATGTGACTTGCCCAAGGTCACCCAGTGGGTTTCAATGGCCAAGTGGGTATTCAAATCCTGGTCTCTGTAATCATAGTTCAATTCTCAAACTGCTGTGAACACATCTGAATCTCCTGTGCCTAATGGTTTCCACACTACATTCCATGACAGGGCTTACAACACAAAGCACATGTAGAAAGGTTTAGCATATCAGTACATTGTTCCCTCACTACTTCGCGGTTCACTTATTGTGGACTCGGTGTTTCATGGATTAAAAAAAAAATTAATTTAAAATATATATCATGGTTTTTTCACTGTTTTGTGGGGGTTTTGCTGCCACCGCTCTCCAATGTGCTTTCCCTCCTCAGTCCTCCCTCCCTCCAGCCTTGAATGGCCTTTCCTTTCCTTTATTTTAAGTTTATAAAGACTTAAAATAGTGTATAACTACTAAAATAATGTATAAATATTATAGTAAATAGAGCATCCCTACATCTCAGTTATTCACTTATGGCGGGAGGTCCTGGAACCTAACCTCAGCGATAAGTGAGGGAACACTGTACTGATTAACTGCATATGATGTGTTTATATTGATAGTGTATGGATTGCTCACTGTTTACTCATGTACTTGTTTACTGTGTAATTAATGCGAATGATTTTTTTTAAAAAAATTGACTGATCACTTTTGCTGTAGTAAATGAAGACACTATTTGGGGCTGTATCAAAGTTTCTGTGCTTATTTGGTCTGTGAAATCAATGAAAAAATGTTTCAAAACTCATTACAAAATTAGGTGGTGCCAGCATTTCATTTCTTAAAGTGTTGTTAAAAAAATATTAATTTAAAATAAACATGGTTTTTCACTGTTTTTACTATAACAAGTCCTCCCTCCCTCCAGTATGGCCTTTCCTTTCTTTATTTTAAGTTTTAAAGACTTAAAATAGTGGACTTTTTTGTATTATTATAGTAAATAGAGCATCCCTACATCTCGGTTAGAGAAAACTTCATTACTATAACAGATGGGACTTTTTTTGTTTTCTCCTTCATTTTTACAGTTATTGGAGTGAAACTTGCTATGATGGTAGAACACGTTTCCCACCATTAACCCATCAGGCTTCAGAATGTTTCACTTATCCACAGATTTTTGGAGAAATTTAAAAGTTTTTCTAAACAACACTTTAAAAAGATAAACCACAAGGGCTATCTCCTTGAATTTTCTATACAATGACACAAAATAACAGGGGATCATTCCCCTCAACTTTCAGAAATATTCATACATCTACTGATTTTAGGAAATTTTAAAAAGTTTTGACAAAAACGGTTTTTGTAAAAGGCTGCAACAGCTATCTCATTGAATGCCTCTTGTATTAAGCAATAGTACTTCAATTTAGGGATTTCTTCCCAGCCCAGCACAGAGATTTACTTACTAAAAATATCAGTTAAGCCTCTTCTTTGCAGATTCAACAATTTATTGCAATGTTTCCCAACCTTTGGTCCTCCGGATGTTCTGGACTTCAGCTCACAAAAATCCAGCTGTCTTACCAACTGTTAGTTATTGTAGGAGCTGAAGTCCAAAACACCTGGAGAACCAATGGCTGGGAATCACTGATTTATTGGATCACTGACTGGCTGGTGGTATGAGTGGACAAATCTCTCCCTTATCCTGATTAGGACTTTGTGATGCTGAGCAGAATTCTCAAAATTGTAGTTTAGGATAGGGCCTTTTGAATTCTCTGGCATAAAGCTCCTTGGCTTCCTAAACTACATTTCCCAGAATTCTGAGCTTTCACAGCCTCTTTCTCAGTGAACTTTTAAAAATTCAAAAGAAATAGTATTGGGTAAGTTTTGATTCTTACATTTTTGGCAGGGGCCATGCCCATGCATTGGATATTGTGTTGTAAGTACAAATTTGATATGACTTATAACGACTAATGGAAAAAAATGCACTCCACTAGTACTCATATATACCATGGTATCTTTGACCAGATCATGTTGTTCACTAGAATCTGTAAATTGGAATTATCTCAGTTTCACATTTTTCCAGTGTTAAACTCAGTTCATCTCCATTATTGAAAAACATTCCTATCTGAAAGTTCATTTTGAACAAACTGTATGTGTATTGTGTGCACATATCCTCCATGCATGCATTTTAAAGTTTTCCATTTTGTCAAAAATATAGGTTTTCCTAGCAATTTCTGTAACATAATACGTTTTGATATTATTTTCATTATTACACACATTGTGTGTGCACCTCCCCTAACGATGTAAAGCCTATTCTCCTTATAAGTATATTCTCCAATGACATATGGTCATTATGATGCTTTTTTGGCAAATACAACTAAATGAATTCAGCATGTACATAATTTTATCTTGGGACCTACACTGTATTTTATGTTGTATTTTATTGTACGGCGACATGGATGCGACATGCCGGCTGAGTTTTTACGATGTTATCCGCCCCGAGCCTGCAGGGAGGAGCGGAATACAAGATGGAACAAATAAATAAATAAATAAAAATAAATTTTTAGAGAATAAATGAAAAAAGAGTGGATAATACAGTTTGCAAGCATACCCTTGCTTGTGGACATCTATGAGTCAGTGGCATTATTTCTCTCTCTCGGCATTACTTCGCGAACGAAGATTCAGGAAGGACTCATCCCACGCTTTTTACAAGCGCGTTGATGACTAGGCATTATTTAGGGTGGCAGAAATATATTGGATAAATTCCAAAATGAAGCTTATCTTACTAAATCCCCCACAAATTCCTGTTCTCAGCTGCCCTTGGCCTGTTGTGCATGATTAGTGAGATGTCTGTAATTAGGAAGATTCTAACATTCACAGTGATTGTTAAATTATACTATTTGGGAAATATTTTTAGTGTATAATGTGAATAAAATATTTAAGTATTGGTGGAATACCACTGCATTGTGTCTAAATTGTTCTATGAATTTGAGAACTGAAGTTTTTTCTTCTTCAGTCACATTCATTTCATAATAAGCATCCTAAGAAGCAGGGGGAAGAACTCTTGTAATCATCAGTTCAGAACTGTTTCAAGAAAGTAAATTTTAATCTCTTAATGGTCCTCATCTGACAACCTACTAATCTTTTCATTAAACAAGATTTTCATCAGCTCTATTTCACACATCACTGAAACCTGAAGGGTTAAACAACCTAATTACATAGGCAAGGTTTCCACTTTTAGAAGTAAATTAATTGATGTCTGGAACTCTCATGTAGGGCAAATTCTCACCCATGGATCAGTTTCTGACATTTACTTTACAAAGAGGCAGTGACTAAGCTGCAAGAAATGCAGGCAAATACCAAGCCTAGCAACAGCCTACAATGTGTATGAACTTGAGCAACCTGCTGTCCTGAAAACAATGCTGTGCCAAGCCAAAATCTTGGAAATCACAGATAGCAGTATGCTGTGCAGATTCCCCACCACCCAGCTGAAGTCCAGATGAAGCTTATACACAATGCAAAATGAGGCTTATACACAATTCACATGATGAAGTGACAACCATCTTTGCACATCACCACAAGGCTATAAATCCAATTGCTTGCTTTGCATTTCATTGTCCTGTTGTTTCACCTTTTGTAAAAGCACAAACAGAACCCACTGTTTTTGGTTCTTTATTTTATCTTACTAATAAGCACCTGGCTTGTTTCTTCATCTTCTTTCTGACATTTTCAGGACTTGCATGCCATTAATTGTGATAGATAGGCTTTAAGAGTTCTGCAGGTTCAGCTAATTCCTTAAAAACATGGGCAAATAATTAGGGATTATCTATAGTTTTGGAAAATGTCTATTATCTATATTTCATTTGTCTTCTATACCCACCTTTTCTTCTTACTTTTGTAATCAGTACGCTGTTGCTTTTTAAAATAAAGCATTTAAAGTGGGCTCTAGAGTGTTGTTTTCACTCATATAGAAATAGAAATTTCTTTTAAAGTGATCTGTAGGACACCACAATGAATCTGTGGTATCCACTAGGTTTCCCATTAGCCATAAATAATAAAAATAATTGTGTTAATAAGGATAGGAAACAACCACACAAATGTCTTCTTTTTAACACCATTGGGCAGAATGAGATCATTACCTTAGGTAGAATATTTAGATCATGCAGTGAAATAGCAGCACATTGTAAGCTATTTAATTTATTATGGAAGTATAATTATTCAAGTCTCCGGGGCTATATGAGCTATATTCAAGAATACTAAAGGAACTTGCAAATGTAATCTGAGAAACACTGTAAAAATAGCTGAGAATTTATGGAGGATAGGAGAATTTCCAGCAGATTAAAAGAGGGCAAATATTGTTTTCGTCTTCAAAAAGGATAAAAACAAAAACCACAAAGAAACAGAGCAACTGCCAACCAGCCAGCTCGATGATGATTCCTGGAAAAGTTCTAGAAGACATCATGAAAGAGTCAGTATGTGCACTTAAGATGAATGAAGTGATTACTAAGAGCCAGCATGGGTTTGTCAAAAACAAGCCAGGCCAAACTAAACATATTTTTTGTGATGGAATTACAAACTTGGTAGAAAAGAAGAGTGCTGTTAATGTAGTATATCTTTACTTCAGTAATGCTTTTGACAAAGTTCTTTATGATATTCTTGCAATCAATCTGATGAACTGTGAGCTAGACAATGTTACAGTAAAATAGATCTGTAATTGGTTGACAAACTGAATGCACTGCCCAGAGTACTGTCCAATTGTGGCTCTTCATACTGGAGAAAAGTGACTATTGGGGGGTCTCAGGGTTTTATACTGGTCCAGTCTAAATTATTTAAATGATGAAATAAAAGGCATGCTTATCAAATGTGTCAATAACACTCATTTGGGGGTGAATGGGGAGCTAATACTTTGGGGGCTAGGACCAGAATTCACAATGATCTTGCTATTTAAGCTAACACAAATACACTCTATTTAGTAGTTCAGAAAGTGCACCATAGATCAGTTCACTAGAAAAATGTTCGCTGGACAAAGTCCTAAAGCATTTCTAGAAGATACAAGCTTCAACTACCTTCTTATGCTAAATCTGAAGAAAAACTTATCTTAGTCTACAGAATTGAGTAATCACCTAGTTACATGAAAGCTTTCAAGATCATTCCACCCAGGACTAATGTTTCACCTAAATGCACCCTCGAATACAACATTCTACAAAGGCCATATAATCAACTGTTATTTTACATGGATCAATAAGATTTGAATACTTTGAAATCAGAGAAGATAGTAAAGAATGTTTTTATTACTAATGGGTAAAAAGTGGGGGGGGGCATGCATTTCTTTTTATTCTTTAATTTTTAGTTCATGATTAATTTTTCCATTGCTTTTGTAAAAGAGATTTTACTTGTGTGTCTGTCTCTTTAAAGAAAAGCAGATGTGCCTGAGTAAGCTATTAGTGTTCAATAAGGTGTCTTATGTCTGATGAGCAAAGTGACCTCAATAAACTTTTTACCTATCCTGATTAAAGAAATAAAGGAAAAATATAGATCTGGCATGCAATAACAACAGAATTTAAAGCTTTCCATGGAGATCAGGACCTGGGAAATATCAAGAAAGAGAATCTTTGTGCAGCCAAATGATGTGGCAAAAGTCTGTGTTTCACACAGCATAGTTTCAAATGTGACTCCCCTAGTCAAGGGGCTGAAAGCAACATGTATGGAAAAATAATGGGCAGAATATAGTTCAAGTTTGTGGAAATGTTTCTTTTCGGGGAAATATATAAAATTTCAAAAATAATACTAATTCTCCAAAGAAATCACATTAACATTTTGGTTCACAATGATAATTAAAGCAGATGAGTGCTTTTTCCATGACTTTCTCAACGTTATTTCTGACACATTGAGGCTGTCTCACTTTTTTGGTACGTTGGCACATTATGTAAATACTGATTTCAATTAAGTCAATAACTCAAAAACACATTCATCTTTTGTTTAATGTCATGGATGATTATTAACTGTTATGGTTGTTTTTTGTTTTCAAAAATGTTTGCACATTGAGGGGAGAAAATACCACATTGTCCCGTTACATTTTTCAAACTTGATCTTTTTTTATTCTGGATTTCCTCTTAAGGACTAAAAAGGAAGGCTGTTTATTGTGCTTGTTATAAATCTCTGCTTTGTGGCCATGTCCTGCAGTAACCAAAAGTAGTAAAAAGAAAATTATAGACTTGGATACACTGGCTAGAATCCTGTTAGTGACATACACTAGAATAAATCCTAGTTACACCAACATGTTGGTGGGAGTATTGTATCAGGAGGAACCCAATATTTCCTTATGGAATGGTCATGTCTCAGGTCTAAAACAACAGACAATGGACTCCTGGGTGCCACTATGACCCAATCCCACCAGACATGGATTAACTGTAATACATACAGGCAGTCCCTGACTTACAAACATATGAGTTACAAATTACTCATAGTTAAGAACAGTAGTGAAACAATAGGAAGTGAGATAAATCTAACTCTAGGAAGGAAAATTCACTCCTGAAAGTGTTATCATGGGGAAAAGTATTGCCATTGAAGTTTTACCATCAATCCTTGTTTCTACAACAAGCTATTTTTTCAAAATCCAATTCTCACAGACAGAAAGTAGGTGAAATGTTTTGAACAGGGACACAGACAACAAAACAAATACCACAGGGGGATTAATACTTCCCTGTGATATCCAAAGCTCTCTCACAATATATTTGGCTGGAGTTACACTTAAAATGTACCTGGAAACCTGGAAACCACTTTGAATCTTTCCCCATGGGTGAGAAAAGTGATATATAAATGAAGTAAATAGATAAATAACTTACATACAAATTCAACTAAAGAACAAACCTATCTTGTTCATAACCTGGGGACTGCCTGTACTTGGGAATATTCCAGATCCCCTTAAGGAGTTGGATAGAAGAAGTAGCTTAGAAATAGGGCCAGGTTCAATTGTGAGCCACAGGGGTGAGAAGGAAGAAGGAGGTCTCCCATGGCAGGACAAATAGAAGGCACTACTGTAATCCTTTCCCCTGCCATGCTCCTGATCACCTCTTGGTTTCTGCTCAAATACACATACACACACACAGACAGACGAGAGAAAGAGACAGAGAGAGATTATATAACACATTTTTAAAAAATTGCACTGGCTGGCAATACCCAAGTACACCAAATTTGAAGCATTGTTGAAACACCAAATAGACTAGAACCTCAATACTTGAAGGCATGCTCCCCTCTATATGTGTTGAGATCTGCTCAATCTGTCCTCTATATCCCACCAATGAGGGGACTATACAGTGGGAAGATATGGGAGCATGCCACCTCAGCTGCGTCACCCCAGTTGTACAATATTCCACATTCGAAGTAATGCAGTTGGGCACCACTTTAATTACAATGGCTGTATGTTATGCAATCATGGAGTTATAGTTTTACAAGATATTTAGCCTTCTCTGCCAAAGAGTACTGGTACCTCATGTCATGACCTCCTTTCCTGGGGTTCCGTAGCAATAACCCATGATAGTTAAAGTGCTGTCAAACTCCATCAATTCTACAGTGAAGATCAGGGGTCCCCAAATTAAGGCCTGTGGGCCGGATGTGGCCCTCCAAGGTAATTTATCTGGCCTCGCTCTAAACTTTAGACCGAGGATCGCCCTAAGATGTTAAAATGCATGTTGACATAATTCCCTATCCATGAAACTTTAAAAGTTGTTTTTATATAAAATATACAACAATGGGTCTACATGAATGCTGGAACCACTTTTTATTACCCCCTCCTCCAGATGGATTACACCACATATTATCAACACACACAAATCCATATATGCAGTATCCAAGTTCATGATAATCTGGGGAGAAGTACATGAAAGTTAGGCTGGACTGTAATGGAAGTGAGGGGAAGCAGAAAGATTGCTAATAGAAGCAGGATGAGAACAGGACATCTTGAGTTGATTAGATGGGGTACAAGAAGAGCAAAGGAAAAGCACATACAACACAGGATAAAAACAGCACAGAACAATGCCACTACATTTATTTCACATTATTCTAAGAAAAGCAGACTACCCAACCCACCAATGCATATTGCCCAAGTACATGATGAAAGACATTGGATTCCAGCTGTAAAAATCAAGACTGTGAGATAAAATATTCAATGTTTATAGCACAATTATGATACACACACCTGTGTCTTGTCTATCTATTTATCTATCTATGGGATCTCCATTTTACTAGTCTTTTTGCTCTAGCTTTCCTGCTGTCATAGAAAAGAAATAATGCTTTTGACAACAGGGAATGCCATGATAACAAGGATGGAAAGAATGCCTAAAATTAAATTGTCAAAAAAATACAGGTTTTGCAAATCTTGAGAAATCTTGAGAAGAAGAATCCCATACTGATAAGAGGCATCATAGTTTAGGACTTAATTCACACCTGGAAGTGGGGGGGGGGGAGAGAACAAAAATATTATTTTTTGCACATAAAATATTTATAGTAAAAAGTGTTATGTGCAAAATGTTCTAGTTAATTTGCATGAAACAAAAAATTGCCCAGAAAACAACATTTTCTACACAGAAAATTACATATTTATACTGAAATATTTAATGCTTTTTGTGGAGAAAATGCTATGTTTGTGTAAAAAGGCGTGTGAATATTTTGCACATTAATAGGTTCCGAATTGTGATTAGGCTTTGACAATTACTGTATGGGTGCACACAGAGAGAGAGACAGACACAATATTTTTACATGGCTGTAAAATCAAATTCGAATCCTGTTTCAATCCTGAGAAATACAATTCAGAAGGTGGTGTAAGTTAAGGGAATAATTGTAAATGTGAGATAAGGCAGAACAGCAGCTGCAGAAGAAATACAAGAAAGAGAAAAAGACAAAAGAGGCATTTACCACATTCTCCGGAAACAAATGTAGTCACTATGTGAATACATTGCCTCAAGCACTCTACTCTGTCATGCTGAGAAAGATGCCCACACTTCTATCATGGTTCACAAGCAACAAATGTTCCCAATCTGAAGCTTCAAAGCTTTCTGACAGTAGAAGGTCAACAACTGTGGATCATTGGAGGTCTGAGGGATAATCATTTTGTATTTCAATGACATATTGCTAACATTTTATCAAGAAGATACAAAACAGGAGAGCAGAGATGGAAAACAGAGTCTTTGCTTATGGAAACCACTGGTTAGAAAGAAACAAAAATATAATTCAACATTCCTTTGCATGGCTGAAGTGGTTGCTGTTATTTTTTTTCAAATAAGAAGGTATTCGCTTATTACTAGAGCTAATGTTTATGCACAACAAGATATTCAGTCCTGTCACTTGATGCTAGTTTTTCAATGCTGTTCATGTTTTGTTTATTCATTCAGTCACTTCCAACTCTTCATGACCTCATGGACCAGCCCACGCCAGAGCTCCCTGTCGGCCGTCAGGTCAGCTCCTTCAGGGTCAAGCTAGTCACTTCGAGGATAACATCCATCCATCTTGCCCTTGGTCGACCCCTCTTCCTTTTTCCTTCCATTTTCCCCAACATCATCGTCTTTCCTAAGCTTTCCTGCCTTCTCATGATGTGGCCAAAGTACTTCATCTTTACCTATACTATCCTTCTCTCCAATGAGCAGTCGGGCTTTATTTCCACAAGTACAGACTGGCTGGATCTTCTCGCAGTCTTAGGCACTCTCAGAATTTTCCTCCAACACCACAGTTCAAAAGCATCTATCTTCCTTCGCTCAGCCTTCCCTATGGTCCAGCTCTCACATCCATAAGTTACTACGGGAAATACCATTGCTTTTACTATGCAGAACTTTATTGTCAGTGTGATGTCTCTACCCTTCACTATTCTATCGAGATTGGTCATTGCTCTCCTCCCAAGAAGTCTTGAGAGACCGAACCCAGTTTTTGGCATCTCTAGTTATCAAGGCAGTAATCCGCTGTACCCTTTGTTGTGAAAAGTAAGTTCCCCTCTAGGGTTTTCCTTAGAGGTACCATTTAGCACTAGAAGATCCAGTCTGTAAATCATTTGTAGCATACAAAATCCTGCGTAATTTGATGTCTTTTTCCTCCCAAGAAGTAAACGTCTTCAGATTTCCTGGCTGCAGTCTGTGTCTGCAGTAAACTTTACACCTAGAAATACAAAGTCTGTCACTGCCTCCACGTTTTCTCCCTGTACTTGCCAGTTATCAATAAATCTTGTTGCCATAATCTTGGTTTTTTTATGTTTAGCTGCAACCCAGCTTTTGCACTTTCTTTTTTCACCTTGATTAGAAGACTTCTCAGCTCCTCCTCGCTTTCGGCCATCAAAATGGTATCATCTGCATATCTAAGGTTGTTAATGTTTCTTCCAGCAATTTTAACTCCAGCTTTGCATTCATCAAGCCCCACACATCACATGATGTGTCCTGCATGCAAGAGAGTATACAACCCTGCCATACGCCTTTCCCAATCCTGAACCAGTCTGTTGGTCCATTTTCAGTTCTTACTGTTGCTACTTGGTCATTATACAGATTCATCAGGAGAGAGACAAGGTGATTTGGTATGCCCATACCACCAAGAACTTGCCACAATTTATTATGATCTACACAGTCAAAGGCTTTAGAAAGTCAATAAAACAGAAATAGATGTTTTTCTGAAACCCCCTGCCTTTCTCCATTATCCAGCAGTTTTTGGCAATCTGGTCTCTTGTTCCTCTGCCCTTTCTAAACCCAGCTTGTACATCTGGCAACTCTCTCTCTCTCCATGTATTGCTGGAGTCCTCCTTGCAGGATCTTGAGCATTACCTTGGCATCATTGAGGTGCTCAAGCTCCAGTGCCATGACAAGGCAGCGATCTTTTGCTGCAGAATGCTGTACATGGTGCGCCTAAAATGACTATTTTCAGTTTCTGACTAAAACCCAGAACAGATTGTCCATCTAATGTTGGAGAAGCTACCACAGCAATCACTTGTTAGCTATATTCTAGCCTTTAAGATCTACTGCTACACCAAGCTATAGAGAAGTATTTGCCAGTACAGTGACATAAATGTTACTGCACTTATAACTTCTTTTAAAATTACAGTAAACATACATTTATTTGTGGTATTTGTACCCCGTAGCTTCTCACCCCCACAGGGGGACTCAGCACGGCTTACATTCGCAGCACTACAGGCCGCAACACCACAATACAATTTAAAATACACCATACAATCAATATCATTAAAAAGCATTAAAAACATTTTTAAAACATTACATTAAAAACCACTACAAACAACCATAATTAATTAAAGCCATCAAGTGGAACACATTGTCAGTCCAGTCAACTCCAAAATGTCAATCCAGTCAAATCCAAAGGTACAATTTACATCTGCTGCCCAAAGGCCTGGTCCCAGAACCACAACTTTAGCTTTTTTCTAAAAGCGAGGAGAGATGGAGTCGATCTTATTTCGTTTGGGAGTGCGTTCCATAGGTGAGGGGCCACCGCCGAGAAGGCACTGTCTCTCGTCCCCACCAGCCACATTTGCGATGCTGGCGGAAGCGAGAGCAGGGCCTCCCCAGATGATCTTAGACTGCGAGATGGGACATAGAGGCAGATACGTTCGGACAAGTAAGCTGGGCCAGAACCGTATAGAGCTATATAGGTCAATACCAGCACTTTGAATTGGGCTCGGAGATGGACAGGCAACCAGTGGAGCTGACACAGCAGGGGGGTGGTATGCTCCCTGTATGTCGCCCCAGTTAGCATTATGGCTGCCGCCCGTTGGACCAACTGAAGTTTCCGAACCATTTTCAAAGGCAGCCCCACGTAGAGTACGTTGCAGTAGTCTATTCGGGATGTAACCAGAGCATGGACCGCCGTGGCCAAGTCAGACTTCCCAAGGTATGGGCGCAGCTGGCGCACAAGTTTTAATTGTGCAAAAGCTCTCCCGGCCACCACTGAGACCTGGGGATCCAGGCTCAGTGATGAATCCAGGATCACTCCCAGACTGCGAACCTGCGTCTTCAAGGGGAGTGTAACCCCATCCAACACAGGCTGTAACCCTATGCCCTGTTTGGCCTTTCGACTGACCAGGAGGACCTCTGTCTTGTCTGGATTCAATTTCAATTTGCTAGCCCTCATCCAGTCCGACACAGCAGCCAAGCACCGGTTCAAGGTCTGGAAGGAGTGACAGATTTGGACGTCATCTGCGTACAGATAACATCTTACTCCGAAACTCCGGATGATCTCCCCCAACGGCTTCATGTAGATGTTAAATAACATCGGGGACAATATTGAACCCTGTGGGACTCCACAAGTCAACGGTTGTGGGGTCAAACAGGTGTCTCCCAATAACATCCTCTGGGTACGGCCCTCCAGGAATGATTGGAGCCACTGCAAAGCGATACCTCCAAGCCCCATTTCTGCGAGGCGTCCCAGAAGGATACCGTGGTCAACGGTATCGAAGGCCACTGAGAGGTGCAGCAGAACCAACAGGGACACACTCCCCCTGTCAAGTTCCCTGCGTAGATCATCTACTAAGGCGACCAAGGTTGTTTCAGTACCATGTCCCGGCCTAAAGCCAGACTGTGCCGGATCAAGATAATCAGTGTCTACCAGAAACCCCTGGAGTTGCGAAGCCACCACACGTTCCAGGACTTTGCCCAAATAGGGGAGATTGGAAACTGGCTGATAGTTGACGAATTGAGTGGGGTCCAGTGATGGTTTTTTCAACAGCGGTTTTATAACAGCCTGTTTTAGGCTCGCTGGAATCTTGCCCTCCTGTAAGGAGGCATTAACCACCACCTTCACCCACTTTGCCAAACCCCCTCTGGCTTCTTTGATCAGCCAGGAAGGGCAGGGGTCTAGGATGCATGTGGTAGGCCTTGCCTCTCCAAGGATCCTGTCCACATCCTCAAGCTGAACAGATTGAAATGAATCCATTAAAACGGGACAAGCAGATGCTCGTGTTACATCCTCAGCGACTGCTCTTAACGTGGTGTCGAAGTCAGAACAGATCAGTGCAACTTTGTCCGCAAAGAACCAAGCAAATGCTTCACAGCGATCTGCCGAGTTGTCAGGAATCTCGCTCTGAGGTGGATTTAACAGTCCTCTGACAACTCGGAATAGCTCAGCCGGACAGTTCTTAGCGGACGCAATATTGGCTACATAGATCCCTTTGTGTAGTATGATATTTATGTAAACCCCAGAACCCTAGGGTTTACATGATACTGAGATACTGAGACAAAGCATATTCAGAGAACTGTGCAGGAGGATCTAGCAATACCTACAGAATACCTCTAGGCTTATGGTTAGCCTTTGGCACAACTTCCGGCAGAAGTTAGCCATAGCATTGTACTGGAGGCCTAGAGAGAACACTTTCTAGGCATTGCTAGATCTTTCTGTGCAATTTAAATAGTGTTCTAAGTCTGAAAACTCATTCAATGGACTAGCATAATAAATAGGCCACTGTGATCATTTAATCACAGTACTGAAATAATAATTTATTTTATTTAAAACTTTTGCATCCTGATCTTCTCCATCTACATAGAGGGATTCAGACCATATTCCATCAATTGTAAGATGCCACTGATTGTAAGACACCGCCCAGTTTTGGAGCTCCAAATTAGGGGTATTTTTGATTCTATGATGTATTCCTTTTATTTGAATCTCACTGTTGAGAGGGAAAAAATGAGTCCTCACCCCAACTTTACTTGTTTGTCTCATCGTCCAGCTCTCCTGGACAGCTCCCAGAAAGTCTTCCCAACCCCTTAACCAATGCTGCTGCCTTGCTGCCTTTTAGCTGATGTGCATAGCTTCTCCTCTCCAGGTTGCTTCTGCCAGTCTTTACAACTGCTGTTACCACAGTGTTACTGAGTTTTTTAAGGGAGAGGATGGGGCAGCAGCTAAGAGAGCTGGAGCCATCTCTCTCTCTCTCTCTCTCTCTCTCTCTCCCCCCCCCCCAATTGCTCCAGCCTCATGGTCCTGGCACACAGGGCTCCTTCCCATCTCCTTGTCCCTTTGCCATTGCTGTCTCCAGAAAGATAGAGATAACACAAGTTCTCCAGCTACTCCAAGTGAAGAGCCAAGCAAATGGAAAACCTCAATTACCTGCTTCCCTGGCAGCCCAAATCAACAAACCATAAGGCTCTGTCATTCTCAGTTGCTGACATCACCCGTGATGTTCTCCCTTCAAAATAAACCCAGGTAACACTAAGGTGACGGCAGTGGTAAATACTGGCTGCAGCAGCCCAGAGAGGAGAAGCAGCACCACACTAAGTCAGCAGGAGGAGGTGACAGTGGCACAAAAGGCATGGGGTTGGGGAAGCAGTGGTAGCATTGGGTGTATGTGGGGGAGGGGGGCTTCTAGGGACTGGCCAGGACAGTTGGCTTCCTTCCTATGCTCTCAGCTGCTGCTCTTGGTCCTTTAAAAAAAACCAACTATAGGATGCCATTGATTCTAAGATGCATCCCCTTTTTTGAGCCTCTATTTTTGTGGGTAAAAGTGCATCTTTGAATCAGTAAAATATGGTATCTATATGACATTTGAATGCAAATCTTAGAAGAGTTATTTTTGGAAACATCAGCTCCTAGATTCCACAAGGGCAAGTGATCATGGTAGCTAGTGGGATTCTGAGAACAGTAGTTCAAATAAGTAACTTTTCCAAGCTTTTCAGATATGCATAACACAGCGGTCCTAAACTAGAAGAGCAAAAGACAGTTTTAATAAATTTGATCCAAGTGTAGTATCAGGAAAAATATTTAGCCCTGACACAAATTGCAAAGCCATTTCAAATGCACATGTGTTTTATTCAAATAGTGCTGAATTTCTGGGCATGCTTTCCAAGTTCCTTTAGTTTGCTCTGCAATTAGAATCAGATTTGGCACATTTCTGTAGCAATACTGAGGGGGAAATTAAACAACAAACCATATGTGTATAAAATGAATATAAAATAATACAAGTATTACCATTAGCCTGGGATGGCTAAGAAAACTTGGGTTAAAATGAAAATGCAATCTATTAGCAGTTCACCCCACTGCAAGGGCCAGAATAGCAATATTTAGGCCATTAACACTGTGCTAAAGATTTCTCTAGGCCTAAAACATATTTCTTTTGTCCATAAAACAATGGATTCATTAACAGCCTTAGTTACTAAACCATTTTATTCATGAATTCTCCTTCCTGGATTCATTTTAGTCTAACTCACACCAAGCACATACAAAGCGGCGAGAGAAAGAACAGCATAGTACCATTTTTTCCTATTTAAACTTTTTTAAAAAATCAAGTAATTAACTTTGGCTAAAATTCATTTGAGAACTTTGTTGATTTACAAATGAACTTATGTTTGTGGAAAATAGAATTAAGCAGTTTTGTAACATTCAGCAAGGGGCTTTTGTTATATTATTCTTTTGGGGAGCCAGCAAAGTGATAGTTGTGCATTGTGGCAGATGCATGATAGGAATTATGCACAATAGGGCCATAGCTGTGCGGGTGGGGGTTAAGGGATCTAACCCCCACCCCCCTTGAAACCTGGTTTACTCAAGAATTTTTACTGGTTGACCAAGTTATGAGTAAACCAGGTTTAATTTTAACCTGACACTTTTCAGGGCAGGATTGAACTTCTAAACCACACCCCACCTCTGGCTACAGCCCTGTGCACAATGAAATACCAGCTAGAATGTGACTAATGTGCATTTGTAGAGTCTGATGTGCATTCCAACATGCTTGTCCTTCTGTAACACATCTTCATTATTCAGTAACAATTCAGAGATTGCTTAACACCTTTACTATACTACATGAAAAATATTCAGCATAGATGGCAATAGAGAATTTCACCTCTAGTAATTTGAGAGCTACATGAAATAAGAAGTGCTGCCACTGGTGTCAGAACATTAATAAATCCAATATGAGTTTTAGACTGGACTTTAAAGGCACTGTTCAAAGTGCAGAACTCACTTTGGATGGCTTATTTAAAATTTGTGGTGGATTCAGCACCAGGTTATAGTTGAATAATTAAAAGACAGTCCAGAGCTACTTCAAAGCCTCTTGATTTTTGAAACAGTTCTAATCTGGATAAATGGGCCCAGAATTTGTGTAAACTCCACCTAACCAGATAATATGTATGTATGCATGTATGTATGCATGTATGTATTATAGCCTGCCTTATATCCAAATAGCGGTTTACAATAAAATCAATTTAAAACAATAAATAGTAATAGCTTAAAAAGAATAAAAACATTACATTAATGGGTTTTTGCACCAGCCAAAGGCCATGACATCACATAATATACAAACTTTAAAAGTACAATACATAAGTACAATAAGCACTTTCCAATATAAATATTAAAACTCATTCCAAATGCTGGCTCTTTAAAATTATAGTAGCAGTGACATGATAACAATAACAAATGTCTATTTTGTATCATTCCAAACTACCTCCATTTCCATTTCTAGCTTTCGCTGTGGACTTTACTAATTTAGCTTGGATTTCTTTTGGTCTGCAACTGCAAATGTGGCAACTTTTATTGTTATATTTTTGGAATAATCTGCTAACAGGTCACAGATAACTACTGACTGTTGCCATGCTGTCCTTTCTTCCAAAAGGGCTCCCAGAAGATTGTTTTGAGGGTCATTATGCAAAGGGCAATGTAACAGATAGTGTATTAGAGCCTCTCTTTTCCCATACCCACAAATACAAAGTCGTTGGGAATGAGGGATCTCTCTATATCTTTCCTCTAGCCGCCCTAATTGCATTGTTTGAAAGCGCAGGGCTGTAAATGCTTTTATAAGGGCTACAGACATTATGTCTTGAAAATATTGTTGACAATAGTGGTCATTCTTAAATAGAGGACACCACGTGGTGAAACCCTTCATAGTTTTATGAACTACAACCAGATGATTTAAAACTGGTTAGAACCATTTTAAATAGTACAACCATAAGTCATATACATCTAGAATAAAGTAAGTTGGGCTCAAAAGCTTTAATCAAAAGCTATGGCAATGTTAGTACAAGTCAGGCCTCCAGGCGGAAGAAATCCCACAACACTCTCTCCCTCCCTCCCCCCCTCTATATAAACAGTCAATGACCAGCACCAAAAATATACAAACATCAGACTGGGCTACCATTGCAGTACATACTTTCTCCGATGTCCGCCCACAATTATTTTCCTAAATAGTGGAATACTTAAGAATATACAGATCTCAGAGTATATATAGAAAGACACTTCCTGGGCCCAGGACTTAGGCCAAACAATATTATTGCGAGAATGGAAACCCATCTGGAAAAAAAGCAAAGAATATTTAGGCTCAACCACTATAGCTGAAAATTGGTACAAAATGTACTTCCGATGGCATTTAATTCCGCAGAAGCTGGCTAAATTTTATAAGAATACAAACAATAAATGCTGGAAGTGCAAAAAGCAACCGGGGACTTTTTTCCACTGCTGGTGGACTTGCAGAAAAGTTCAAAGATTTTGGAAATTAATTCACACACACACACACACCCAGAAAATATGGGAGGAGAAATTTGACCTAAAGCCGGAATATTATTTACTTAATTTAACAGATGAAAAGATTGACAAAAATGAGGACAAATTATTACATTTTATAGCGGCAGCTGCTAGGCTAGTACTAGTGAGAAACTGGAAAAAGAGGACACCCCGATAGAAGACTGGATAGTTAAACTCCATGAATTAATGGAGTTAGACGAATTGAACAATATGGTCATTGACCAGAATGTGAAGAACCGAACAGACTGGCAACCTCTTAAATCTTATTTGAAATCATTAAAGATATAAATATAAGGACACACAACAAGGAAATCGGAAGCTGAAAGTTATACCACTATGAAGAATTATCTCAAGTTTTGCAATATTGTTCCCGCAGACCGAACTGGAAGACTACTCTACTAACCTATATCTTACTTCTTGCTATGAGTTCTCCTTTTTCCCTCTTCTCCTAACACACTCCCTACTTTCCTCTTTCTTTTCTTTCCCTTTTTCCTTTTTCCTACCTTTTTCTGCAAACTGTATTTTACTATATGTTAAACCCTCAATAAAAACATTTTTAAAAAAGAAAAAAAGAAAGACACATCCTTAAGTATCAAGGTCCTGAGCCATTTAGGTTTGTTTTAAGGTTTGGAGGTCCTCTTCAGGAGAGGTTGCATTCAACCTCCTTCAAGGCAGCAGGCATCTACCTCTGACATGCAAGACATTTACCATCCCTCGGACCCATCCAATAAATCCATATACTCTAGATTTAAACTCAAGATGGGAAAGGTTAAAGATAACATATGGCAGCATATAGACTCATAGAATTGGAAGGGTTGCATAAGTCATCAAGCCCAACCTTCTGATCAGTGCAAGATCTCCAGCTAAAGCATTGTCAGAACCAAGAAGAAACAAACAAACAAACAGGCAAAATATGTAGCTGTAGCAGCCACCACTGTTCCAACTATAGTTTGCATCTTGATGGCAGGTAAGGCAGTTTTTCAGCCCTCTACTACTGCTGAACTTGGGAAGTGCTTGTTCACAGTTTGTACTCACGCTGTTCGATTTTGCACAAGAAAGCCTAGCCTAAGTAGCTCATTAGGCTCATGAGATAGGGCATAGCAGTGCGATTTCTTTCCCCAGCACTATTACCTTACACCTTTGACTAGTGTAAGAGACTTAGCAACTAGCAATGTGATTAATCATTAATTTCAGTTTCAAAGACTTAGAACATTTTGAAGCCTATTTGCAATTTGGAGTTATTCTGTGCAAAATTCACACACAATTATTTTGTATAGAAAACAGCATTTTCAGTGCCTGAAACAGGATTTTCTGAACAGAAAATAATATTTCCATGTCCAATGTTGCAAGGAACACCATACTATCTAAGTAATCACATTTGTTGCTGAGTTGATCCCTGAAGTTCACAATATATTTGCTTTGTGCTACACCTGGCACCTGCATTATGGTCCTTCCAGCATCAGTTGAAGACATTTATTTTTCCATGATTTTTTAAAAACATGGTTTGAATGTTTTAATGTTTTAGATCATATTACTCTTCTATTTTGCTGTTGGTTTTACAAGCTGTGCTCTTTTGCTACATTCTTCTTTTTTCTTGGTTTAACTGTGTATTATGTTGGTGAACCTTACAATTTACCCACCTCCGTACCTGTCCAATATATTTTATTGGGAAACTGGGTTAACCTTTTCCCTATATTTACTTGCATAGAAAGTAGGGGTTTTTAAAGTAACTCATTATATTTAACACACACACACACACACACACACACATATATATATATATATATATATTCCTACATCATTAGTCTCTGTATTGGCTTACTTGTCCAATTTTGTTGTGGTTGCATTTGACCTCACATATACTATAGACTCTTAGAACTACCTTGGCACCTAATAATTCCTAGAAAGCTGCATATGCTAGCAACGAAATATCCCCTTGTTATCATGCTTTCAAGGTTCTACTGATTTGAATTTGTGTTACAGCATTAGGAGCCTGCTGCTTTTGACACTGTGATGATTCATGATGGAACTCTAAACTTTATGTGTGGCTGCTCTAATAACGCATAGTTTGATCCCATAGTTTTGACATGTTTGCTGCTTACAAGATTGTTGGACAAACTCTTTTTCAATGAACAAAATTAATCAGTTAATTGGAAATTACGTATATGCTTGTACAGTTTGAAAACACAGAATAGAAACAGAGTAAAAATGAAAATCAGAAAACCATCATGTTGCTTGAAAATAAGGCATAGGTATCTAGGTTTTAAAATGTCAATAACTCATAGTTTAAGTATACAACACAAGTTCTCCTGAGACAGTTTAAAAGTACTTTTCTTTAGGATTTATTACCAATAATGCTTGGTAATATTTTAACAAGTGAGGCTTGAATTATAACGCCTTTGAAATTAATGGAGAGATTATTCTTGATTCAGTGGCATAATGTTTTATTGAATAACTTATGCCTTCTGAGTTTACTATGGGTGGTTTGGAGCTGCTCACTATTTAATTTAAGGGGCATTAAAATATCGATTTTAGGCATATATATTCCAAAAATAATGTGTAGAATCACAACAATTAAAACAGATTATAATTAGACCTACATGAACATATTTATCCAAATAGAGTAAACCCAAGTGAATACATGGAACTCATATAATTATATACTTATCTGACTGGTATAATAAGTGTACTCTAGTTGATATAATGATTGGCAGTATGTTCAGTCCTAGATTTTTGCAAAAGTGTCAGATTAATATATATGGAGTCATTCACAGATACATTTCAGTCATAAGATAAAGTTTTCTTCTGAATGGTAGTTGTTTGCATATCTATTTTCCTGCCAATTATTGTGACATAATGCTTTATGGTACATGGCAGAATGGGAGAATGAGCTGTAAAAGTTCTGATTTACCAATGAAACATGATATTTGATGTTTACCAGAAATGTGGATGACAGAATCTGAGGTCAATAAGATCTCACTCAACAGTTTCTCGCATGCATATTTTTGCTGCTATAAAAAGTGGATACAGGTAGGCCAGCTGGTGAAACGGCAACTCTTGTCAGTTTAGATTAGACGAGAGGATATGAATAAAAACCCTTGAGAAGGTATCTTTTTGGCAGTCAGGCAGCAGTTAGAGAACTGCTCTTCATTTATTGTGGTTAATAGTTACATTCCACTAAAAACTAAAAAAAAAGTATTCAATTTATTTGGCAGGATCTCCTTTAGGAGATTCAGTCACTAAGATTTAGTTATCAACATTTGACCAGCTGCCAAGGGATTTTTATTCCCATTTTCCCAATGATGATAGTATGATTATGATCCCCTCAAGTTCAAGAATAAAGTTCCAACCTGGTATTTTCCAAGATTCTTCAAATGGTACTCTAATCATACCCAGCCAGATCAGGAAGGCTGCCCTAGGGTTAGTTTACACTGGCCAGTAAATCCTGCAGCCAGTGTCACTGTTATGGATCCTAATAGACATAGAGCTCTGTGCAAGCTCCTGATCATTGTGGGTGCCCCATTCTGACATCAGCAGAGGCCCTCTGTGATGAGCACAGGGAAAGGTAATGTCAGCAATGTCACGTTGATAGCAAACAGGCACAAATTGGATCCTGCCCTTAGGTTGCAGGATACTCTAGAGCAGACCTCTTAAACTTTCAGCCCTCCAGGTGTTTCTGCCTCCAACTGTCAGAATCCCTAGCCAGCTTGTTCAATGGTCAGGAATTCTGGGAGCTGACATCCAAAACACCTGGAGGGCCACCGGTTGAAGAGGCCTGCTCTGGATTTTCAAGAAAACTCCAAAGCATTCCCCAACTTGCCTGAAGTGGGACTAAGCTGGTTTAACTAAGGATAATCTTTGATACTCAGCAAAAGTGTAGGGACATTTTGAAGGTGGAAAGGAGCCAACTTAAGGTGGGTTTTCTTGGTCATGTGGATTTCTCCCAAGTCAACTCAAACAAGCAAAAAATAGACACTAGGGAAGATTTTATGTATAATCCCCACAATATAGGCATTTTTATCTTCTCAGCAGTTTTATACATACTGTAATATTAGTGATCTAATCATGATCAATTGTTTTGAGTGGGGGTGGACAATATGAACTAATGGGTTTTTTATTTTAAAAGTTTTAATTGAGTGAAACTTAATGGCATACAAAATATAAAAAGAAGACTCATGTAGAAATAATCAAATACATCTAATTTATTTTTATTATTTATTATTTCAATTTATATACTACTCTTCTGAGGAAGGCTCAGGGTGGTTTACAACAACAACCAACACAATCACAGTAAAATATTAAAACATAAAAACAGCTTTAGACCAGAGTGAACTATGCAGCATTTAAAGGTTAAATGACTGTCAAAAAAAGGTACGTCTTACAGGCCCCCCTGAAGGCCTGCAGATCAGTTATTGATCCGGTCTCCTCAGGAAGGGCGTTCCAGAGAACAGGCGTTACTGCAGAAAAAGCGCGCTACCACGTCGATGATAAGCGGCAGACCTTGAGAGATGGAACCTTCAATAGATTTTGATCCATGAACCGTAGTGGCCTCTGGGGAATGTGCGGGGAAAGACGGTACTTCGGGTACACTGGCCCCAGACCATGCAAGGCCTTAAAGGTTAGCACCATCACTTTGAAGGCAATCTGGCTCTCAATCTGGAGCCAGTCCAAATGCTGCAAGACTGGCGTGATATGGCATGATAATGTCACTCCAGCCAGAAGTTTTGCACCAGCTTAAATTTCCGGATTACCGACAAAGGAAGGCCAATGTAAAGGTACAGGTATGTGGTGCCCCAACCATCTTTTCCCTCTTGCCCTCACCCCCACCCATGAACCCACCACCCATGGCCTCTGATACTACTCACCATGAGTCCCATATCTAATAAAATCTACTCATTATGAGTACTGTAGTAAATTCCCCTTGCAGCTACTTTAAAATCCACATTTGTCTTCCTTTCTAAGTATTCAAATGCCAACCTCAATTGTTTTAGCAAACCATTCATTATTGTCTCCCAGATACCATTAATAACTTGGCTATTTGAATATAGTCTAATAACTTTTCTTTCCAATCTTTTTTAGATAGTTCTTTTTCACCTTTTCATGATTTTGCTATTGTCAGTCTGGCTGAAATAAAGCTATATTAACAAATTTCCTCATCTCATTTCCTAATTATCTCCCTAAATATACCTAAAATACATTTCTGGATCTTTCTTAAGCTAATTGGACCTGTAGGATGGTACAGGACCTGTAGAATGCTCAAAGCTGAGAAAAGGGAAACTCTCCCTTCTTTCCTCATTCTTCCCCTTCTTTTTCAATTTAGGCAGAGTGTCAGAGTCCTGCCCAGAGATTCTTTGCAAAGTAGCCGATCACATAAACATAGACCAGGGGCACTCCAAAGTCAACATAGTAATCAGCCAAGCAAGGAGGAGACAAGAGGATAAGTCCATTGCAATATTCCAAAGCCAAGATATCTCACCAACACAGTTTCCAAGAAAAGTTCACAATCCAACATCCAGGATACAATGTCTTTTAATGATTTAAGGTTCACGATGCTTCAGGATGTAGCACAAATACTGACATTGCTACCAGCAATTAGCTATTCCAGACTTCAACTATTTATGCAGATCTCTCAAGTGCTCCAACTGCTGGCCAACTTCTCAGTCAAATTACTAGATCTCTACATTTGAATCCCCCCTGTCCTTATTGGGAGCCAGCCTGGAGTACTTAACCCGTGGTCTTCTAACTCAAGATCCTGATCCTCCCCTAGCTTTGAGCCTAGAGGAGTGGTAAGACTTTCATTGTTCATTTGGGGTTGCTGTTGTTCCTGTTCCAAAGTGGTGGGCTCTTCAGTGTCTGTCTGCACATGCTCCTGCTCTGTATTTGAGCCCAACTTGAATGCTGGAAAATGTAATCCCTTTTCCACCTCGTTGTTGGCACTAACCATGACACAGAGCTAAACAGCAACATGAGAGAGCCATTTTGAGTGCTTCAGATGGAAAGGAGCAGCGGTGGCCATTTTAAATAAAACATTTCTTTATAGAGAGATTGCTATGGCCATTTTTAATATTCCTTATTCCTTTTCTCTCTTTGAGCATTCTTTCATCTTTTGCTTGCACCAGTAAAATCAGCAAATTCTAGTTATTGAGTAGATTGCTGCTACTTTCAACTTCTTTTTAAAATGCCTTGATATGAAAGAAAAGACACCATGCTATCTGCAGACAGGTTCCCCCAACCCGAACATGCACACATTAGCCAAAAACATGTGAATTACTTTTGGCAAGGTTTGCCTACATATGGCATTTACCACTAATACTTACTTTTCTTCCGTCTTCTATCCAGTGAGGAAAATCATTTAAATCATTAAGCACAGTGGGGAAAAGAGAACTATTAATCTAATAAACTTTTGAAAATGTGATAGAAAGCAGCTGTTTTTCTTTCCCTTTTGCAATTTCCCTCACATGGTAGGAGTAGCGTATGCTATTGGGTGCTACTTCGACACTACAGTAATTTGATCATCCAACCTCTGAGAGGGAATTCTATATAGGCTTTCTGATTTAAATTTCATGTAAAAATCATTTAGCCCCAGTTGGATGTTATCTGTTTGATTTTCTCTTTCAAGTCACAGTTTCAGGCTACAAGTCATATGACTAGTTACTTGGGTCTGAGGGCCTTGTTCAGATTAGGATTTACTTCAACTGAAATATTCACAAGATTGTGCTGTTAGTTCAAGGCCCAATAATGGAACATTTGCCTCTGAACATAAAGACATTTTATTGAATGTGTGGTTGAACCACAAAATCCTATTCCCACAAAGCTATTCCCCTGTAGCTTTATCAAAGAAGCCAAAAAGTTGCTAGTACTATATATTGAGGATTTCCACAATGGGATGTTGTAGAATACTAATAGACAATTTAAAATCCTTAAAGAAAAATATGACAATAATGTAGCAGCAATTGTAAAATGTAAAATGTAATTCAAGTGTCAAAAAAGAAAACAAGAATGGGTTGGAGGCTATTAAGGTTACATCCACACTGCAGAATAACAGCAGTTTGACACCACATTAAGTGCTATAGCTCAATGCTATGAGATTCTGGGATTTGTTTTATGTCTTATGAGATAGTTTTATGAGACAGTTAGCCTTCTCAATCAGAGGGCTCTGGAGCCACAATAAACTAATAATTCCATGGAATGGAGTTGTGGCAGATAAAGTTGTATCAAACTGCTGTAATTCTGCACTGTGAATGGTTTCTCTGACCTAGTTAAACGAACTCATTGAAAGCAACAAGTATCAGATTCAAGCCTGCATTCATATCTTTTCCATGTGAGTTAGCCTCTGCTTTCTGCCTCTATCTCTCAGATATCTGGCTGTTTGAATATCAGGTAAAAATGTTAAATTTATTCATAATAAGACTGATCTCATGGTTTAATCAGAAATGAAAGAGCTGATCTATCTGAGTGACCTGGAGTTGACTTCGCCCAACTTTGTCCACCTGAGTACTCTGTGCAATACCAATCCAGACAGAAGGTTTGGTAATGGGAGTTACTAAGGCCCATCACTTCTTGGCGAGCTTTCATTTTATGGTGCCAGTCTCACTCCCTAAAGGGGGGGGGGGCTATTTAAATAGTTCAAATCTACAAGCACAATGTTGCAATTTGGGATGCTATTGGATTCATCTCTGTCACTACAGTCTCAATTGGCTTTACTTGCAAATTGTGCCATTTATCAGTGCCTCATACTAAGAAAATTGAATGCTGCGCTAATTGTCCAAAACCTCATGGTTCTGAATGAATTTTTTAAACATTGTCACATCACTGCTTGTTTGAGAGCACTAGATCATCTTCCTCTCTTAAAATAATAGGACTGATGTTCAGAATATTTGTATTGGGGACACTTGAAAAGATTTGGCTTCTTGTAGATTCTCCCCCATTTACCTACAAAGTACCATCAAGGAAGAAAAAGCTATTATTCATTCCAATAAAAAATTCTGCTAAACAAGTACTTTTCTGTTTAGGAGCAGGTGACACCAAGATATCTCCCAAGGGCAGTGTATTTAGCTTTTATGCATAACCAAGCTACGATGAAAGCCGGATGTTCTTCAGCCCTTGGATATAATGAAAATGTCAGTGTTCTATACAATTTGGGGGTGAACAGTTTTACTAGAATCATTTAATGGTTATCATCACCTTCTACAACTGAATTCCAAGCAAGAATACTGGTTACATAAAGCAAATCATTCCTTCCCAAACCATGGCTTCCCAAGGAAGCAGATCTGTTTTCAATTAATTTACATCTTTTCATGACATTTTCTGCATAATGAGTTATTTATTTCTTTTATGAATGAAAGAAACAAAAGATTAAAGAAAGTTACTTCTGTATAGTAGCTTTAGCTGTTCATTGACATTCATCCTGTTTAGACCATTTCTTTCTCACCCCTCTCTCTCTCGTGCAGTAAGTTCATTTTCCCAACACATTGATTAGCAAAGATGATTTTCCTTCATTACCAAACCCCAGTGGATACTAAGGACCCACTGTCCTATTTTCCTCACCAATATGAATAGTCAGAATAGACCAGGGCTGTCCAACTGGCAGCCCCGGGTCCGTACACGGCCCCCCAGCCTGTTGGTCACGGCCCCCCGCTATGCCCCCGGCTGCCATTTTTAATTTTTTTAAAAAAAATTTAAAAAAATATTTTTTTAAAAAATGGCGGCCGGGGGGGGAGGGGGAGGCAGGGCAGGGAGGAGGAAGTGAGCCAGCTCCTCCTCCCTGCACCGCCCCCTCCGTCCCTCTCTCCATGCCACCGCTGCGAGATTGCAGGGGCGGGGGGGAGGGGAGGAGGAGGAGGTGGGGCAGGGAGAAGGAAGGGAACCAACTCCTCCTCCCTGCACCGCCCTCTTCTTCCCTCTCTCGCCGGCGCCGATGCAAACCGGTTTGCATCGGCGCCGGTGAGAGGGACAAGGGGCGGTGCAGGGAGGAGCCAGGGAGGGAGGAGGCGTGCCTAAAGAGGAGGAAGGCAAGCGCTTGCCTTCCTCCTCTTTAGGCCTGCCTTCTCCGTTCTGCCTCTCCCACTGGCGCCCTGATCGGTGCGCCGGTGGGAGAGGCAGAACAGGGAGGGGCGTGCCTAAAGAGAAGGAAGGCAATCGCTTGCCTTCCTCCTCTTTAGGCCTGCCTTCTCCGTTCTGCCTCTCCCACTGGCGCCCTGATTGGTGCGCCGGTGGGAGAGGCAGAACAGGGGAGGGGGTGTGCCTAAAGAGAAGGAAGGCAAGTGCTTGCCTTCCTCCTCCGTAGGCCTGCCTTCTCCAGTCTGCCTCTCCCACCGGCGCCCTGATCGGTGCGCCGGTGGGAGAGGCAGAACAGGGGAGGGGGCGTACCTAAAGAGAAGAAAGGCAAGCGCTTGCCTTCCTCCTCTTTAGGCCTGCTTTCTCCGCTCTGCCTCTCCCACCGGCGCCCTGATCGGTGCGCCGGTGGGAGAGGTAGAACAGGGGACGGGGCGTGCCTAAAGAGAAGAAAGGCAAGCGCTTGCCTTCCTCCTCTTTAGGCCTGCCTTCTCCATTCTGCCTCTCCCACCGGTGCCCTGATCGGTGCGCCGGTGGGAGAGGCAGAACAGAGGAGGAGGCTGGCGTGACACTTTAGGAGGGAGGGAGAAGCCATGGAGGGCTCCCCTTGGCTTTGCCCTCCCTCCTAAAGGGTCACGCCAGCCTCAGAAGCGAAAGCGCCGCTTCTGAGGCTGGCGTGACACTTTAAGAGGAGGGGCTGGGGCGGGGCCGGGGGTGGGGCCGGGGGCGGGGCAGAGCGGCCCCCCAGGTCATCAGTGACTGGAAGTCCGGCCCTAGGTCCAGTAGAAGTTGGACAGCACTGGAATAGACAATAGTTGATGTTGGTGTGGCAAGTGCAAGGTAAGAAATTAATAGAAGATCACGAAGAAAGAGCAGACATAAGAGGTCATGGGGTCAGGTCCCATTTTTTCTGAACATTTTTAGGGTTGTGGCACAAAGAGGCAGTAGAAGCAGGCCTGGAGAAATAATGTTAAAATATTTGCTGAAGTAATTGTTTAATTTTAAATGAATATTATTTTAATCTTATTCACCAACATTCTTAAACAATTCTTTCTGGTAACTTTGAAGAAGTGATAGAAAGTGGTAGAAAAAGCCTCACAGGTAAGGAAGAGAGAGAGGGTAAGAGGTGTGCCTGGATTTTTGTAAGGATAGTGTGTAAGAGAAGTGGATGATACAAAGTCGATTCAAAGCAAACAACAGAGTGATGTTTCTATTAATCCCACTTTCAACAGTCTGAAAACAAGGATATTAGAATGCAAGACTGAGGCCACATACGTCTGGCTACACATTTTGCAAATTCTATAGGACAATAGAATGATTCTTACTTAAAACAGATGGAAAGAATGACTTCAGCATGGAGTTATAGAAATATATGTTAATCCATTTAGTGGAATTCCTGCTCTTCCTCATGCATTTGTTTCTTAATGCTGGCTTTGCTTGAGAATGTTAATCTACTGACTGAATTGTTAAGACAAGAAGGCAGATCTCTACAAGCTTTTTTAAAAAAACAAAAAAAACAAACAGCAACAACATTATTTCCAGAAGTGTAGCTTGTTGTCATTAAGTGTATTTAAAACTTTGTGCCTACATAGTGAATTCATGAATGTATAATTCACTTTTCTTTCTCTAATTATTCATTATTTTGGAATCCTGTCTGTATGAGAAAAAGCAGATCTGCATAGACGTTTACCAGTATACCACTTAATTAGAATACCAAATATAAAACTGGTGATGAGGCATCTTGATAACTTGGTATCAACTTGAGTTGCACCAGATGGGGCAAATGTCTCAGGAAGTTCTGGCATTTGTTGCTATGGTTCCCACTGTTTTTATTTTTATATATATTTATGATTTTTTTTTGTTAACACAGTACATTTCCTGGTAATTTCTGATATAATAACAACAACAACTTTATTTGTATTCTGTCCTATCTCCCTGAAGAGATTCAGGGCAGATTCCAACATAACAATGGCAAACATTCAATGCCCACATAAAACACACAATACTAACATAAAATCCCAGAAAAACCCACATATAAAAGTAACATTAAAGCATAACATCAAATTAAGCCTAAGATCAGTAAATAAAACCTGACATCAATAAATTAAACTACACATAATCAGACCAAATTCTATAATAACATAAATCTAAACAAAATTAGTGTACAACAGCCAGCAATGGTTCTCAAAATGGTGTGGGTTGGTTATGTAGTCAAATGAGGTCATTGGGCTGGTGTGGACCAGGAAAGCCCAAATACGCATAGTTCTGAAACAGACGCCTGGCAGTGATCTCTCGAGCATCTAATATCCCTCCTCTCCAACTGCTAGTGAGCAAAAGTAGGTATTCAGTTGTTTTTTAAAGGAGAGGAGGGAGGGGGCCATCTTTATTTCTTTACGGAGGGAGTTCCAGAGATATCACATTTCATTCCTGCCATCAGGAATAAAATTATTTCTAATTGAGAACGATATTAGAACAAAAAAGTCTCCTCTTCTCCTTCTGGTTGGGAAGATGTGCATCAGTGAAATGGCTCTTTGGCACTACAGTTGGTCCCTTAACATTTATTTATTTATTTGTTCAATTTTGTATTCCGCTCCTCCCTGCAGGCTCGGGGCGGTTCACATAACATACATAAAACAACAATGTGCATACCAATTTGTGGATACCACTTTTACTATCATGGCTCAATGCTATGTGCCTCACCAAACTACAACTACCAGGATTCCACAGGATTGAGCCATGACAGTGGTTACAAAACTGCATTAATCCTATAGTTATACAGGCACCCTAACAGAGAAAATGACATTTCTAGAACAAATTAAATTCCATTTCATGAAATCTTTAATAACAACAACAACAACAATAATAGCAACAACTTTGTCCCCAAAGGGACTTAAGGTGGATTCCAATCATAAAAGGCAAACATTCAATGCCCGAACATAACAAGCAATACACACATAACAAAAATTGACAACCCAACATATAAAAGCAAATTGTAACTTAACAACTAAAATTAAATTGAAAAACACAATCTATTATATCAATCATGAAACAAAACATCAAATAGAAGTGTCAGTTTCCCAGAGCCAACAGGGTTCCTTGGGGTCAGGGCCGTAGCCAGGATTTTGATTGGGGGGGGGCTGAGTTTGGTTCGGGGGGGGCTGAGACTGGGTGGAAGAGGGTCTACCCTAGCAAACCTTTTGTATTGTTATCCCAATAACCCCATTAATGTGGGATATAATGAGCATGGTGATCAGATCATGATATGAATAAACATAACAGTTTAAATAATGTACCAGTAAGGCCTTTTCACAGACCACCCTGAGAATTGGGGGGGGGGGGCGGAAGCCCCCTTAGCCCCCCCCTGGCTACATGCCTGCTTGGGGTCAAATAATATTGATCATTACAAGATGTTTCCTGAGCTAGCAGGGCAAATGGCACGGATACAGATGACAGATATTAGTCAGAGGTATAATAACAGTATTACCATCTATTCCTCCTCCTCCTCATAAGCCAGTGAGCAAAAGTATGTCTCAGCTATTTCTTAAAGGCGGGGAGGGGGCACAAACAAGGCCCTTTCTCTTGTTTCCACCCACTTGGGATTGGGGCGGGACCAAGAGCAGGGTCTCTTCTAATGCCCGCAGTATCTGAGTTGGTTTGTAGTGAGAGATGTGGTTCATCAAATAGCCCGGACCCAAGCTGTTTAGGGCTTTAAAGGTAATGACAAGCACTTTGTATTTTTCCTGGAAGCAGACTGGCAGCCAGTGGAGCTGCCACAACATGGGAGTGGTTCTCTCCCTGAATGGTTCTCCAGTTAGTAACCTGGCTGCTGATCTCTGGACCAGTTGAAGCTTCTAATCTATCTTCAAATGCAGCCCTGCATAGAGAGCATTGCAGTAATCCAAACGGGATGTGATAAAAACATGGACTACCATGGCTAGATCTGACATGTCAAGATACAGGTGCAGCTGGCACACAAGTTTTAATTGCGCAAAGACACTCCTGGCCACCACCAACATCTGGGGTTCCAGGGTCAGCGATTAGTCCAGGAGCACCCCCAGACTGTGAACCTGCATCTTCAGGGGGAGTGCAACCTCGTCCAACACAGGCTGTAATCCCATACTCTGACCCGCCTTCTGACTGACCAGGAGTACCTCTGTCTTATCTGAATTTAATTTCAGCTTGTTAGCCCTCATCCTGTCATTACTGATGACAGGCACTGGTTTAAGACCAGACATTAGTCCCCCATCCCCCCAGTCAGTCTTGAACATAGGACTGGATTCGTTTTAATATGACCCATGGGTAAGTTGAGTATTATTTTATGGGGAGGGAAAAACAGCAACACTATTTCAGGGGGCCAGCCACCCGAAGCCACCACTATTTTTAGGCATTCAAAAAGGCCAGAAGCAGTGCCATGATGGAGAGGGTAGAGAGGTGTGTCGGTGCTTCATTTAGGTTCTCCCAAGATGGATTAAGGTCTCATCTTTCATCACTCATGAAGGGCATAATTCCTTTTTCAAAATAAGAGTTAATTTATCATTTATTTATTTATTTCTCACATTTCTATACCGCCCCTCTCAGCCCGAAGGCGACTCGGGGCAGTTTACACAAGGTAGTCTCTGTCCTCCAATCAAAATACAACCAAAACTAACAAAACAATAACCATAAAACACATCAATTAGCAATTAAAAACATACAATTACAGTTCTCAGCATCACGTTGAAATCACTTTCCCTCACATCATCATCATTCCATATATCTATTCCATCATTCCATCATTCCATATATCAGCAAATGCCTGCTCAAACTTTCTGTTAAGGTACAGTACTCACATTGACTCGTGCATACATCAACTCAGTTTTTGTAATTTGATTTTTTGTCCATAATTTCTTGACTTATAAATGTGTATATAGGGTGGTTAGCTGATCTCGCAACAGATTTATTGTGCCCTCACTGTGTGTGGACACTTTCAGCAGAATGACGCAGGGTACAATAGACCCAGGACCTGTTTACCTACTTATATTCACTGTGAACTTTAAGAAGTGATGATGTACCTGTGTAAGTGAAGAAAAATAGATTAATCACAACAGCTAGAACATTGCTATCTTGTGATAGTCATCCCACATTAACTATAATAATTTTCAATTGATACTGTTCAAGCATTTTGCTGGTAGTTTTTCAATTGGTCCTTAACCACAGATCTAGCTTGGTGGAAGGAGTTAGAATTAGATTGAGGTCACTCTTCACCTGCATTGATGCTGGCATATCTGACTATTCCACTGCCATGGAGACCCTTGGCACATCTTGAGACAGCTAAGAGTTCATAACGGTTCTGGTCCAACTTACATGTCTGAGTGCATCTCCCCTTATGAACCTTAAGATTGTTTGGGGAGGCCCTGCTCTCATTACCGCTTTCATCACAAGTACGTTTGGCAGAGACGAGAGACAGAGCCTTCCCAGTGGTGGCCCCTCAGCTGTGGAATGTCCTTCCTATAGATATTAAATCGGCTACCTCCCTTTTAACATTCTGGAAAAAAGTCAAGACGTGGCTTTTTGAACAAGCGTTTGCAAATGCAGACTAAATGATATAGGAAAATGGAATGACTAGACAATGAATCCAGGCAACATTTTTAACAAGGAGACACTATGAATTTATATTTTATTTGTTTAGTTTTTTTGTTATGTTTTAAATTGTATTTATGACATTGTAAGCATTGAATTTTGCCCTGTTAACCGCTTTGAGTCGCCTATGGGATTAAAAAGGCGGTATACAAATACTGTAAATAAATAAATAAATAAATAAATAGTGCTTCCACTGTTGTTAGTGCTAGAGAATAATGGAGATGTACTTGGATCCATGGAAGACACAGATCCACAATCCATTCTTCTGAGGATGAAAAATCTCATTCACCCCTGCCTACATCTGGCATATGGATTTCCCTTCCCATCATAACCTCAGTGGGGAAATATTAAACATGGATCAAATGGGTGTGGAAGGCCGCCTCCTGTCTGGTTAGCACAAACTGGAAGAACTTAGGGTAAGATTGTGAATTTGCTGCTCCTCCTCCTCAAACTTCCCTTTGGCTCTCTGTTTTAATTCAAGCAACCTTTATGCATGTGTGAACAAGCCCTGCAGTCATTTGAAAACAGATTATTCCTATTGTCTGGAGAAACTGGTCTGCCTTAATCACCCCAGCCTTATTGGCTCAGGTGGATGCTGCTAGACCACCCACTGTTCAAGTGCTTGTATAATACATGTTTATGAATTTACTCCATACTAATTATGCAACTCTACATTCTTTATTGCAAAATAATAAAATGGTTTAAGATCCATGTACCAAACATGCTTGAGTTTAATGTTATTCACATGAACGTCTCAGCTATATATTTTTTAAAAAAAACCTTGATGAAACAATGTTTTGCCTTCAGTCGGTGTAATTTCAAACATGCTTAAGGGTGCACATATGCAGTCAATTTATGAAATCACTATCAACCTAGATATAAAATGTTTTGGTTCTCGTTCCTCTCAGGTAGCTTTCCAGCACAACTGTTTGTAATGCATTCATGTAATGGCCAATCATTCATTCCTGTGTAAATTCACCATAGAAAACAAATATTGAGGTTATCCTGGTTATGCTTAGCCCTTTAAAAAATAAATTTTCTGACCCCTGCTACTCCCACTTAGGAACAAACTCGCCATATTTCCAAGTTAGAAAATTACATTCAATTCTACTGCTTGTAAACCAGAATCAGGCACCTTAAATTAAGCAAAAGAAGGAAATTAGCCCCAGATATAGTTGAACGCTGGCCATGTGTTTCTGAAATGGGAATCTACAGCCCTCTCCTTGCGCTCACCAGATCACTAGACATATAAAACGTGAAAATCAAGACATAATCTAGGAAAGAGTCTGTTGCAATACAGCAGACAGAAATACATCATATTTTTGGCTTACAAACTTTTTTTTTCCAAAGGGCAACATTTGGCCAATGAATAGAATGTTTTAAGACCCTCCCAGCCCCCAATTTATAATGAAAGCTTTTCCATGTTTGAGATGCTATATTTACTTAGTTCAAATATTTATGGGTGCAATGTATATACAGTATTGAACAAAACAGAAACCAGATTCATTCCTTAATGAGTGAGAAGGAATAGACTACATACAGAACTAAATATACCATAGTGTGAAGCAGGACCTGGGAGTGGGGAGGGGAGAGGGCCTTAGTTAATACTTTGTTAAGCTTGCAGCCCCAAGAAAATGTTCGACTCTTTAGAGCTACTGAACTGAAGAACAAAAAGAAAATAAATTGGTATTAGCTTTTGCTCATTATCAGATTTTTTTTTTTGAAAAACAAAGGTTAGAGTGTGCAAGATGTCTTTGAATTTATTCAGCTGTTCTTGCAGTTTCATGTTTCACAAGTGGCTGCAACCCTGCCTGTGTTCCCATATGACTGGATTAAAGCTATCTGACAGGCTTGTTAAAGTTATCAGGCCAGGCCAGCAGTGCTTGTTCAACCTCACAGTCATCAACCATCATTGACAATTTGCCCTATTCAAAATTATATCCCCCTTTTTTTGAAACACGGGGCAAGCTCAGTTTAAAATCAGGATAATCTCAATTATATGCTAAAACCTGAAGGAAGATCATCATTTGCAGACTCAGACAATTCACAATGCTTTCTTTGTTATGTCTGCATCTCAGAGTAATGCTGTAGTCTCCAAACAACCTGCAGAGTAGGTTAGGCTAATATTCAGCACCCTGCCTTCCGAGTGGCCACACAGGTTACAATGCTATACACCACTTGCTGTAGAGTGAGGGCTTTGTTACATGGACCCATTATTCCACTATGGTCATAGTGTATTGGTAGTGAATATATACTCTGTTAAACACCCTTGATATTGCACTATTCTTTAGTAGTGCAATTGTGCAGACTTGCCCATTTATGGTCCCATGATCATACTTTAGCATATCCTTGTAACCTTGCCTTCTGCACTATTGCTATTCCTTATTTTTTGTTTTGTTTTTATTTTTAGCACAATTGAACAATTCCAGAATTTAAAAACAAAAAGGAGCCAGTATAAATCTATCTACCTATGTCATAAATATATATGTATGTATCTATGTATGTTTGTATGTACTTGTGTGCGTGGGTGTATGTTTGCAGCTGATTTCCTATTGGCTTCCACTTTCAGACATCACTGTGACCCCACCAACAGAACAGAACCAAGTTTGGCACACAGAACCCCCATGACAAACTGAAAATACTGGAGGGTTTTTGGGGAAAATTGACCTTGAATTTGAGGAGTTGTAGTTCACCCGCATTCAGAGAGCAGTGAAACCAGCCAATGATGAATCTGGACCAAAATTGGCACACAGACTCAACATGGCCAACTTTGAATGCAGAGTTGGGTGGGTTGAGGGTGACTGACCCTCAACCCACACAATCAAAGAACACTGTGAACCTAATCAACAATGGATCTGGACCAAACTTGGCATGCATAACCAATGTGGCCAACTTTGAATAATGTTGGGGTTTGTGGGGAACTGACCTACGATGTTAGGAGTTGTAGTTCACGCACACCCTTATGCATTTTCTAATGGGCGCATTCATAAAAAACAAAAGCAAAACCTGACTTTTTTTAACAAATAGCCTTACGAATTTTCTAATCCAGACATCATTGGGTACCTAAGCTAAAAGAAAAGAAAAGAAAAAACAGCCAGCTTGGAAATATCAGCGGCTAGAGGAGAAAAGTTGAGAGGATAATCCTCCTTGCTAATGTTGCTTTACTCCTGACATGCTAGCACAGAAACAAAAGGAACCCTATTGCACAAAGGTAAGTAATGGAATTGAGAGCTATAGACCGATTTTACATATCAATAATTAAGGATAGGAGAATACCAGGGAGGAGGCAGATTGACAGTGGGTTCCAGCTGCAACGCTGGTTTGCCTGTCTTGTGCATTAGTCCTGGGTTTCATTTAAAGAAATGACATTTACTTCCAGGTTGACATGCTGTGAACTGGACAGTTGCTGACTTTAAAAACTGGATTATGATTTAGGCATGGAATTCCCATATCTACAAACCTCCTGAACAAAGCCACATTGCTTCCAAAGAACAACAAATTTCCAGTCATGGAGCAAAATATTAGAAAGAAACTGTAATTTCCAGTCATGGGCTGGGACATTAGAAAGAAAAATGGGAGAAATAGAAAGGAGATGATGTTTTCATGGCCAGGTAAGTTATATAGGGAAAAAACTCTCCCCTTCAATCCCACTCCAAGCACAACATCTGTTCCTGTTTCTAGACTATTCAGAATTCATAATAAATTCCAGCTGCCTTCAAGTAGAAAAATGAATATGTCAAAATTGCATTGCAAATGATGTCTCTTCTGATCATCTCAACAGAAACTCCACAGAATAATGGTGCAGGGAAAGACTCAGCATAACTGCTACATTTTATCTTGGTGCTGTTGATAATTTTATATTTAGAAATAAATTCACCATCACAATTACAATTTGATAATTATATTGTGATCTGCATAGAAAGTATTTTTTTCCTTTCAGTATGGATTTCAGTCCACAACCTGGAGTACAAGGAAAATAAATCACCAAGAAAACAAAATATGAGGTGTTTAGCCCCCTCCCCATGCTACTTCTTCACATGTAGCTCATGAAAATAATTTCAGCAGCAGATGAATTTTCTTCAAGAGCATCATATAGCCAATGGGTCTTGGGTCCCTCTTGGCTTTTCTTCGCGAACGAAAATTCAGGAAGTACTCATCCCACGCTTTCTACAAGCGCATTGATGATTCGGAGGTTGGATGTGTCCTTCGAGCCTGTGCAATGGACCTTTCTGGTCGAGCGCAGCATGCACAGAACTGGCCTCACCCTTTAAACCAAAGGTTTGTCTGCCGGGGCCTAGCAAGCTTAGGACGGTGTCAGCGAGGTCCTCATGTCGTAGGTATGGTTCGAGTTTCCTTCTCTAGATGGTTGACTTTACAGGGTTAAACGAGCACCATCTGCCCGGGTTTGAAATCATAGTTTTCCTTCTCCTAGGATGGTTGCCAAAAGGCTAGAGAGTCCATCCTGCCCTTTGACGTTCTTTGTCAGACCCTTCAGTTGTGATCTGTCTGGCATGGGAGGCCCTACCACTGGCGATTATGCCACAGCCAGCATAGCTCACAACTTCATTAGGGTACGCAAGCCTCTCCCTCACAACAAGTGGGTGCCAATGGAGAGGTCTTGGATCCACTGCCCAAACATATCCAGGGCTAGAAAAACAATGTTCCAGGAGAAGTTGATCTAAATCTAATTGTCAATTCTAATGAGAGTAGTCCTACTCAATCTAAGGGGCCCTGGTAAGGCCAGAGTAGGAACATTGTGAAACACCACTCTTTAGACTTTAACTAGCACTTTGTACATGAGCATGTGAGAATAATCACGTTATTTACGTTGTTTTATTTTTCAAAAGATAAACATTTATGTTGTATCCAATGGGAGCTGAGGTGTTAAATACAGGCCATGTTCTCACTTTCAACATTTCTTTTTATTATTATTATTCTATATTTTAAAGTTATGTTCTTATAAACTGCTGACCCACTGTCTACTCATTTCTCAGCTGAACATTCTGTAAAGCACACATAAATAAATGTTTGGAACAGCATCCAAAGAAGGGACAAGTTATACCACAATGATCTGGCCATATGCATTATAAAGGTACATAAACCCAAGAAAAAGGGTGGATCATAATTTCTGTTCTTTTTGGCTTAAATTAAATTCTCTTTTCACTTCCCATTCACTTAATATAACACTGTGATTTCTTTTCTCCAAGGGAAAAAGGCATTTTATTAAAAACGTATTCTCCTATCACTTTGTGGACCATTTTGAGTTAGGTAGCCCCTTAAGAATATCCAATTTTAAAGCTTTAATCTTTCTAAAAGTGTCCCTCCAAGTGTATTAGCAATATCTCAGGAATGGAAATGTTATATAAAATATCAGCACACTGCCTCTGACATGCCATCTGCGTGAGCTACAGTCTCCTCAGTGAAACCTTTTTACACATTGAAATCATTATCTCTCTGAAGTGTGCAGCTGGCATTTAAAGCTTATTGATGGCATGGGTATCAGTGGCTCTGTAGGCAGCCCTCTTGCCTGAGGCTCCCAAGGTCACCAGTTCATATTCTGCTTAGAGAAAAAGCTGGACCTATTCCAGGATTGTGTGTGGGCTGTGCTAGACTCCTAGGGGGCAGTCCTTAAGACAGTAAGTGAAACCAGGTCTGTTCTGTAGATATCAAAGCTCTCTTCCTAGTGTGGAGGAAGAAATGGGCAAGGAAGCTGCAGCCTACATGCCCAGAGCAAGAAAGAAAATGTAACAGCCAGAGAAGAGAAGTTGACTGTCATTCATGTTCAGGCCTCCTTGAAAAAGAATGCAATAATTAGGCACATAGGTACCTATTCAGAGACACCACTTGTAGATAAACCTCTATATGGGGTAGGACATTCGGCAAAATAGTAGGAGATACACACACACACATATTGGAATGTAACCTGCTCTGGTGTTAATGCTCTGATGCTTGGTTATCCCAGATGTCTCCCTCCTCCTTTTCCTCTTCGTTATAGACAAGTAAAGTTGGATCTCTTGTAGGAACTGGGGATCACACTCTAGGCGAAGGTTGGACAGGTGATCAATGTACAGCATGGGATTTTGTCGTGGCCATGTGCCTCCAACAGTGACTGGATCATCTAGACAAAAGAATCAAAGCCAACATGTAACATCTTGCTTGAGGGAAAACAAAAATAAAGAAAATCCCAAACACAACTTGCGCATAACAGTAAAAAGTGGTTAATTCCAGACTTGCTCCCCACTCCATACAAAGTTATTTTATCAATGTGTAGTATGCAGGCAATTTCTTAAATCCATTGTCTTTATGGAGGCCAAACTCATGTGAGTTCCTTTACCAAAACTCTTCCCCATCAGAAAAAGTAGTAATTTTGGAAGAAGGACTGGAGAAAACCAGTACCTGAATACCGGGATTAATTTGGGTCAGTACATTAATACCAGGTTAACATCATAGGATTGGGTTCCAAGAGTTAAGGTGGGTTAATGCGCTGTCTCAAAATTTTGTACTTATATTTACCCCTTGTGGCTACTACTAGCTCCAGGCTGGAAACAGAGATGCATTTCTTAGCTAATGTCGCTGTCAAAGAAAGCAATGAAGCCTGTTTGTTGTTTGGGGCTTATTCCATACAAAATTCCAAAACCAGTCTTTTCTCCTCATACAAATATTTCCTCATACAATATAGAAATTCTGGAAAAAATATTCTTTTCCGTGTTTCTTGTTCAAAATTGCAGTTTTCTGCAAATTTTGCACTGAATAAGTCCAAACTGTAAATATTCTTGTCATCCCAGGAGTCTCCTCACCACTTTCTCAATACTCAGGAAACATGTTTCTTGCCCATTTAACAAACCTTTTAAAATATCCTTTCCATCACTAGTTAGAAAACATGTTTCCACCGAAATTCTTCTGCCACTCATTTAGCTTTTCATCTAGCTCTTCAAAATCAAATTTCTTGAATGTGTACACAATTATCAATAAACAGTATATCAACACCTGATACAACATGCTTTTCTCTTTTTTCACTTTGCTGCTTGCTGTGCGGAAGACTCAAACCCAATGGATCAGTTGAAGGATTTTTATTAAGCCACTTTCTCAAGCAGCGACTTAAGTTTTTACTGAGCAATATCTTTGATAAAGGGATGGGTTATTGAAAGACTAAAGACATCAGCTTCCAATCAGAACAAGCTAAGTATTTCTGGGATAAATTTCCACACAAATAACATCAGTACACATGTGGAAAGGATCACATTCCCACTTTACAAGTTAGACTACTCAGTTATTAAATTTAAAGGTAAATTATCTATTATCCAAAATGCTTAGGTCCCCGGTCCACACACACACAGAGATTTTGCAATATCTGCATTTGCATGCATGGTGCATAATGAGAAATCTTGGATATATGGCTCATGTCTAAACACGAAAATCATTTATGCTTAAAATATACTTTATTCACATTCTAGAGATAATTTTATATTATAATCTTTATAATTTTGTGCATGAAACAAAGTTTGTGTACATTGAACCATTGGAAAAACCAAACGTGTTACTACCTTAGCCAGTCATGTGAACAATTACTTTGGATTGCCGAATTCTGAATAAGTGATGCTCAACCTGTATGAAAAATTTTTAGTTTCATAAAAAGAGCTTGCAATAATTTTCTGTTTATTCATGATAAATGTACACTGAGGTAACATTATGAGTTGGATCCCTACTTAATCATATTTGAAGCAGACCCATTGAGATCATAGCTGATGTAAGGCCTCCACTTAAGTGTCATACTAAACATGACTTATGGCTTTTGCACTGACCATATAATTCAGTTTGAAGCTAGCTTTAAACTGTGGTGGCTAGAAACATACACTGCCAAAGCATACTGTGGGTTAAGGGAGATAAAAAGTATCAAGCAAGGTTGGTGGAAAGTCCAAGATAAGCTCCTTAATTCACAGCAGTGAGCCTCAAATCGGCTCCACAGAATACAAAGCACACTGACATCTGCCTGCACTGAAGCACTTTGTAAAATTCAGAACACAGGGCTGGGAGGGATGCTGGAAAATGCCACAAAAGCATAGCTGGGCAGCAGGGAGCCAACTGACAGGTAATTGATCACCTCCACTGCTCACTGTCACTTTCTCTTCTTGTTTCCATCTCATATGCCTCTGGAACCCTGGTGTGCATCTCGCTTAGAAATTGGGGGTTGGTGGAGAGAAAGAGACTACAGTCCCCAGTGGCTGTCAAAGCTCTGCTGCATGGTTATTGTAGATTTTGGAATTGATTCAGGGTCACCTTCTATGGTTAATATAATAATCTTCCTGGACTTGAATGTAAACATGCACAGAGCAAAACTGGTTTCTGCCAAACTGACCTGGTGTATAGATGAGCCCCCAGCTCATTTTATGCCAAGGAACATACATAGGTAAAGGTAAAGGTTTTCCCCTGACATTGAGTCAAATTGTGTCCAACTCTGGGGGTTGGTGCTCATCTCCATTTCTAATCCGAAGAGCCAGTGTTGTCCATAGACACCTCCAAGGTCATGTGGCCAGCATGACTGCATGGAGCACCATTACCTTCCCATCAGAGTGGTACCTATTGATCTACTCATTAGGCATGGTTTCTAACCCAAAAATGGCGATTCTAAAATCAAATGGGGGGGGGGGTTGATTAGTAAAAGAAAGACTTACAAAAAAATTTCCAAAAATTTCTAAAATGTAACTTAATTACTAACGAAATTCGTTAGTAGTTCGTATGCCAGCGCATGCGCATTCCAGATGGTTTTCGCCTACAACTCCCAGAAATCCTAACAGCTGGTAAATTGGCTGGGATTTCTGGGAGTTGTAGGCCAAAACTTGAATAAATCACACTGAATTCTAGATGGGACTCTCCAAATAGGAAGGAGGGAGGGAAGGAGGGAGGGAGGGAGCGGGTATTCTATTCTTGGAAGCAGCAAAAGAAAAGGAGGAGGAGCCCCCTCGCTCCTTGCTGCCTCTCTCACCCCGATCCCGAGGGAGCGAGGGCCCAAGTTTGCCCAGGCTGGTCATATACCTACATTCCATGCACATGCAATAATACAGCAGTAATAACTATGGGTATAAGAAGAGGTAAAATTCAAACCGAAGTATTCTGACTGGTCCCTCCTCATGCGGTGCAAACGGGCTCTTCTCTGTGAGCCGGGAAAAGCCAGCGTTTTCTGCTTGGGTGCACACACATACATATTCTTTGGGGGATTTGCTGCAGAATCTTCTCTATGAGCCCGGATTCTGCAGCAAATCCCCCAAGAATATGTGTGTGCACCCAAGCAGAAAACACTGGCTTTTCCCGGGCTCACAGAGAAGAGCCCGTTTGCACCGCATGAGGCAGGGACCAGTCAGAATACTTCGGTTTGAATTTTACCTCTTGTTATTGTTATTACTGCTGTATTATTGCATGTGCATGGAATGTAGGTATGACCAGTTGGATTACTTATAATATTAGGCACTTACAGTAGCATTCATTCTATTATACATTAGGTTGGTTTCTCACCCCAATACTCTTTGATGCTTTAGATCCTGGCAGGCAGGAGAGGCAGGGAAGCCTGGAAAAATGTAAACAGAGAGGTTTACTCAGAAGTAAATCCACAAAGGAGGGCACTTCATCCAAAGTGCCCTCCTTTGCAGATTTACTTCTGAGTAATGCTCTCTGTTTACATTTTTTCTGGGCTTCGAGCCGAAAGAAGGAGCGAATTTAGGGCTTGCCTTGCCATAATATTTATTGGCAAGGGAGGCGGGAGGGTGGTGAGAGAGAAGGAGGGTGCCCCCCCCCTTACGACCTAATAACGACACTTAAGAAAATCCTGGCCCCCGAAGTTCTATAAAGAAAGTCCACTTCCTGGTTGGCGTTCCAGGTGTGGAAATACTCAAAAGTAGCATTTCTTACGAATTTCTTACGAATCATTTCATTTTCATAACTTTTTTCTCATGCCTACTACTCATATTTGCATGCTTTTGAACTGCTAGGTTAGCAGAATTATCTTTTTTTTATAGTAAAGAGCCCAGGGTTAACAGCAAATCCACCTCCAATGTTTCTTGATTCTACACACAATGACAGACAATACCATGCCTTGGCTCACATGGAATCAAAAGTATGATAATAATTGAAATATATTCAGACTAAAATTCAAAATGTAACAATGATTTCCTCCTGGAGAGTATAGATAGGTGATAGATGATGGAAAGATAAATAGATGAAGCTGTTGTTGCACACCTTCAAGTCATTACTAGCTTACAGTGGCCCCAAGTTGAACCTATCACAGAGGTTTCTCCACAAAGTTTCTCAGAGATATTGTTTTTTTACCTTCATCTGAGACTGAGAGAGTGTAACTTGCTCAAGGTCACCCAGTGGGTTTCCATGGATAAGTGAGGATTTCAACCCTGGTCTCCAGAATCACATGCACACATGGGTCAGAATGATTGAGCCCTCTATCGTTTTTAGACTGCGAAATAGCCATTTGATATACTGACTATGTTCCTTTTTAAAACAGATGACATTGCAGAGGTTTGAAGCAAAACAGAAAATCTCACAGTAAAGCAAATGCACTTAACTACATAACAAGAACACGTTTCATAAGAAGAACATGTCCTCTTAACCTGTGACAACACACTTGTTTATTTAGTTTTCTTCTTAGTAAGAAAGCAATTGATTCTTCTCCCAATAAAAATATCCTTATGCATTTATAAACACTACTGGTAATTATGTAATTACCTTACCCAATCATGTTAAATTGCTGTCAGTTAAGTTCCCACCACTGATTACCTATGGGCTATACTAAAGCTAAATAAAGTCTTTGCTAAAGTGCACTTAGTGAATTACAAAGGTGTCTCTATGATTCTAAACACCAGATCCGGACTATATTTGCTATAATAACCCAATGTCCAAGGTCAAGGACAGATCTCACTGTATGTTTTGTATGAAATCTAGAGAAAGACAGAATTAAATACATGGCGTTCTTTGTCATGACTTCTTCATCTCACAGCAACCTTTCACCTCCACATGCTTAAAAACACTATAATTACATAATTAAAAGTAATTATATAATTTAACCCACAGGACTTTATCCTACATGCTCTAGTTCAATTATTTTCATAATATATTATTATATATTATTACATTATAGTAATAATCAAAAATAAAACAAGATTAAAATTAAGGATCAGGAAAACTTCCAAATATTTAAATGACTGCTGCTGAGAGGCCATGGACCAGTAATTTAATGTAAAATAAATCCAGTGATGACAATCTCCTTAGAAAGTCATGAAATATTTTCAGCTTTAATGACAGGAAATATTACTATTTGGAAATATTTGTGCATAGTAAGATGTCACTACCCAAATCAGCTTTCATTACCTCCTTTCCCGTACATATTTCCAATCTCCTCACCTCTGAAAAGAATATTATAATGGAAAATTTCAGAAGAACTGGAAAATTGCCAATAATGTAATAATAAGGATGTCATTGTTATAGGAAAATGTGCTTTTTCTGCCCAATGTCATGGAACAATCAGTCCATAAAGCAGGCAATAAGTTACTTTAACTGTATCCAGCAACTGTAGGCTTGTGTGACAGATTCCTGTTGCAGTTGCCACTGATACGCCCACATGGATTGATGCACAGAACCATAGAGCTGGAAGAACATTAAGGGTCATCTCATCCAACAGTTTTCCAATGCAGAAAATCCAATTCTGCAGCTCCCAGTTTATCAATCTTTCAGCCTCTGTTTTAAAATTTTTGAAGTAAATCTTTCCAAAGCAAACAACTCTCTCACCGTTCAATCAAGAAGCTTTTCTTCAGTTTTAACCAAAATAATTTTCCTGTCAGTTTGGTTCCCTTGTCTCAGAACTTGCTCTTTAGTTACTGAATGTATATTCTGCAATTCCTTAAACACTACATGATGTTCCAGACAACTGACAACAGAATGCAAATAAAATAGCAAAGGAAAAGAAAAGCAATAGTCAGCTGTCTGTATCCATGGCTTCTGTGCCCATAGATTCTATATCCATGAATTCAACCATCCATAGTGACGTTGCCATTATATTGTAATAAGGGACACCATTTTACTACACCATTGTAGATAACACAATGGGGTGCCCCAGGGGGCAATCCTGTCCCCTCTATTATTTAACATTTATGTCCGACCACTTGCTCGGCTGGTCCGTAGCTTTGGGCTGGTGTGCCACCAGTACGCTGATGACACCCAGCTCGTTCTGGGGATGGAGGGCAGGCCCGAAACCGTACCCGATAATTTCCATCTGTGCCTTGAAGCCGTTACTGGATGGCTGTGAGCCAGTAGGTTGAAAGTGAATCCAGCTAAGACGGAGATCCTGTGGCTGGGTCGTCCGGGCGGGGTGGAGATCCAGCTTCCTCCCCTGGATGGCGTGATGTTATGTCCGTCATCTGCAGTTAAAAGTCTTGGTGTCACCTTGGACTCTCGACTGACGATGGAGACGCAAATCTCCACTGTCAGTCGAGTTGCCTTCTTTCACCTCCGTCAGGCGAGGAAGCTGGCTCCCTACCTCTCCCGCCACGACCTAGCCACAGTGGTCCAAGCCACGGTCATCTCGAGACTGGACTACTGTAATGCTCTCTACGTTGGCCTTCCTCTGTCGGTGATCCGGAAATTGAAGCTGGTCCAGAATGCGGCGGCTAGACTTTTGGCTGGTCCTCCGGCGACATATAACACCTGTCTTGCAGGAGCTGCACTGGTTACCAGTGGAACACCGGATCACCTTCAAAGTGTTGGTTTTGACCTTTAAGGCCTTAAACCAACTGGACGCAGATGCCGTTGATAAGATTGTGACTGCAGCCCGCCCTACCACCTGCTCCCTCGACCCGTGCCCCTCCTGGCTTGTTAGATCTTGCCTGGAGGGGTTACGTGGGCCTCTGTTGAATTTCATTAACAGCTCCCTTGAGCAAGGAGTCTTTCCAGAGTGCTTAAAAGAGGCGGTGGTAGCTCCATTGCTGAAGAAACCATCATTGGACCCTGCGGTTCCCTCCAACTACCGCCCGGTATCGAACCTTCCGTACCTGGGCAAGGTGGTTGAGAGGGCAGTAATGGAGCAGCTGCAGTCCTTCTTAGATGACACGGCATGGTTAGACCCCCTTCCAGTCCGGCTTCCGTTCAGGGCATGGGACGGAGACGGTCCTGGTCTCCATCACAGATCAACTCCGCTGCCAGCTCGACCAAGGCGGGTCTGCGCTGCTCGTGTTATTGGACCTCACGGCAGCGTTTGACACGGTCGACCACAATCTTTTGATCCACCGCCTGGCCATGGCTGGAGTGAGGGGACGGCCCTTAAATGGCTGGCCTCCTTCCTCCACCAGCGGTCCCAGCGTGTGAGGAGGGGCGGGTGGTCTCCGAGGGCTCCCCATTAGTGTGTGGAGTCCCTCAGGGGCCATTCTCTCCCTCTATTATTTAACATCTACATGCAGCCGCTTGCACAGCTGGTGCGGAGTTATGGGCTGGTCTGCCACCAGTACGCTGATGACACCCAGCTCATTCTGAGGATGGAGGGCAGGCCGGAGTCCGTCCCCGATAATTTCCAACATTGCCTCGAAGCCGTTACTGGATGGCTGCGAGCCAGTAGGTTGAGGGTGAATCCGGCGAAGACGGAGATCTTGTGGCTGGGCCGCCCGGGTGGGGTGGGGGGCCGGCTTCCGACCCTGGACGGTGCGGCGCTGCAGCCCGCGCCGTCAGTGTCGAGCCTGGGTGGCCACCTGGACTCCCAGCTAACCCTGGAGGCCCAGGTCTCCATGGCTGGCAAGGCTGCTTTTGTCCACCTCCGCCAGGCAAGGAGGCTCGCCCCTACCTCCCGGAGCGACCTAGCCACGGTGATCAAGCCACGGTCATCTCGAGGCTAGATTACTGTAATGCGCTCTCACGTTGGCCTGCCTATGTCGTCGATCCGGAAGCTCAAGCTGGTGCAGAACACTGCCGCCCGGCTCCTGTCTGGGGCTCCAGCAGGTTGCCGAATAACACCAATCTTGCAGGATCTGCACTGGCTGCCTATTGAGCACCGGGTCGCCTTCAAAGTGCTGGTTCTTACCTTCAAGGCCATTCACGGCCTGGGGCCAGCGTACCTGAGGGACCGTCTTACCCCATATTGCCCAGCGAGATCACTGCGGTCCAAAGAGGCCAACCTCTTAGTAGTTCCATCCGCGAGGCCAGCCCATTTAACATCTACCCGCCGGAGGGCGTTTTCAGTGATAGCTCCTACGCTATGGACTGCCCTCCCGGCCGAAGTCAGAGCCGTGAGTGGCCTACTCCGTTTAGACGGGCCTGCAAAACTTATCTGTTTAGGCAGGCCTTCGGAGAGTAGGCCATGTTAGATACTCACTCGGCTGAATGTATTGCTACTGCTTGTTTTAATTGTACTGCTTGTTTTAATTTGTTTTAATTGTTTTATGCTTTTAACTCATGGCGCTGTGCCATTGGTTCTTGTGAGCCGCCGCGAGCCCCTGGGAGTCGGCGGTTAAGAAGTCCCAATAATAAATAAATAAAATAAATAAATAAACGGTCTGGGGCCAGCGTACCTTAGGAACACCTGTCTTGCAGGAGCTGCACTGGTTATCAGTGGAACACCGGATCACCTTCAAAGTGTTGGTTCTGACCTTTAAGGCCTTAAACGGTCTGGGGCCAGCGTACCTTAGGAACCGCCTTATCCCATACTGTCCCGCTAGGTCACTACGTTCTGAGGTGGGCCAACTACTGGAGGTGCCCAGCGTCAAAATGTATCATCTGACGTCCACAAGGCGGAGGGCCTTTTCCATAATCGCTCCGACATTGTGGAATGCACTGCCCCCCGGAGTCCGTGTCCTTACGGACTTAGCTGTATTCCGGAAGGTGTGCAAAACCCTACTGTTTCGACAGGCCTTCAGGTGCTAATGTTAAGATGGGTGGGCACCTGCCTTCCGTGTTCTGCATCTCATATTGATGTACTATTGTGTTCATAGTACTGTGTGCTTATTGCGCAGAGTGTTTTTATTGTGTTTTTATGCTGTTTTATTCTGTTTAATTTTGCATTTTGTGTAAGTCGCCCCGAGCCACCCGGGAGTGGCGACTCACAAGTTTAAATAATAATAATAATAATAATAACACGACATGAGCATCCACTGATTTTGGAATCTACAAGTGGTCCTTTAACCAAACCTCAGATGATATCAAAGGCCCTCTGTAACAAAAAACATCAAGGTCATCCAAAGAGAGGAAATGCATCCAGTGTAAACACAAATAAAAAAACACTTCAATAAAGACATAATAGCATCCACCAGTTTAAAACTTACTTTAGCAACTAACCTGCTTTGATGCCACAAATTTACCCTACTCTCTGCACCAGCCCTTTGTAGACATGTGATAATGTTATGCCTACTGCTGAGAGTACCATCATAGGGAGATGCGTTTCTGGGTGGCATTCCCATCAATCTGCAAAACAGATTGAGTTCCCTGCTCTTGTCCTGAGCAAGCCTGAAGTACAAAGTCTGGCTCTGTGGAGACAGCTGTTCTCACTATGTTGAAAGGGCAAGGTCTGGTGCAAAAGCCCTTGGAAGGCTGCCTTCCGTAAGGCCAGCAAAGGAGATTTCAGAGACAATGAGGAACAGCTACAGACAGACAAAATAGAATTGTAAATGGGTATCTAATTCAGGAGTGCGAATCATGCTACTGGGCAACTTAGGAGGCCTGAGTCACATAGGCAATGATGAGAAATGCTGGGAGCTGCAATCTAACAATACCTGCGCAATTCCCACCCCAGATCTAAATCAAGTTTATATCTTCACAAGTATTATTATTATTTCCCGCATTTCTATCCCGTCACTTCTCAACCCCCAAAGGGGGACTCAGGACGGCATTACATTGAGCCCCAATAAGAGGCTATAACAAATTACAACCATAAAATCACAAACTAAAACATCTCATAATTAAAAACCATACATAAGATTAAAACAGTAAACCAGTCTTGAGGAGGAGGTACTAATGACATTACTACCCCTCTTCATGCATAGTAAGACTTTTCCATACATTTAATAGTCACTGCTGAATGGAAAAAGCTTTCAACCTCCCACCACACCCCTCTTTGTCTGTCTGTTCCCCGCAACAATGTCATCCTCTTTATAATGAAAAGAAACCATGTAGCACCTTAGAAAGAAGAAAGTTGGTAGCATAAGCTTTCATAATCAATGGTGCTGTCTACTTTTATTATATGTTATGTTTTTGCTTTTTCTATGTTGCTCATCGCTTTGAGTCCCAAGCTGGGAGAAAAGCGGGATATAAACAAACAAACAAATCCTGAGATATCATCAGGTATCTATGAAAGCTTAGGCTATCAAATTCGTTCTCTCAGTTCATCAATAAAGTACTACAAGATTTTTTTTTACAATGCTGTAACGTGAATGTGAGTGCTGGCAAGTAAGTCACAAGCCAATATTGGAAGTAAGCTGCTAAAGGTAGGTGACTCTCAGTCGAGGTGAGTAGCCAATCTAGTGAGACACCCTTATCATCTGCCTTCTCCTACAGGAGGAGAGGACTATATTTATGTAATGCTAAGGAGATACTGAAACAAATCTGTTATGACAATTTCCATATGCTGCATGTTCAGTTTTTTATCCCCCTAGGTTAGAGCCTACTCTGCTTTAGCTTTGGATTTGGTTATATGCTTTTGCTATTACCTAGATTGCCAGGTGAATTAAGAAACTGGGTTTATATATAAGCAACTTCAGCTGAAATCTCATTTTCTGCTCAAAGACAGAAGGGTTAACATCTGGGAATGGTTTAATCATGAAGTTATTCTTGTTGACTTTAGTGTGGCACTGTCATTGGCCACAGTCAAGCAACAGAATTTGAAGCTGTGTCCACTCCCTTTTTATACATAGATTGAGTATTGCACATCTGAAATGCTTGGGACCAGAATTTAGGAATATGTTTGTTTGCATATATATGCTTAAGGAGATCTTGGAGATGATACCCAAGTTTACACCTTGGAGATGATACCCAAGCAATGTCACACAATATTTTTTAATAATGATGTGCTTATAACGAAGTTTGTGGACATTGAGCCACTGATGCAAAGACATCACAACCCCAGCCACCCATGTGGATCATTTCAAATTTTGCAGTATTTTGGATTTCAGGTTTCTGGATAAAGGATGCTCAATCTGTATTCAGCTGTGAAGATCCAGTTACAAAGAAGGATGTGCTTTTTGTCAATTGAGAGTAACGTGTGAATGTGTGAATCAGTCCTGTCCTCAGTTAAAAACACAGAAATGGCATTCCTGCTGTTTCCAAGACTACTCTTCCATTTATTTAGCTGAGAAGGCAGTAAATTAAATGCAAGCATGCCATTTTCAACTGATGTAAGAGATTTTGTATTTTGTGCTTGGGTAGCCAGATCTAAGTACAACATGTAAAATGAGATGGCAACCTTGGAGGGACCACTGATCTAGTCCAGCAGGACAATTTTTTATTCACTCTCATATATTTTCTTTCTCCACTTCTCCAGTCATCATGAGAACAATCTTCCAGAGTTTAAATAAATCACAGTAGCTGCTGGTCTTTCTATATTTCTCCCTCACCTCCATTCCACCCTTCTATCTTTTCTAACACATGAAATTAGTTGGCATGCCCAGGTAGCTTTTCTTCCTGATACAAAGGGTGTCTCCTGGCTCAACAAACCCAAAGCAGTAGTGAAAACAAACAAATCATGCAATTCCACCCACCCAAATTGTGCTGTGTGGTGCCAAGTTTTAAGGAGGGTTGCCAGGAAGAAAACACTTGGGAAAAAGGATACCGAATTACACTACTATATATCTAATTTTGATTTTTAAAATATATAATAATGTATGTTTGCATCTGTTAAAACCATCTGACATACCACATGGCATCTCAATCATATTGTATTGTATTGTAAGTTACAACAAAAGAGAAATACGATCTTTCCCATACATACAGGAGAAAATCCTGTTTGCATCAGTACAATTACTATTTTGAATTTTACAGTTTTAATTTTCAGTGCAAATATATGTTTTTAATTTATAGTTAGATCTTTTTCTTCCAACCAAGGCCAGCTGGTAAACTAAGCAAGCATGAACATTACACACCTTGGCTCCTTCTAGATAGAACTGAGGACCTCTTTGTGTAGAATATGTTGCTAAATAAAAAAGAGGATTTTTTTTTAAAAAAACAACTAATCTGATTTGCTCCTTTAACATATATTTTCATCTTACTGTAGGTCTTCCATCTGAGCCTATTTTCTCCCATTACAGTGTTGTTTGTATTGCTTACAAAAATTTCTCAATGCCTTCATAGCATGTTTCCAGAGTTTGAAATGTTATTTTAAAGAATGAATGTGTAAATTTTCAAAGATGTTCTTGGCATGATAGCATTACTTGTTACATTATGAATAACAATAATGTTTATTGATCATGTTCTTTCTAAAATTATCTTCTTTAAAAATATAAGAAATACCCTCAGAAGGCTTAAAGTTTCTTAAATGGCACTATAAGGTACGCTGATGACACCCAGCTTCTGCTGAGAATGGACGGCAGGCCGGACACCGTACCCAATTGTTTCCATCGCTGCCTTGAAGCCATGACTGGTTGGCTGCGTGCCAGCCGGCTGAAGGTGAACCCATCGAAGACAGAGATCTTGTGGCCTGGTCGCCCTGGGCTGGATGAGTTCCGGTTGCCTACCCTGGATGGCGAGCGTCTTAGCCCGTCATCCCTGGTTAAGAGCTTAGGTGTTCAACTGGACCCCCTGCTGACCATGGAGACGGTCATCTCGAGGCTGGACTACTGTAACGCCCTCTACGTTGGCCTTCCCTTGGCGACAATCCGGAAGCTCAAGCTAGTGCAGAACGCCGCTGATCGCTTGCTAGAGGGAACGTCGGCAAAGGAGCACATCACGCCCATTCTCCAGCAACAGCACTGGCTTCCTATGGAGCACCGAATTGCCTTCAAGGTGTTGATGCTAACCTTTAAGGCCTTGCACGGCTTAGGGCCTGCGTACCTGAGGGACTGCCTTGCCCCATACATTCCCCCGAGATCACTACGTTCAGAGGAACAGAATCTGTTGCTGGTACCATCAATCCGCTCCTGCCAGAGAGCCTTCTCCGTAGCAGCCCCGGTGTTATGGAACTCCCTCCCAGATGACACCCGGGCTATTCCAGAGCTCATCCCCTTTCGGAGGGCTGTTAAGACTATACTGTTCAGACTGGCCTTTGACTAGGCTCACTGGTTAGGGTGACTGTTTTCCACAGCTGCCTAATATACCTGTGCTTCTGGTCCAAGGAAATGTCTGTGTTCCTTTTAATACCTCGTGATGTGACTTGTAATGTTTTAATGTTTTATCGTTTTATTGTATGGCTGCATGGCCATCGCATGCCGCCTGTTTTATCTGTTGTGACCCGCCCCGAGCCTGCAGGGAGGAGAGGAATACAAAACCAAATAATAAATAAATAAATAAATGGCACTAAAAACCCTTTCTGAGCTTGGATGGAGGCGAGGGACAGGTGGAGTGCTCCACTAACGGCGAGGAGGAATAGCCTATCAGGAGTGCCGTTTGGATGGCTCAGGGGGTCGGCAGCCATTTTGGAGGTGGCAGGGCCAGCCAAGGTGGCTTCGCGACCCCCTGAAAATGGCTAAACAACCCCCTGGGGGTCACAACACACAGGTTGAGAACCGTTGGTATAGATGATTAATAGGGATATGTAAACCATGTAAAGTGGTCAGATACATTCCCAGTACAGCACTACTGGGAATAATGAAGGTGACTCTGTTTCTCCCAAATCAACCAGTGGGAGAGTTTTAGTTGCCCCTCAGAAGTTAGATTTTGATATTTCAGAGAAATCTAGCAAAAATGCAAAATATTGCTTTGCCAAATCATGCAAAAGCAGGTCAGGAAGAACAACAGGCTCCATCACATCTTAAATATTAATAATTGTTTTCACGTTGCCTTGCTGCATTTCTCCTCTCCTCATTCAGCGCAATGATTACATTTCTTTCTGTGCAATGTTTGCACAGCATGGGGTGGAGTGATGGTTAAGCCAAGTCATGTCAGATACAAAATCTCTCCATCCTAGGAACACAACCACCATGCTGGATCAAAGTCAGGGCAAGGCAAAATAAACTTTAAGTAATTTCCAGAATATCATGGCTATGAGGGATTCAGCATGCCTTCAGGTGGTTGAATGTGAGTTTAGCTACCTTAGGACACATGTAAATCTGCATCATACAAGGGGCAATTTTGCCCACAGTGCAGTTTTCCCCATGTTAATTTAAGTTGGGGAATGGCCTGGAGCAGCCTTGCATTTCAGTGTGTGTGTGAACATCTGAGCCAAAAAAAAAATTCCTTTGTTTTTACCATTGTTATAAAGGTGGCCATGAAACTCCAGAGAGCTCCTGGCCATTGCTAGCAACCTGCATTACATGGAGAAGTGAGGGTAAAAGGAAGGTACAATTCCACATCCCTCCTATGAGTCGCACAGGCCCCTTTGCTTACATCAACAAAGGCATCCACGATAGCCAGGAGCTCTCTGGAGCTTGATGGCCACCACTACAGTAGCAAAAACTGACAAAATTGGGCCACTGGGACCATCACAAACATCCCATCCAGGTTCTACTGCATATCCTTTCCACAGTAGTATTTCTCTAAACTTTTAGTTGTCATTCCAAACTTCTAAATCTTCACATCTACAGTAGGTCCGTTTAACTACCTGCAATCTGCAAATCCTGCATCATGCCCTCACATAAATTCCATTCAAGAAAAACAGCATTTCTCTAGTACAACTTTAGGCATGGAGGTGCATTAGATGATATTCCAGAATTTAAACTAGGCAAAGAAAAAGCTGTTCCACATATACAACAATGCAAAAGGGAAAAGATAGCACTGGGCTATTAAGCAACACAGTCTATAGTTGATAAACACACCATGAAAATACTTCATATGATATATATTGTGTCATAACATCTATAGTACAGAGCGTGGAAGTATCAAAGTATCATATACAAATCATATATACATAATGAGGTAAGTACCAATATAGTATACAATGAAAGCAATGAAAGCGGTGAGCTCGCTAATGTGGACGGCGAGCTAAGGACGCCCAGGCTCGGTGAGGAGAGGCAATGCTGGATGATGAAGGCCCGAGTCCCGGACTCTTTCCCACCCGTGGGTTCACAGAATATATGGAAAATAACACAGTCTCACAAATATGATGTCCGGGTGGGAAAGGAAATAACTACCTGAAATCTGCAAATCCTGCATCATGCCCTCACATATATTCCATTCAAGAAAAACAGCATTTCTCTAGTACAACTTTAGGCATGGAGGTGCATTAGATGATATTCCAGAATTTAAATCCATGGAATAATATTCAGTATTAGTCCTTTCTAGGACTCACAATAACAAGTCATGGTAATTTCAATGGGTCGCCTCTAAAATAAAAGTAAACACTAGATTTAGCCCATATTATGAGAAGTAGGGGTGGTGCAGGAGTTCATTTGATTCACTAACTTCACACTTTCAGAACTGAAACACAGGCTAAAAGAAAACTATACCTCAGTATATGCACTTGTTGAAATTTTGTGATGCAGCTTCATAATGAAAATCCATATACAAAAATGTATGTGATGGGCAGAAAGTACACATGCATGAACTTTTATATATATCAAAATAATGAATTATAACCCATATTTTAATTAAGATTACATATTAGGTACAACTGTATAATGTTTATACATATTGAAATAAGATTACATATTAGATACAACTGTATAATTTATCCTCTCCATTGGTGCCCCCTTGTTGTGGGGGAGAGGCTTGCGTACACTAATGAAGTTGTGAGCTATGTTGGCGGTGGCAAAATAGTAATCGGTAGGGCCTCCCATGCCAGACAGGTCACAACTGAAGGGTCTGACAAAGAGCGTCAAAGGGCAGGATGTTTGGCAACCATCCTAGGAGAAGGAAAACTCTGATTTCAAACCCGGGCAGATGGTGCTCGTTTAATCCTGTAAGGTCAAGCATCTAAGAGAAGGAAACTCAAACTAAACTTACAACCTGAGGATCTCGCTAATACCGTCCAAGCTTGCTATGCCCCAGCAGATGAACCTTTGGTTTAAAGGGTGAGGCCAGTTCTGTGCACGCTGCACTCAACCAGAAAAAATCCATTGCATAGGCTCGAAGGACACATCCAACCTCCGAATCATTAACGTACTTGTAGAAAGCGTGGGATGAGTTCTTTCTGAATCTTCATTCGTGAAGAAAACCCAAGATAATGTTTATAAAAGGAAAATATTAGCAGAAATGTGTATGAATGTTTGTATGAGCTTCTTAAAAAGTATAAACTCATGCAGTAATGGGATAAAATTACCTGACAGCTGGAAAAACGGAACACTAGTGAAATTGACAGATTTGTCTATCCTTAATGAAAAGCAATTGTGATACAGTGAAATAGCTTCACAATCTTTGTTCTATTCACATATTAGCTTCTACCCCATCTTGTTTCTTTAAGATTATATTCCTTATTCCTTCAACGTAGAAAAATACCCTTTCAAAAGATGTACCTACAGCACTCACCCGGAATTCCTGAATCAGGATCTTTTTAAACAGAAAGCATATATCAACTAAATATCCCATCTCATCCCCCATTTTGCTGGCAATATGTCACTCATGCCTGCAAAGAACAAGATCCTGCTGTTTTTGAAGTTGCGCCCCTGCTGCTATTTGGCCACTCCAAATATTCTGTCATAGTTCATCTAATCCAATATTTTTCAGTATCTCCATATTTGGATTCCTTTGCAAATTCTTTTTTTCTGGTCTGTATGTGAGGTTCTGTAAGCTGGAAAGAAAAGGTTTAATGTGCTCTTTTAAAACCAAACGAGGTTTCTCCTCAAAAGAAAAGTTAAAGAAACAGTTGCCAATTCCCTCGGTACAAAACTATGACACGCTATACTGCTCAGCTTTGTTTTATTGTCCATAGATTCAACATGTTCTTTTAATTTCTTTATTTACTTATTTTAGAAGCCAGATTTCCTTTGGGGGGTTGTTACTGATTAGGTTTTTCATTCCGATTTGTAAAAAAGGCTGACCTTTGTCTGTCAAATCTTCACATACAAAGCAGTTAGGCATTATGTCCCAGGGAAAAGAAGACATTCAAGACAAAAGCAAAACTATTCCCCACCATGTATACCTGTTGCTTCCTTTGCCTACAAATATCTTTTGACTTTGGTCATAATATAGAACAAAAGGGAGTAATTAGGTCTACAAGATAGACAGTAATACTAAATGTATTCATATTAGACAACTTTATCCTCTAGATTGGTTAATCCCTTTCAGTTTCACCATTTCATTTTGTCCTGCATTAATTTTTTTGAAAAATCTCAAGTTCTTTCATCTCAACTACAATTAAATAAATTTGTTTTTAAACTCATCCCTCAAAACCAACCTTAAATAAAATTAAGACCAAATTTATGGAACATATTATTTTGTTCCTTTCTAAAAAAATATTGGGGTTAACAATGAAGAACCTTTCAAGAAGAGGCAGTAAAATTGATACAGATGTAACATAGGTTTACAGCAGTGGTTCCCAATCTGTGGGTCTCCAGATGTTTTGGTCTTCAACTCCCAGAAATCCTAACAGCTGGTAAACTGGCTGGGATTTCATGTTTACAGGGATTCAAACAAGAGTAGAGCACTTGAATCTCAATTTCGGCAAAAAAGCAAAGGGAGACATCACCAACAGAAACACTATTACCATTGTTCAATTCCTCGAGTCAAGTCTAGCTTTCCTCACATTTGATTCTTTTTAAATAAGTTTTTGATATACATATTTATGTGTTTTCTGTACTATTTGGAATCAATGGTTTGGGCTGACAGATGGCGGGAAGATGTGCTAAAATGAGGTGCTGGGAGAAATCTTGGAAAGTACATTGAAAGAAGATCTCAAATAAAGATTAAAAAAACCTCTTTTTAAAAAGTGGAGAAAAAGATGCCATAAGAAAAGAAACCTTTGCCAGGCTGGCCATAATAGCCTAACAGGACTAGGAAGAGATGAGAGCATTTTGTCCACTTTCTGCCAGGAATATGTCAATCTGTCAGTCCTGTTATTAAAACTAAGGGAAAGGCAAACAGGTGCATTGATTGTGTATTCCTTCATAGTCTTCAAACAGTATGATTTTATGCTTCCATGATTCTATGGGCAGAAGCATTAAAAAGGAATGTGAAGGTTTGTGGTGGCAATGCAGGGAGGTAGGAGAGCATGTGGAGAAAGAGAATGAAAGTGTGTGTGTGAGAGAGAGAAGATTCCCTGGGTTGGGCTTGAAAACAAACTCTAAATATGTTTGTGTTGGCAGAAAAAAGCAGAGTAAACCACAGCAGAAAGTGTTGCTGCTAGATGTAATTCAGGGCATGGGGGCAAAAGCAGTCCTGAGGCCAAGAGCAGGGTAGAATTCTGAAATAGAATAATAGAACAAGAGTTGGAAGAGACCACTTGGGCCATCTAGTCCAACCCGTAGTCCAATGCCATGCAGGAAAAGCACAATTAAAGCAACCCCCTGACAGATGGCCATCCAGCCTCTGTTTAAAAGCTTCTAAAAAGGAGGTTCAATCACACTCCGAGGCAGAGTGTTCCACTGCTGAGCAGCTGTTATACTCAGGAAGTTCTTCCTAATGTTCAGGTGGGATCTTCTTTCATGTCATTTGAACCCATTGCTCCGAGTCTTAGTTTTCAGGGCAGCAGAAAACAAGCCTGCTCCCCATTCCTTATGACATCCTTTTACATGTTTATACATAACTATCATGTCTTCTTTCAAACTTCTCTTCTGCAAGCTAAACATACCCAGCTCTTTATAATGCTCTTCATAGGGTATGGTCTCCAGACCTTTGATCATTTTAGTTGCCTTCCTCTGGACATCTTCCAGCTTGTCAATATCTCCTTTAAACTGTAGTGCTCAGAATTGGACACCGTATTCCAGGTGAGGTCTAACCAAATCAGAATAGAGAGGCACCATGACTGAACCCTGTGGCACCCCACTAGTCACTTCTTACTAGAATGAAGAAGAACCATTTTGTCGCTTAACCAATTACAGATCCACCTAACAGTAGCATTGCCTAGCCCACATTTGACTGGTTTGTTTGCAAGAAGGTCATGAGGGACCTTGTTGAAGGCCTTGTTGAAATCAAGATATGTTACGTCCACAGCATTCCCTATATCTACCAAGCTTGTGACTCTATAAAAAATAAGATTAGTCTGGTATGACTTGTTTTAAGAAATCCATGTTGGCTTTCAATAATCACAGCATTCCTTTCTAAGTGATTTCAGACTGCATCCTTAATGATCTGCTCCAGAATCTTTTTTGGTATTAATGTCAAGCTGACTGGAAAGTAGGTATGGTTAGGTCCAGTCGGAATCTTCATAATTCAGATGAAATTCGGATCAAATTCCCTTTCGAAGCAATTTTGAAGCAATTTGGAAACCCGGAAGTATCCTTGCCATTTCAAAGCCACTGTCGCTATCTTTGTTCCGACTCAGGAAGTAAATCGGAAAAGACCCTGCGTTTGGAGGTAAGCAGCTGCTTGCGTCCTGGAATGCTTGCCTCCAGCCAATGAGGGGAAACCAAGTGGGGAGGGGTTTCGACATTGATAGACATGGCCCTTTTAAAAGGGCTGTGCGTGCCTCGTGGGTTCATTGCAAGCCGGGAAAGCGAACGAGAAGGGAGCTTGGGTGGGAAAGGTGCCACCACTTGGGAAGGGAACAACAGGGTTAGGGAAGGGAACAAATTGGGGAGAATGGCTGTTAGCAGGCCCCTTGCCCGCGAAGCTTCCTTGTGTGTGGGAAGGGAAGAAGGGCAAGGCATCTGGGAGAAGTGTTCTTCTCTTCCCTTCCACTGCCAATTCCCTTTTAGAAGCAGTAAATTAAACTTTCAAAACACCTCAATCCCCTTTGGGTTACAGTTTGGATTTTGGGATTCCAGAAAGTTCCTTTGGACTTTGGAAAGCCCATTTTCTGCTAATAATTCCCTTCCTGAAGCAGTGAATACAAGTTTTAAGATCCTTTCCTCTCCTGGTGTTTGACTTCTGTGCTTTGGAAAACAAGAAATCCCATTATATGCTCATAATTTTCTTGGGGAAACACACAAAAGTTTGGAGGGCCCTTTGTCTGCTTGGGGTTACACATTGTCCTTTTGGAAACTAGAAATCTCCTAATCTAATCTTTTCCTTGGGGGAACCAACACCAACGACTGCTCTGGGGCCATAGTAAAGAAGGGGAGCTGGGAAGACAGTTCCATCTTGTCTCCTGCAGCATCAGGGCCCCTCCCCCAGCAACAATATAATATTATATAATACTAATATTATGAATGACGTATTAGTACTATGCTAGTAATGTAGTATGTTGTATATTCATACGACTTATAAGCCGCTCTGAGTCCCCTTCGGGGTGAGAAGGGTGGCATATAAATATCATAAATAAATAAATTCTACCTGAGTGCTACGGTCACCTAGAATGCTGGGCCCACCCTCGACCGGTTCGTCCCGCTGGACGCAGAGGCCGTCGATAGACTCGTAGCTGCAGCTAGACCAACCACTTGCTCCCTCGATCCGTGTCCCTGCTGGCTAGTAAAATCTTGCCTGGAGGGATTACGTGACCCACTGTTGAAGATAATTAATGACTCCCTTGAGCAAGGAGTCTTTCCAGAGGGTTTGAAAGAGGCAGTGGTCTCTCCGCTACTGAAGAAACCGAATTTAGTTTGATCGGTTTCCTCCAGTTACCGCCCAGTGTCGAATCTTTCGTTCCTGGGCAAGGTGATTGAGAGGGCAGTGGTGGAGCAGCTGCAGCAGTTTCTAACCGACACGGCTGGTCTAGACCCCTTCCAGTCCGGCTTCCGTATGGGGCATGGGACGGAGACGGTGTTGGTCGCCATCTCAGATCAACTTCGGTGCCAGCTTGACAAGGATGGTTCAGCGCTGCTTGTGTTATTGGACATCACAGAAGCATTTGATGCGGTCGATTACAATCTTTTGACCCGCCGCCTTGCCGTAGCTGGAGTCAGGGGGACAGCCTTATCCTGGTTGTCGTCCTTTCTCCACAATCGGGGGCAGGATGTGAAAAGGGGAGGTTTGGTTTCTGAGAGGTCCCCTCTAAATTGTGGGTACCTCAAGAGGCCATCCTCTCCCCTCTGTTATTTAACATCTATATGTGGCTACTCGCTCAGCTGGTTTGATGTTTCGGGCTGGAATGCTATCAGTACGCTGATGACACCCAGCTCGTTCTGAAGATGGAAGGCCAACCTGACTCCATACCCGTAAATTTTCATCAGTGCCTCGAAGTCATCACTGGATGGCTGCATGCCAGCATGTTGAGGGTGAATCCAGCAAAGACGGAGATCTTGTGGCTGGGTCTTCTGGAAAGTGGGGCAATCCAGCTGCCTACCCTGGATGGCGAGGCATTACGCCAATCACCTTTAGTTAAGAGTCTAGGAGTCCTCTTGGACCCTTTGCTGGCAATGGAGGCTCAGGCCTCTGCGGCCAGCAAATCCGCGTTTTTCCATCTGCAGCAGGCTAGGCGGCTGGCGTCCTATCTGATCAGAGACGACCTGGCCACAGTCATCCAAGCCACGGTCATCTCAAGACTAGACTACTGTAACACTCTTTACATCGGCCTACCCTTGTCCATGATCTGGAAACTTAAGCTCGTCCAGAATGCTACTGATCGACTTCTCACAGGGGCTCCTCTGAGATGTCATATAACACCTATCTTGCAGCAGCTTCACTGATTACCGATAGAACACCGGATCACCTTCAAGGTGATGGTATTAACTTTCAATGCCTTATATGGTCTAGGGCCAGCATATCTGAGGGACCGTCTCACCCCCTACCAGCCCCGGAGATCACTTCGTTCTGAGGCCTTGAATCTGCTGGAGGTTCCCAGTTTTAAAATTATTCACCTAGCATCGACTAGACGTAGAGCCTTTTCCATTGTGGCCCCATCGTTATGGATGCTTTGCCAGTCGAAGTTCGGGCCCTGCAAGATCTCCTGCCCTTCTGCAGGGCCTGCAAAACCGACTTATTCGGTCTGGCATTTGAATGTGGTTTTTAACTTTTAAAACTCTTGATTGTCTAACTGTACTCGGGAGTTTTATGAGTATGTTGTTATATTGCATTGTTGTAAGCTGCTCCAAGCCCTCAAAGAGTGGTGGCATATAAAACCGATGAATAAATAAAATAAATTTTCAAATCAGTCCCAGAAGGATAGCTGAAATGAGATGGGCTAACACTAAAGGCTTTTTCAAAACATTTAGTCTTTCAAAAGTATTTCTTATAATTCCATACAGATCCATGGTCTTTTCCATATATAGTCCTGTGCCTCAGCTTTTGAATGCTGAGTGATTAACTCCTTGCCTTATGAAACACTAAACAGTATCATTCCCATTCTTATTAGATTTTTCCTTACTATGATCTGATGCAAATTATTTTTGTTTGGTCTACTCTGTGCTGACAACAATTAATTTTAAAGCCTAAAAACATAAAGGGATACATTTAGCACATGTTTTCAATCTGTAAGCAAGTTATCCAATTATTTTAGGTAAATTTTATGATTGCAACCAGTCTACCTATTTTTAGATAATGAATTATTTTCTTCTACATAGTCTTAGAAGCTGAGTTACCTCTAGGAAGAAATGCAGAGTGATATGTACCTTATAAATCATGAAGAAGTGTGCCTTTGTTTTTGTTTTCTCCATTTGTTTTTCATGTTAGAAAGAGGATATTATAAGATCCTCCATAACTTGGCCTGGCCTCCCCAACCTATCCTAAGAGCCAGTCTCTGGGTCAGATGATATTTCCAAGCCCCTCCAGCTAATGGCCTGATTGTGACAAGAAACTGCAACAAAGGACCTCATTCTGATTCTCACAGCCTTTTTCCTTAGTGAGATTGTACTGGAAATGCTATCCTCCTTACATCCCAATTAGCAGTTGCACAAATGTCACAGCAGTTGCACACAATCTAAGGCTATTTAGGTAGGTTGGGGCAGTCATGTGTTCTTATAGTAAGACTGTGTGATCTCACTGAATACAGATCAGTGAGGTTATGACTTCACATCTGCAATACTGAATACCAACCCAGAGTTTCAATTCTCTGTTTGTTTTGTTCTTGCAAAAAAGTACACAAAGTTTAAAGTTTCTTTTCTATTGGGCATAATCATAAGATGTTTTGCACATTTTCAATGGTTTTTTTACATTTGAGGATTCTTTTGCAGAAAAAATAAGGGAGTTTTTCCCCAGGAAAACATTGTAATTTGTGCATAAAACCCACCTAAGTTATGCATACATAATATTTTTGTGTGCAAAATGTTCTCAACTCCAGTTTAAATGCAATGTCAGAAGAGGTAACCGAGGCATCTGTTGGTTCAATCTTGTGGGATTCTTTCCGGTTTGTTCATCCTGATAACGTGGATGGGATCCTGGGGGCTGTGAGAGCCTTTGTACAACTGAAGCTCATGCGCCAGCTGCGATCGTACCTCGAGAAGTCGGATTTGGCCACGGTGGTCCATGCCTTCGTTACCTCTAGATTGGACTATTGCAATGCACTCTATGTGGGGCTGCCCCTGAAGACGGCCTGGAAACTTCAACTGGTCCAATGTTTGGCAGCCAGACTACTAACTGGTGCGAATTATAGGGAGCGGTCAACGCCCCTGTTTAAAGAGCTCCATTGGCTGCAGTTTATTTTCCGGTCCCAATTCAAGGTGCAGATTATTACCTACAAAGCCCTGAACGGTTTGGGACCTACCTACCTGCGCAACCGCATTTCCGTCCACGAACCCACATGACCTCTTTGATCTTCTGGAAAGGGCCAACTCTTGCTTCTGCACCCATTGCAAGCATGACTTGTGGGGATGAGAGAGAAGGCCTTCTCTGTAGTGCCCCCCCCCGCTCTGGAATTCGCTCCCCAGAGATATTAGGGAAGCCTCCACCCTGGCAATCTTTAGGAGGAGCCTGAAAACTTTGCTGTTCCAGTGTGCCTTCAATGACTTAATGTACCTTAACTCCTGACCTATTATTCATAAAATGCCCCCAGAAGCACTTTTTAACATTAATTATATTCCGGCCTTACACCCCCAGATCCCCTGCCCTGATAAGTTACATTGCCCTATCACCCAGTGGTTTTAAACTTTTAATCCTTGAACTGGCCCTGCCCACTGTGATCATTTTTGTGTTTAATGTTTTGAGTTTATATTGTTGCGCAGTTTATTGTATTGGTTCTGTAGTTTATGTTATGTCACACCCCAAGAGATTCAAGGGCCTCCGACAGCATCTTTCCTTGGGTCTGCATTTTGCCCGCTTGTTTCTAAGAAGCTTCACAGCACAGCTGTGTTAACTCCCAGCCCCTATCAGGGGCCTCTAGCTGCTCTTCTGCACTGTCCAAGGGAGATGCCAGGCCGAAAGCATGTCAAGGCCAAACGGAGCCCACCAAGCTGATAGCAAAGGCGGGTACTCGGAGCAGAGCCACTCCCCAGGCCAGATGGTCCGCACTAACGAGGGCCTACATTCTTCAGGACTGAGGTTCTCAAAACAAACCAGGGCTCATCCATCATCCAATTTGATGTTCGAGCACTGGGCCCTGCTGGCAGAAATCCTATAAAAGCTGTGAGATCCTGCTTGGCAGTATCTCGTACCAATGACCGCTACTGCCATGATGTCCAAGTGAACCGGGCCTTTCGGGGAGATCCAGCCAGCCAGCCATTCCCGGCTGCCTCGTTCCAGCATCTAGCCTTGTTCCTGTTCATCGCCGAGCCTGTGGGGAAGATGCATTGCTTTGCATTGACTTTGCCTGCAGTCCCTGATCTTCTTTTCGATCAGGGGACACAAAGACTATCTGGCATCCCGCATTTGTTCCATTTCCTCCTTGAGATCCCCCGGATACTCAAGCCTTGCTGATTCCAGTGTGCTTGAGGCAGCATACTAAAGGCCTCCTGGACTTATTATCAACTTTGCTACCATATAATCAATAAAGCTTGTTGTACCTCAGCTGCCTTGTCTGTTGTCCGGGGGGGTCAAGTGCCAAGAAGCCTCAGAGGGCGACAGTTTGGTACGAGATCCCTTACCCCCTGGTCAACCCAAGACCTAGATGCAGACACCGCCGGGAGCAGCTGGAGCAGCGCCCGCCATGGCCCGAGGACCGTCCGCAGCGGACTTCCAGCGGCTGCAGGCCGAGCTCGCTACCCTTCAGCAGCAGTTCGTCGCGGTGATCCAGGCCCAACGGCAGCCCAACCGGCGAGTCCCGGTAGCTCTTCCTGTCCACTTTAGCGGGGAGCCCGTGGCTGCTTGCACCTTTCGTGGACAGTGCCAAGCTTACCTGGTGGCCCGAGCGGCCGACTTCGCCACCAAAGCGGAACGTGTGGCTTTTGTGTATACCCTGCTGGATGGCCCCGTGGCGTCGTGGGCCACCACCATGCTTGATGCCAATGCGCCCCAGGTCAACAACGCCCAGGGGTTTCTGGACCACCTCCTGGAAACCTGGGGGCACCCGATTAACCGAGACTTGGCCGAGAAGCAGATGCGTCGCCACTATCAGCGCAGCATGCCCATGGGCCAATACATCGCAGAGTTTCGTGTGCTGGCCAACCAAGTGACTTGGAACGCGGATGCCCTGCGCTCCCAGTTCTTGGAAGGACTGAGCCCTGAGATCCAGACGGAGGTGTCCCGGACTCCCAACATCCCGCTCACCTTGGAGGGGGTGATTGCAGTGGCGTTGCGCCAGATGCGCATCAAAGAGCCCAGCAGATCTGGTACCGGAGGGCCCCGGCCCCACCGCCAGCAAAGAAGCCGGGCAGCGAGAAACGCGGGCCGCCGCTTCCGCGTCCCCCGCCTCCTGTTCCCACCGCCCGGCTGGACGACGAGCCCATGCAGTTGGGTCAGACTCGCCCATGGCTGGAGGATGCTGAAAAGGCCCGCCGGCAGCGCCTGAACCTGTGTTGGTACTGCGGAACTGCCGGCCACTTTTCTAAAGACTGCCCAACCAAGTCCAAAGGGAACCCCCACCTAGCCGCGGCCGAGGAGAAGCCCAGCGGCTCGGAGGTGGTGCCTGCACTGCCGGGGGAAGGAGAAGACCGTGTCTAGAAAGGCTTGCTAGCTCGGTCGGCCCCCACCCCTCAGAGCCTAAGACAGGAATGCTCTTCCTGATCATGATCACCCTCTGGTCCCTGGACAAAGGCCCCGTTCATGTACACGCCATGCTGGATTCCGGGGCCACCAACGATTTCATCGACAAAGACCTTGCCAAGCACTTGAGCCTGGGAATCAAGGACTTAAGCCAGCCCCGTCCCGTTGAAACCATTGACGGGCGGATCCTCAAGTCAGGCCCCGTCAACCAGTGGACCCCACCCATGAAGATGACTGTTGTCAACCATCAGGAAGAAATTCCGTTTCTTGTCTCCACTTTGCCACATTTTCCAGTGATCTTGGGGGTGCGGTGGCTCACCCAGCACGGCTCCCAAATCTCCTGGGCCCAAAGGGAGGTGCATTTACTCACTGCTTTTTGTCAAAAACATTGCCTCCGGGGCCAGTTGGGCGCCGCTACCGAGGCAAGTGCCGTGGCCACGTTGCCCTGCAAGTACCAGGACTATTGGGAAGTGTTCAGTGAGAAAGAGGCGGACAAGCTCCCGCCCCATCGGCCCTATGACTGTGCCATTGACCTGGTTAAGGATGCTCCAATCCCCCGTGGAAGGCTGTACTCCCTCTCGGCGCTAGAGCAGAAGGCTCTCCGAGAGTTTTTAGACACCAACCTCCGGAAGGGATTCATCCGTCCCAGCCAATCGCTGGCTGGCGCCCCGGTCTTGTTCGTGAAGAAGAAAAACGGCGAAATGCGCCTGTGCCATGATTACCGGGCCCTCAACAGCATCACCGTCTGCAACAGGTACACCCTTCCCTTGATTTCTGAGATGCTAGAGTAAGTACGGGGAGCCAAGGTGTTTACCAAGCTGGACCTAAGGGGGCCTACAATCTTGTGCAGATTAGGGCTGGGGACGAATGGAAGACAGCGTTCCAGACTAAGTCCGGAGCCTATGAGTCCATCGTGATGACCTTCGGCCTCTGCAACGCTCCGTCCACCTTCCAGCACTTCATGAATGACATCTTTAGAGACTATCTAGACCGTTTTTTGCTTTGTTACCTGGATGACCTGCTAATTTTTAGCCCAGACCTGGACTCTCATGAATGTCACGTACGGGCCGTGTTGCAGCGCCTGCAAGATCACGGCCTGTACGCCAAGTTGGAAAAGTGCACCTTTGAGGTGGAAAGAGTAGATTTTCTGGGACATTGCATCTCGGCCCAGGGCATTTTTATGGACCTGGTGAAAGTAGACGCAGTGGTACAGTGGGAGGCGCCGCAGTCGCAAAGATATCCAGCGGTTCATGGGCTTTGCCAACTACTACCGCAAGTTCATCCCGGGGTTTGCTAAATGCTCCGAGCCCATCACTCAGTGCCTAAGAGGAAAAACCCCGTTCTGGTGGACTGCCGAGGCGGATGGGGGGTTTCAGCAACTCAAGCAGCTGTTTGTGTCTCAGCCGATCCTTCAGCATCCTGACCCGGCTAAGCCCTTCCGGGTTCAAGCTGACGCTTCCAATGTGGCCATTGGGGCGGTCTTGTTCCAGCCCCAGAGAGAAAATTGGCTGCCGTGCGCCTTCTACTCCCGGCAGCTGGCCCTGGCAGAAAAGAACTATACCATTTGGGAAAAGGAACTTTTGGCCATCAAAGCAGCGTTCCAGTTCTGGCGACACTGGCTGGAGGGTGCGCAGCATGAGATCCAGGTTCACACGGATCATCGGAACCTGGAGCACTTGAAAACGGCGGAGAAATTGAATCAGCGTCAACAGTGCTGGGCCCTATTCTTTGAACGGTTTCAATTCAAGATCCACTATGTCACGCCGACCTATACAAAGCAGGCCGACGCCTTGTCCCGGAAACCGGAATACACCCAAGGAGTCGAAGACTCCGGAGAAGGGCAGATACTCCAGCAAGGAAACTTTGCTGCCACAGCTGTGGAAGCTACGCCTCCAACCGTCTCGCCCCGGCGGACCCAGTCCTACTTCGCCGCCGCCCGGAAAACTCTTCCCCCTGGACGAGCTACTTCGCTCCAGACAACGGGAGGACGCCTGGGCCCAGGAGAAGCTGGCAAAGGAGTTACAGTACCCATTCAGTGTGCTGAATGAAATCTTTTGTCACCGAACCCAGGTCTATGTACCCGGGGGGCCCTGAGCGGCAAGAAATCTTAAAGATGTGTCATGACAGCCAAGCCGCAGGCCACTCCAGCCTGTATAAGACTATCCAGTTGATAACCCGAGATTTTTGGTGGCCCAAGATGCGGAGGGAAATAGAGAAGTATGTAGCCACCTGCCCATTATGTCTACAGGCCAAGCAGTTGGTGGGTAGACCCCAGGGACTGTTGCAGCCGCTGCCCACCCCCGGGGGCCCCTGGGAGATGTTGTCCACAGATTTCATCACCGACTTGCCAACTTCCCAGGGGAATACAACGATACTTGTGGTTGTGGATAGCCTTACCAAGATGGCCCATTTCATTGCCTGCCCAGGCCTGCCATCCGCTAAAGAAACTGCGGACCTGTTCTTGCATCATGTGTTCAAGCTTCATGGATTGCCCAAGAGTCTGGTGACGGACCGTGGCAGTCAGTTCATGTCCCAGTTTTGGAAGGAGACCCAGCGGCTGCTTGGTATTGAGGCGCGAATGTCCTCGGCCCGCCACCCGGAGAAGGACGGGCAAACCGAGCGAACCAACGGGATGTTGGAACAGTACCTGCGGTGTTACGTCAACTACCAGCAGGACAACTGGGCCTCCTTGCTTTCCCTGGCCGAGTTTGCTTACAACAATTCCATGCACGACAGTACTCAGCAAACCCCATTTTTTGCCAACATGGGGTACCACCCGCGTTTCTACCCGGAGCTGGTGGAACCTGGGTCCGTCCCGGCTGCGGAACAACGGCTACAAGAATTGGACACTGTGCAGCAAGTAATCAAGGCTCAACTGGACCAAGCCAAAGCTGACTACAAGCGAACGGCGGACCAACAGCATCAGGAGGGGCCAGAACTGAATGTGGGAGATCGGGTAATGTTGTCCACCCACCATCTGCCCTCCCAACGTCCCTGCCGGAAACTTAGTGCCAAGTTTATTGGACCTTATAAGATCGTGGCCAAGCTGTCCCCAGTCGCCTTCCGGCTCCAGCTGCCCAAGGGAATGAGAATCCATCCTGTGTTTCATCGAGCCCTCTTGCGCCAAGCCAACGAGGTTCGACCAGAAAAGGGTAAGCCTGCACCGCCACCGCTGTTAGTAGATGGGGAGGAAGAATACGAAGTGGCGGAGGTTTTGGACTCCCGGATTTTTCAGCGGCAATTACAGTACCTAGTAGACTGGGAGGGGTATGAGGCCGAGGAGAGATGTTGGGTCCCCGCCACAGACGTACATGCCCCTGAGCTAGTGGAACAATTCCATCGGGCCTACCCTCACAAACCAGGGCCCCTGACTGGCCGGAGGGGGGCCTGGCGTGAGAGGAGGGGTAGTGTCACACCCCAAGAGATTCAAGGGCCTCCGACAGCATCTTTCCTTGGGTCTGCATTTTGCCCGCTTGTTTCTAAGAAGCTTCACAGCACAGCTGTGTTAACTCCCAGCCCCTGTCAGGGGCCTCTAGCTTGCTCTTCTGCACTGTCCAAGGGAGATGCCAGGCTGAAAGCATGTCAAGGCCAAGCGGAGCCCCACCAAGCTGATAGCAAAGGCGGGTACTTGAGCAGTAAGCGCTACTCCCCAGGCCAGATGGTCCGCACTAACAAGGGCCTACATTCTTCAGGACTGAGGTTCTCAAAACAAACCAGGGCTCATCCATCATCCAATTTGATGTTCGACGCACTGGGCCCTGCTGGCAGAAATCCTATAAAAGCTGTGAGATCCTGCTTGGCAGTATCTCGTACCAATGACCGCTACTGCCATGATGTCCAAGTGAACCAGGCCTTTCGGCCAGCTACTAAGATTCAGCCAGCCAGCCATTCCCGGCTGCCTCGTTCCAGCATCTAGCCTTGTTCCTGTTCATCGCCGAGCCTGTGGGGAAGATGCATTGCTTTGCATTGACTTTGCCTGCAGTACCCAAAGCCGCCTGATCTTCTTGCGCCGATCAGGGGACACAAAGACTATCTATCGCATCCCGCATTTGTTCCTGCATTTCCTCCGCTTGAGATCCTGCCGTTGCGGATACTCAAGCCTTGCTGATTCCAGTGTCTGCTGCTATCCGGAGGCTGCATACTAAAGGCCTCCTGGACTTATTATCCACTTTGCTACCATATAATCAATAAAGCTTGTTGTACCTCAGCTGCCTTGTCTGTTGTCCGGGGGGGTCAAGTGCCAAGAAGCCTCAGAGGGCGACATGTATTTTTAGTTTTTGTGTAATACTGTGCTACTGTGCTGATGGGCGTGGCCTTATATAAGCCACCCCGAGTCCCCTTGGGGAGATGGTGGCAGGGTATAAATAAAGTTTAATAATAATAATAATAATACATTTTTTGTGAAAGTCCCAGATTGTACAGTCTTTCATCAGCTTTTTAAAATCCTTTCTCAGACATTTGAGAATATTCTTTACTTCTCTAATCTAGACAGGCCCTGGAAATCCACATCCCCCCTCTAAATATGTGTATGTGTAGATATAATGTCATAACAATATTGAGTTCACATTTTATTATAGGCTTTAACTAGCAGCCACTGAAAGAACTGCATGAGGAGAAATAAATCTATTAATTAATCAGTGCTGGCTGATTGCACTAGATATAACATTTTTGGCAATGTGCCTAAATTTATATTTCTGGCAAGTAGTACTTCATGTGTCATGCTCCTGTATAGAGACAGCCGGGTTTGTCAGACATTTACAGCCATTCTTTTACTTTATCTTCTTAACAACAACCTTGATATACATCCTAGTCATCAATATCATATATCTTACTGGGGGATGGAAATGCATGTGTCTCCATCTTGTTTCCTTTGTATGCAATCCTCCAGGGTTTTATAGGATGCTCTTAATAAGAAGCACATTATTCCGCAAAGGAAGTCCTTGAGCAGACTTTGCCGAGCAGTATGGCAAATTAGTTTCAGAACATGGAAGGTCAACTTCGAAACAAAAGCTGAACTATAACTGTGAGTTCTGCAGCTAGAAAGGAAAAGTGGTGTGTTGATCCTTTGTGATGTTTATATAACCCTTCTGTTAAAACTAAGGGCAAGGTTCAAAGATCCAGGGGTTACCCACTTGCTCAAGACCCCATACTGGAAAGCTGGGGTCTCAATCTGGATAAATGGTTCCCTATCTAAACATACTGGAGAAGCAACCAACACATATCTTGATTCAATCACAAAGAAAGGAAAATTAGTTAGATCCAGAAATGCTTCCTCTGTTGGATAATCTTATATCATTTTAAGGAGAGGTGTTCTTCATTTTAAAAAATCTTTCTCTTATGTGAGATGCCTCTTCATCCGATCGAAAAGTTTATCTGTTGAAGGAAGCTGGCTTTATTTATTTATTATCCTGCTTTTCTCCCATAAGGGACCCAAAGCAACTCTGTAATATTTTCTGCACTATGCTGTGATTCTTTTTGGTATGACATGAACTCTTTAAACAAAGATCGTCTTGAACATAGAAAGCTGACTTATAGTGAGTCGGATTATTGGACAATCCAGCCCAATACTGTTTGAATCAAAGTATGGGAAATCTTGAACTATTAGGGGGAAAGCTCTAATTGAGATAGGATAGTCAGTCAAGAAGCAGACGTTAATATGATTGTGGGGAACTGTGAATGATTAAGACTTAATGTATTAACTTAATTAACTTCTACTTATTTATTCTTTTACACAACTGGATTTTGCTGTCCCGTTTCGTCTGATAGTTAGTGAATCCACAGAACAACACGTTCATTAGTCTATGTAGGAATCATCTTAAGGCCCAACTACCTAACTCGGGGTAGGATCTTGAGGGGACAAGTGCAGGATGAGTAATAGGAGCCAAAGGGATCCAGTATAGAGATAGGATGATAAAATGCAGCTTTGTCTAATCCCCTTAACATTTGGAAACCATTAAGTTTCTTCATATCCTGTCCTGATGGTAACCTCTTATCTTGAGGATAGTTTACTCAGCAAGACTATCAAATATTGTGGCTTACCCATTTCTTTAAAAGCAATTCATAGTTTTTCATGGTCTGCACAAAGACTTCTATGAAATTTAGACTAATTTTCTTTTGAAAGTCATTGGTGCACTCCATTATCCAACATACATTGCAATATGAGCCACAGTGTATATTCCTTTTCTGAACTCATCTTGGACATCTCGCAGTTCTTGCTCCATATATGATCAAAGTTTTTGTTGTAGAATGTTGGGCATCACCATGTATGGGAAATTTAAGCAATGGCCCCTGAAATCCCCTTTCTCGGGGATTGGAATGCATATCCAGCATTTCCGATTTGTGTGCCATCATTTTGTTTTCTGCATTTTTTATGATTTTAGTTAAAACCAGAGTACGTTCTGCTTCTGTAGCTTGTAGAAGCTCTATTGGTATGCCATCTGTTCATGGCAGTTGTTTCTCCCAAGTATTCTGAGTGCAAGTTCCACTTTCTAAAATTGTAGAATCTTGTAACAACTGTAACAACATGTGCCCCAACATCTACCTCTTAAGCCAAGTAGCATTCCTGCTGAACGGGTTTCATTGCACTGCAGATCAGAGCAATAGGAAATGATTAATGCAATGGTTCTCCAGCCAGGGGGTGCATTGAGAGAAACTGTTGTAGGGGCGGGGGTATCTCTAGCTGCTTGTCTCAATGCACCTCATGGCCAGGAAAGCATCACAGTCATTATTTATTTATTTATTTATTTCAGGATTTTACCCCGCTCTTCTCAACCCCCGAGGGGGGACTCAGAGCGGCTTACAGTACGGCACAATTCGATGCCCACACAGCAACAATACAAGGCCCCAGAACCTCTCAAGAACCAAAATACAATTAAAATACATCAAAATACAACCATCCAAACATCATACACATTCATTCCAGATTAAAACAATGTTCTGGCCATAAAAGCATTGGCCCTGATCATCCACTTTCCGTTAAAATCCCATCTAAAGTGCTGCCTTGTGCTGGTGTGCAAACGCCTGGTCCCACAGCCAGGATTTTACTTTTTTCCTGAATGCCAGGAGGGGTGAGGTGGATCGTACATCGATAGGGAGCGCATTCCACAGGCGGGGAGCCACCACCGAGAAGGCCCTATCCCTCGTCCCCACCATCCACATTTGAGAAGTAGGCAGGAGCGAGAGCAGGGCCTCCCTGGATGATTTTAGATTACGGGGTGGGATGTAGCGGCTGATGCGTTCGGACAAGTAAGATGGGCCAGAACCGTATAGAGCTTTAAAGGTCAAAACCAGCACTTTGAATTTCCCAGTGCCCTAATTTCCAGCACCTTTGTAACACTTCGAGTGCCAGATTTAAAAGTAAGTTTTTGGGGAGGATTACATTCTCAAAATAATTAATATAATGTAGCTAGATCATAATAACTAATCCAGATGATATGGGATTGCAAACTAATTTTTGTATCCTTTTTTCTGTACTATTCAATGGCTTATTATATTCTGTTGATCTGCTTTTCACGATACCTATTGCCTTAAAGTAATGAGGAACACATTTGATTGTTAGTACTGGTAAGCAAATCTTCCTGGAAGAAGACTAAGGGTACCTCAGTGCTATGTTGCACTGGTATCATTTTGCTTGTCTACTTAAGTTTCCCCTTAGGTTTCTTGTTTGGTAACTGAAATTTAGGATCTTTCATCCCTAATGGAATGTAACAAGGCCCCATCTGTTCAGTGCTTATGTGTTAAATGCCAATAAACTACATAGAAAACAGAAGAGGGAATAACTGCCTTTTGTCTACTGTGTGATGATAGTCACAAAGGAAAAGAAGGAAAGTACCCCATGGATTTAACAAGCTACAATTAAATCATTCTCTGCCTGAATTTAATGAATTCAAAATGTCTCTAGGAATTTGCTAGGTCCTCCAGGTGATTCTATGATATACCTCCCTCAGAAATCACCAAAACTTGGTTTATAGCAATCTGGGTGGTAAGCTATCACAAGAATTCCAGTTTTCATAACTAGTCCACAAGTATCAAAATAAGAGTACCAAAGGAAATTCTTTTCAGATATAGTATTCTCCCCAGTATATATAGGGTGGGCCAAAAGTCACAAAGACGTTTCAATATTTAATAACTCATTTATTTTTTGTCTTTAATTTACAATACCATAGCATCATATTTATTTTTATATGAAATGTTTTATTTATCATATATATATATATACATATATATATATATATATATATGAAATAAAACCACATTTCATTATGTGTAAAATCTTTCCAAAAACATTTCAAAAAAGTTATTAAAACATCAGAGTTCTTTGTGACTTTTGGTCCACTCTGCATTTTATGGCACTATATGGATACTTGTCAAACTTAAACTTTTTAAAAACAATAGTACCAGAGCAATAAAAAAAATACTGAGCAAATGTATCCACTTCAACAATGTTCAAAAAACATTGGTCTTTCCACAACAACAACAACAATTTTATTGATTAGCCAGAAGCCATATCAAATACACACAGAACACAGACACATTGCAATGATTCTAAAAACAATCTGGAGAGAATTCTAGACCATTACATCAATTAAACCCCTGTTTTGCCCAGCAGGAGGGATTCTAAGGAGTGGTAACAATTCACAGGTCCTCATCTCCAACACAATTTATTCCAATTGCATCTATGTAATCAGATCTTAGTTTCATGGCTTTACAGAGTGAAAGCGAGCAGTAGCATCTGTTATCAGCTTGTTGGAGGGCCGGCCAGCAGAAGTGAGACTTTTGCTAGAAAAATTAAGGGTCCCAATGATTTTTTCCCACGATTCATTTTCATAACTTTGTTCTCATGGTCTTTCCACAGATACAGTGATAGGCCCCTTTGAGGACTTCAGGCCCCCAATTTAGTAAAGAAAATGCATTGATTTAATTGATCTCAAATGTTTAAATAATACTTTGACGTTTTACATGGAACTATTCTTATATTTCTTCAGTGTTCTTCTCCAAAACAGTTTAAAAAGGTCTTCATTTAAAAATAAATTGTCTACTAGAAATGCTGTTTTAGTATTTAGAGGCATTCCATATTTCCACAGACAGAATGGTTTTGGATCCAGGAATAGGTGTGTGTGTGTGTCCCAGTTATTTTCACCTCTGCAGCCCCATTTATTGATAGCAACCAGCATGCACAGCTTGAAAAATACAAACTTGTGAAGATGAACTCATGGAGGATGGGATATATAAGCTGTCCACATCTGATGTACCATGATAGGTTGTCCCAGAAGCCATAGACTTTTTAAACTCTTCTTTGTGGACAGAGGGAAGGGTCTGCTATCAAATAGATTGACTGACTAGCAAACAGGACATCAACACAATCCTTTCTGGGAAGTTATAGAAAGGATTGTGTTCTTAACCTTCTAAAAACAGGCAAATATCCACACAAAAAATTAGCCGGCAAGTTATATCTTTTAATATAAGCTTGTCTGTTTAAGAAATTAATCAAGATATATTTCCTTGATAACAAAGGTAGCAGGAAACTGGTCGTCACTCCTGTCTTCTGACTTAGCAAATGTTATGGAGATAAAAGGCCAGCTGCCTTTTCTCCCCAATATGAGTCAGTCTCTCTTTTATTTTTTCCTGAGCAATGATGATGTTTTAAAAACTGAACATAATGGCAATTTCAGAGAACAAGGCTTCCTCTTTTCCCCTTTGGAATACGTAAGAAGATAGGAAAGAGGAGCAATGACAGTTCTTTTCTGTCAGATTTACATGGACAGTCACTAGAAATTAGAGGAAGAAGGAAAAGCTACATAGAGAAAAATAACTGTTATAAAACAGTCCAATCAAAATCACTAACATACATTTCCACAGCGATAGTAAATCCAGTTACCTCCAGTTACCCTTTTACTAGTCTTCTAGATGCCCCAAGAGGCATGCAAGATGATGATGTATGAGAAATTCATACAACCAATTTAATTTTATTCTGGTCTTTCATTTCACAGCAGAAATTTGTGCTAGCCAAACACAGCGCAGTGTGCTTGCTAATACTCTAACCACTCCCTTCTCAGTAACTCACCGTCAGCTGTATAGTCAGTCCCCAAGTTATGAACAAGATAGGTTCTATAGATTCATTCTTAAATTTAATTTGTAAGTCAAAACAGATACATTTTATGTAACCATATCTATCTATCTATCTATCTCTTTCTTTCTTTCTTTCTATCTATTGCTGTCTGTACCCCTGTTCAGAGGATTTCACCTCCCTTCCCCCCAGCTATGATAATTAGATTTTGAAAAAAATGTGCTTGTTGTGGAAACAAGGATTAGAGATAAAGCTTCAGTGGAGACATCTTTCCCCACTATAACTCTTCTAGGAGTGCATTTCCCTTACTAGGGGTAGATTTCTCTCACTTCCTGTTGTCTCACCCTCATTTGTAACAACAAGTCTCTTGTAAGTCTGATGTTTGTAACTTGGGAACTGCCTGTACTCATTTATTTATTTATTTGCTATATTTAAACCCCACCCTTCTCAAACCCAAACAGGACTCAAGGTGGCTTACACATAGTACCGTGTAAGGAAATGTTTACCAAGCACATCCAAATATATGGGCAAATGAGGGCATAATCCCAGTGGGGTTATGTCCCCACATAATCCCAGTGGATACCAAGGGGCCATTGTCCTCAACTGTGTCCACCATTTTCCACTGGATTGGGAGGGCGGGGAACACTGTATCTCATCCACATATTCCTCAAATGCCATTTAGATGTTTGTATATCATACAGCGAATCAACTTTCCTTTCAGACTGAGTAGTTTGCTGGAGAAGATGACCGACTTTATAAAGTTCTCTTAGGCTTGAATACTGGGGCTATAGAATGAAGACAAAATCCCTCTACAACATTTTTGACATGTTTTTAAAAAATAGTTATAAATTTTATTTGATACATCCCAACAATGAACAACTTTTGCCATACATGACTTGTTTCAATATACATTTTTCCAAAAGTAAATATTCCTTAAATGACATTTTATACATTCCTTAGTTATGTATCACCCATCACCCCCACCCTCCCCACATTCCCTCCACCCCCCTGGAACAGTGATTCTGGAGGATGTCATTGCATCAGTTTAACCATATGGAACGCCTGGTTCAAAATGCTATATCTGTCGTCTCCGTCTATTTTGTCAATTATCACAGACCATTTCCTGAACCAGTCTTGTTCTTTTTGACTATTTATATACTTGTTTTTCCTTTGATTGATGAAATCATTAATTATATATTCTGATAGATAAGCCCTCCAAGTTTCTAAATCCCATTTTGTATCGTCTCTCCATCCTCGGGCTATTGTGGCTTGTATTGCAGCTATCATATATTTTAGGATTTCTGTCCAATTATTGTTGTCTTCCTTTGCCTTTATTGTGAGAGACACAAATCTGGCTTTTTGACAATTAACTGCTCTTAGTCTAATCAACTGCAACCTGTCAGACATCGGCAACTCGTGGTTTCTATGTCAGTGGAGAGCTGAAGCTGCTCTGATTTTTCTCTAAACTATGTAGGACCTATCCAGAGTACTGAACCTTGCCACCCAAATATGACTTGCTTCCAAAGTCAGGACTTCTAGCCTCAGAAAAGTGAGGTTGGGGGGAATAGAAAGTGTTGGCAAAGCAGTGAGTGGATAAATAACATACGGATGTAGATCCATAGGGGCTACATCCTGTTCTTCAGTAAAGAATGGAGGTATTCCTCAGATTAGGTCAAATTCCTGCTATTGTTTTCAGTGAGAGAGGTTTAGTGGGAAAGTCAATGAAACATTAGCACCATGGACAAGAGAGAAGCGCTAACAACTGTCTGCCATATTTCTATCCTGCTATCAAGAGGCAAGTGGAGCCTTTGGGAGCCAAGCTCTCCTTTTATGAAGCTCTTTGCATTTAGGATCCCTCCTCTAGCCCTGATTTTCCTGGGAAAAAATAACTGAAACCCATATTACACCAGATGCAACCCATTTAAATTAATGCATTGTACAAAAATTAAAATTAACTACCCAGGAGGTCTGTGTTAAGCAAGGAGATTTAATGGCTCATTTTATTCTCCTTCTCCGGTTACTCATTACATTTCCACAACAGAAATCAGACTGATTTAATTAGGCAGCTGCATTACAAACAGTACCGTTCTTTGCAATTATGCTCTATTGTCTAATCCATTGAATTCAAGGGGCCTGCCCCTCACATTGTTAACATTACAGTCTTATACCAATGGTTTCTATGCTTTTATCGGTAAATATGTGGTAGGCTTTAGTCCAAACTTTCAAGCTGATATCCAAGGTGCTGACTATCTTACAAATAGGTTCAGATAGCTATTCAAATTCAAAATGAAAATCTAGAGTTGAGTCCCCATTCCACTGATAAAAAAGTAAGGCTGTCTTTGTTTCTTGAGCTCCTTCTTGAACGAAACAATAAATAATTTTAGAGATTTTCTTCCTGATGTATGATAGCATTCAATGCATGTGAGTATTCTGTATAGAAAACAACCCTTTTTTGCACACAAAACTGTTTCCTGTACAGAAGCTGCTGTATTCTATGAAAATCATCCACATGCGGATTTTATACAGGCTAACTTCCCAGCCTTTCCTACTCAGGAAAAAGCTTATTTTTCAAATACATACAGTAAACTACAAAAATTATTGCCATTCCAGATTCTTCTCATCAGGTTTTCTCAACACTCAAAAAACATCTGGAATCTATGACCTATGAGACATAGATTATTCAGGGGTAAAGAAGACTTGTTGCTGAAGAACAGCCCAGCCAGGCGCTTAAAGAACGGAGTCCACAAGTCTCAAGGCTATGAGACCAGAACCTTCTTGGCTACTCACACTCACAAGATACAAACATATTTTGAGTCACTTCTCAAAGAAGTATCCAGTACCTGCTTACACAAGGTTTTCCCCCCAGCTGTGCAGTGGCAACTGGGCAGTCACTGTGCACAACTTCATACTCGCTGCCATTGTGTAGCTTAAGGGGAAGGCACTTTTCTACATGTCAGATGCTGATGCCAGGCCAGTGTATAGAATGTTTGAGATAAAAGGGTTAAATGAAAAAATGGACAACTCTTTGCATTTAAAAAACAGAACAATCTGGCATTTTTGCTAGCGACTCTTTGGTTAGCAACATAAGGTATTAATATGCATTAAGGATGCATTATTTTGTTAAACTACTGAATTAAATTTAAGAATTTGCATGGATGCCTCTCAGTTGCTTTTAGAGAACATTCCTGTGGCCTAGTTATAGAAGTTCAATCATAATTACATTTGCAAAGAAACATCCATGTACCTCAGAGGAGTGTATACAACTACATGCATCTGAATTCACTTTATTTATTAAAAATGTTTAAAATAATCTCATTTGTAGCAGGTTTTCTTGCTCAATATAAACAGATGCAGAAATGCACAATATTCAATTTAGGCCTGTATATACACATGGAAAATGAAAGGCAATTAAGTACGAGCCAGAATCAAATTCTTTCTAGGTATTAATTCCAGTCTTCCACTCTCTGCTTGCATTCTTGCTCCTTCTAAAACAGCCCTTGATGTTAGTAGCTTGAAATCATATGTCCATCTGTTAAGCCGCAAGGTATGTGGAAACCAAAAGTTTTAAGAAAAGCATAGAATTTTTAAAAAGAAAAATACCAACTAAATTTTCTACTGAACTGTACTGATGTATTACCAAGTTAAGTGGGTGGAAATATCAGGGTTAGTGACCCACAATGTGCTACAAGTTTATTAAGTAAGCAATCCAGATTCACCTGGATTCCCTAATCATTATAGAAATTCCAACATTTTTGTTATCTCTTCCTTTTTTGTGAGAAGATGTAGAACCCTGTACACACACTATCTCAGATTCATTCTCTCTCTCTCTCTCTCTCTCTCTCTCTCTCTCTCTCTCTCTCTCTCCCTCCCTCCCTCCCCACACACACACACACACACACACACACAGAGTGTTGTTGAAAGTAGGAGAATCAGCCCCTCCTAAGATTCTTGCCACAGAGGCATAAATCCAATATTGTGCTGTCACTGCTGTAAGAGCACAGTGGGAAATCTGCCCCTTTCTCTCCTGAAACCATTGCAGCTACACCTTTCCCCAGATGTGTAATGCTTGGTATACATATGGTGGACCAGTGGGAATGGGAGTTGTGCAATCCAGGCTGATTCCCACTATTTTACTATTGGACTTGGCAATGGTTTTAAAACTCAATTGATTGTTCCATTTTATACAAATGCCTTGTTAATAGATTAATTGATGACATATCTGCTTGTCTAGTCTTTTCACATAATCATGTCATGTGAAATGAGCCTAACCAAATCCAGTAAAATGTATTTCAGTATGAATAAATATAAAAAAAACTACTATTAAGCAGAAAAAATGAAATGCACAAATGTGGGATGGTTGATGCTTGACTTGACAGCAGTACATCTGAGAAGGATCCAGGGATCTTAACAAACCACAGGCTAAATATGGCTCAACAGTATGATGCAATAGTAAAAAAACCCAAACAAACAAGCCAATGCAACTCTAGGCTGCATCCATATGAGTACAGAATCAAGATAAAAGGAAGTAATAGTATCACTCTATTTGGTTTTGTTTAGATCTCATACAACACACAGCTGGTCCCACCAACATTCCTCTCAAAGTTGAGGAGAAGCACCGAAAGGCACTTTCTCCTCCACTGCGGTTAGGAAAGTGTCATTTCCTCCCCTTTTGCTGTGAGATGGCAGAAAGGGCAGTGAGGCGACACTCATTGCCATGCGTTGCCACCTCTCCTCCATCTGATAAGGAGAGGGAAAGGGTGCCAAATCACCCTCTCCAGTGCCCTCCATGTGATGAGGGAAGGAGGGAGGGTGTGTGGGGTGCCATGAACCATCCTACACACCTTTCCTTTCACCAGCAAGGGCCATGTGAAGAGGTCGTAAATAATTGCCTTCCCTAGAATTGTTTTAAAAGAGATTGGGTGGCCATTTCCTAGGAGATTATTTTGCTCTAGGTTTCTGCATGTCAATTCAGTAATTCAATTAGAAGAATTCCCATCACAGACCTTTGTCCTGTTTCATGAAGAAAAAAGTTATCCAGGGCAGGAACATAGCAGGATATGAAAGGTCAATGAAAATGCCCCCCCCCCCTCCCAGAGACTACACACATGCACAGAGACACATGTATGCATACATCACACACACATTTAGAACAGATGGATCACAAGAACTTTTAGCTCCCTAGATATTTTTATTATTGTACACATGGTATTACTTTGGATGACTTTTTAATAAGCTACAGCTACATCATGCATTATTTAAGAAAAGGACTTTCCATGCTTTGATGAATGGTGACAATTATTCACACTTTGGTTCTTTAATATCACAAAAGAATGCCACGAAATGTTCTGGCCAACCAACAAGCATCACTGACCACAATGAGAGTATTTAATTTTGAAACATTTATTGCTGCAGTATCCTCAGACAAACCACAGAGAACATCCCATCAATGGAGACTGTCACCAAGAAATGTGGCCAGATGTTAAATTACTTGGCTGACACCCAATTTTTCTTTTTTGCAGTCTTTTTTTACATTGACATTTTAAAATTCACACCAGCAATATATATTCATCATCCATAATCTAATTATCTCAGCGGCTACTCCAAATAGCAAAACCATTAGAGGAACGTAGGGCAGTTTTACAATGATTAGTAATGTGGGCTCAATCCAGTGTCATGGGCTTTGCACAGAGAACCTGCTTGGTGACCCAGTAGGGAGTCTCTGAGCTGCATAGGAGGTGTCAGGGAGTCCCAGCTTCCCATGCTGAATATGGTTCACTGCTGTTGAGCAAGTGCCGTAAATGGGACCCTCTTCTCCCATATCATGGCTGTTGCCAATCACAACCCCCACCTACTTGTGTCTTCAGGTGCACTGCTGATGTCAGCCAGTATGCAGCTCACTAAAGAGGCTGGGAAGGGGGAGGGAAAAATCCTTAATGGAATCATAGTCTGTTGGATAGTTGCCAGACCACCACCAACACGGTGGGGTGTCATGACCGGCAGCAGCTGTGACATGGGCGAAGGGGATGGACGGGGACTGACATCTCACATCCCCGAGTCACCTGAGCCTGAGGAGCACTGGATGACTGTCAAGACAGCTGCCACCACTTCCATTTAAGGCCTGGCCTATCTGTCTTGAATGTTCCTAACTCAGGCAACAATCTGGATCCTGGCTCAGAAGACAGTTTCCACCCAAGTTAATTTAATCCAAGGAAAAGCCACATTAAAGCAGCTTTCTCTTGGATTAGGCTGGGCCTAATCCAAGCCACCGTGATTCTACATCACATTAGCCTAATCAGTTAATGTAGATGTACCCCTAGAGATGCCTGCATTAAGTGCAAAAACGTAAAATGACTTCAGAAGTTACCTCCCTCAATAATTAAGATACAACAACAGAACATCATGACTATAACCTAAGATTACTTCTCTGTAGTAGAACTGTAAGTTTTTAGTTACTTTTATAGATCTAAGAGTATAGCCTTTCAGAACGGTGGAGGAGAGTTATCACACTGTTTAGAGCTGGGTCATGTATTCTGTTTTGGAGGCAACACTAAATGTGGTTTGGAAGGCATGGCTTGTCAAATTCAAAGGTGTGTGTTTGGTGTTTTTTTTTACATACCTGAAAGTCACAATTAAATTATTATTCTGAAACTGTAAATGCAACTATTTTTAAAGGTTAAAATAATAAAAAAATAAAAGGTAAGTTAAGTGTAACTATTGATGTATACGTCAAAGCCAAGTTTAGGGGACAAAAATATGGATTTTGACATGATCTCTGGATAGGTTGAGGGTAGAACTTGGGAGCATATAACGAATGGTATAAAGATTACATCATTTAACTTTAAAATGATACCTTTGCCTGATTTATCCCAGAAAAACATAAAAAAAATAATGCAACTATTTCATTTAAATCTTTCAAAGTTTGAATCCTTATCACTAGAATAACAGAATAAATGATGGAACTGTTCTTTGTTGATATCATTGGGATAAACATTGTCTGTGCTATCTCAGTCCATTGAATCATTATTCATTGTATGGGGGGCATCGTCTTCTGTACCCTTCATAGAATAGCTAATGCTGCATTTCAGGAAGGACTTGTTCACTGTTTGAGGGGGGCTGAATCACAAGCATTCTCTACCCATTTTGCCTCCAAATTGATGTCTGGTTTCACCAGGTTTCCTCCTTTTGTGAACTTTGCTTCACCAAAAATATCCATTGTGCCCCTTGAAAGGTTTATTGAGACAAACACCCAACAGATGCAGCATCAATGTTAGGCCACCTAGAATCACTGCTAGTGGCTATTTTTCTTTGCTTTGGCTTTGACATCCTGAATGGATTTCATGTAGAACATTTCCACACCTATAATGGAGCCATCTTTTAAAACTTAACTCAATAACCCTAAGGCTTTCAAAATATGCATGAAGTACTGACAAACTCCTTTCTCCTCCTGCTATTGGAGATAGCAAGTGCTCTATTTCCATAGTTTTTCTTCTTACTCACTGTATAAGTAGCAGTAAAAACAGTCTGTCTGGACACTAAAAACATTATTTTTCATAAACAGTACTATAAAGCAGATTTCCCCAAACCATATTCATCCAGGTATTTTAAGCAATAATTCTCACAATTTCTAACCATTAGTAATACTGCCTGAGAACAGTGTAATTTTACATCAAAATATCTGGAGACATCTGAGCTGAAAAGTAAAACTATTCTCAACTGGTCCCAGTGTTTTTACCATCTAGAGAGATTTCATGTAGAAATATACATGTAGAAATTTTATATCTATCATGTTGAAGGATTTAAAAACAGCAAGCAATGGTAAGTAAAAATTGATCTTTCATTTATACTGGACACAACTCAAGTATCAAAATGTCTCTGTTTGCAGCTTATACTACAGACTAAGTGGAATTGCTGAAAGCATTTCAAAAAACAACAGTTTCACAGAATTGGGTTTAATTATGTTATGCACTTATTAGTTACATAAAAAATTATGCACAAATAATAAACCAATGTTCTTCTAAAAGGACTGCATGGCATGGCAAACAAACCACAGCAAGATCTATTAACAGCAGAATTCAAAGAAATATAAATACTGTTTATGAGTGACATGATGAATGCAAGAAATTATAATTCATTCAAATCTTGACTAATGGAAGCAAACTGCAAACTATGGAAATACAATACAGGGAAGTCCCTAAGTTACAAACAAGATAGGTTCTGCAGTTGAATATGTATGTAAATTGAAACAGGTACATTTTTGTTTGCAACTCCAGATATAGATAGACAGATCGATCGATCTTTGGATAGCACAAGGAAGGGTTAATATCCCTGTGGTGTTTGTTTTGCTGTCTGTGTTCCTGTTTCGATTTCACTTTACTTTCGGTTCCTGTGAGAATTGGATTTTGAAAAAAATGGCTTGTTGTGGAAAGTAAGGATTGGTGATGAAACCTTCAGTGGAGACACTTTTTTCCTACAATAACTCTTTCAGAAGTGAACTTCCCTTCTAGTGACAGATTTCTCTCACTTCATATTGTCTCACCCCTGTTCTTAACTATGAGTTGTTTGTAAGTTGGATGCTTATAACTCAGGGACTGCCTGTACAGAATACACTGAAAAACTCTGTTGTGTAACAAAATAGACAAAGGTGAATTCAAAATGGTCAAATAATTACCAGCATGCACTGGTCAAGTATTATACATGGTTTCAAATTATTGCAGTAGAATAGAGCATAAAGAAAACTGAGTTAAAGATAAAAAATTGTAACACCATGAAATGTTGAGTGGCAAACCACACTTGGAGCAGACTAAACCTCCAAGAAAGCTTTATATGTCACTAGCTGTACCCGGCACACGTTGCTGTGCCCTATTTAGAGATGCGAGAAAGTCTGAGTATGTAAGGGTTGGAATTGTTGTTAGTTATGGTGTTGTTGGGGCCCTGGCTGTGTCGTTGTGGGTTGTTCTGGTGGGTGGGATGTTGAAGTCCTGGGGAGTTGTTGGTGTGTGGTGTTGCTGGCGTTCTGCATAGCTTGTGGATATACAATGTTTTTTGTCTTTCCATCTGCTGTGTTGATGTAGAGGTTGATGCTTGGAAGTTAACTTTGGAAGTGAGTGGAGGTACTTGAAATCCCAGTATCCATGGTGTGTCCTCCTCTGAACTGCAGTCGGATGGAGTGTGGGTCATGGGGGGCATTGTGTGCCAAGTTTGGTCTTTATCGGTCTTGGTTCTGGGCCACAGTGGTCTGTGGGGAATGATGGGTTTTGAAGTAGTACAAATCCCATTATCCATGGAGGTACTTCAAGTCCCATAATCCATGGTCCACCCTCCTCCAAACTGTAGTAGAATAGGGCTCTGTGTGCCAAGGTAGGTTACTGTAAATTCAGGCCATACATAGGGGCACTGTGTGCCAAGTTAATGAAGCCTTACTGTCAATTCAGGCCATACACTATGTCCAATGAGCTGAGGCCTAGTCAGGAACAGCAAGTTAATGAAGCCTTACTGTCAATTCAGAGCGTAAACAGCATTCCATTAAGTGTGGCCTAGTCAGTTTCTTTGCTACAAACATACCTTGCTTGAGGCCTATTTCTGTTGGCAAGTTTGGTGTTTCTGCGTTGTAAGGTTTCTCTGTTTGGGACTGTTGTTCCATGACGGGAATCCCTTTATATAATAGATAACATCCAGCATGAACTCTAACTTTTAATTTTCTGCTGTTTAGATTTTTGGTACTACTTCCAAATATAACACATTCATCTTCTAGTTTCTGTTCCATACAGACATATCTTTAGTAATATTGGGTGATGGCTAAATTAATTTTAGTGTAATGACTTAAATAGAGACATAAAAAGAATGATATTGTTATGCACATATAATCCAAAGACAAGTGATGCTGAAAGTGATTGGAATATCAAATGCTATATGCCTTTTTTTAGAGGAAGAAACTGGCAAAACTATCTTTTGAGTATTGTATGCCTTTAAAAAAGATATTTATTTATTTATTTACTATACTTTTATACCGCCCCTCTCAGCTCAAAGGCGACTCAAGGTGGTGTACAATGGCACCAAATGCCCAGAAGATAAAATACATTAAAAACAATTAATAAACAACCATATAAAACAATACAATTACCAATTAAAAATATAAAATACAAATCTCAGCGTCTCATTATTAAAATCGGTTTCCGTTGCATCATCATATCATTCCGTAGGTCTCATTTAATTAATTACACTTCATCTGCAAATGCCTATTCGAAAAGCCAAGTCTTAACTTTCTTTCGAAATGTTAAGAGGGAGGGGGCCAATCTAATGTCCCCAGGAAGGTCGTTCCATAGCCGAGGGGCCACTGCTGAGAGAGCCCTGACTCTCATCCCTGCCAATCGAGTCAGTGAAGAAGGCGGGACCGAGAGCAGGGCCTCTCCAGATGATCTCAAACACCTAGATGGTTCATAGGGAGAGATGTGTTATTACAGATAAGCTCGACCAGAACCATTTAGGGCTTTAAAGGCTAAAGCCAGCACTTTGAATTGTGCCCGGTAGCAAAATGGCAGCCAATGGAGCTGGCGCAACAGAGGGGTTGTGCACTCCCTGAGTGCCGCTCCTGTTATCAACCTGGCTGCTGTCCGTTGGACCAATTGAAACTTCTGAACAGTCTTCAAAGGCAGCCCCACGTAGAGAGCGTTGCTGTAATCTATACGGGATGTAACCAGAGTGTGGACTACCATGGCCAAGTCAGACTTCCCAAGGAACGGCCGCAGCTGGCGCACAAGTTTTAACTGTGCGAATGAATGCTCCCCTGGTCACCGCCGAAACCTGGGGTTCCAGGCTGAGAGATGAGTCCAGGATCCCATGAAATTCATGGGACATGGGCTGGTAGGATACTTGAAAGCACACATATGTAAGTTTCTATAGCAGAATTTCTCAAACTGTGCTCCTCTGGAGGTTTTGGACAATTCCTAACAGATGGTAAGCTGCCTGAGATTTCTGGGAGCTGAAGTCCAAAACACCTGGAGGACCAAAAGTTGGGAACCACTGTTATAGAGTAAGCATTCCACAGGATGGAATTATGGTCATAGTTTTGGCTGACTCTGAAACAGTATTAGACTAATATAGAGATATTAAGATTATAAACAGCTTTTAGTCAGGCATGGTCCTACACTACTTCCACCATCAGGAGTAGAATAACCATTAGTATAATGGATATATAGAACATTTGCAAAGCTGTCGTTCTCAGTATTCATCAAGGTATCCTAACAAAACCATTGTCAATTACACTGAGATTCTGTTTGCTCCTGAGAGAAAAGTGAACAAGAAAAATGTTGGTTTTAATGCAAAAAGAAACATTTTTTCCAAAATGCAAGATTTTTGTGCACACAAAAAGTGTATGATTTTTTAAAAAATCCAGCATAACTGTTTCACAAAAGGTCCCATAATGCATAAAATTGTTTTTATAAAATAAAATCCTCACCCTCATTTTCATCACTCTAATACTTTTGGGGGAGGGGGAGGATTTAGTTAATTTTCATTTGGATGAAAGTGAGGGGGCAACTTTTGTTTTCCTATTCAGTAAGATGTGCTAGGAAACTTGCTTATTGTGAACTGGAAAAAATGTTTTCTGCTGTCCTGGTTTTACACTTTCACTGACAATATTTGCATATGCTGGCAAAAGCTTTGAAAGCTGTGAAAGTGATCTATAAATATTGTAAAAAGATATTATTTTAAAAATGACACATTGATTACAATGCAACACACAAAACAACTTTCTCTGGATGGGGAAATACCATTTTTAGTCAGATATAAGCATATGAAAAACTTCAGTTTGTTGCTATAGGGTTTTGTAAAATGCTTATTTTTTCAGATTTCCAGCAGTTAGGTCCATTTCAGCTATTTCTGCACATGTATGGAAATATTATTTTAAAAATCTGGGCAAAAAATTAAAGATTTTAAAAATTAGTATTCCTCCTAATGTAGTTTCCAAATATATGCTATTTCCTATATATGCCTTAGTACATTTTGTGCATCCTTTCACCAAATATAAGTGTTTTGGGCACATTGTTTTCAATGCTGAACTTGATATATATAGAGAGGGGGGGGGGGATTTGAGGGTGCAGATTAGGGGATATTTATCAAATTCAACAGCACAAAATTCTCCTTCATCCCTAACAAATGCACACAACCTGACAGTGTGGTCAACAAACAGAATGTAACCAGACCCTTATAAATGCCTCACCATTTCCATGGCTACAATGAAGTCAGAATCAGTCTTTCCATTGTAAATGCTGTAAGAGGTTATGAATTAGCAATAAACCTCTCCTATAGGCACAGTATTAACCACACAAAGACCCAGCTTCATGCTTATTTTGTGTAATTTTATACTGTTGATTTTTTCATCATTTTATGACATAACAAATACTTTAATACTAACAAGAAAATACAGACGTGCTGTCCCACTGTAACACTAACCTCTTAACCCCCCACTCTGTATCAGTAAACATAATTGTCCTGCTCCTAGTTCTGAACATTATATTAACCTTTTAAGCAGAAAGAACTCCGTAAATTTGTACTCGGTGCTTGAACTGGTCCTGGCAGGTCATGGAAACATCTCATAAAGTTTGATTACTGGAATTTAAGTTGAAATCTAATATTAATAAATAAAGGCATCATTGTTTTTGCTTTGTTTTGTAATTGTGAATTAAATATTGATTAAACCAGAAAGGAAGCATATAGTCTGTGTCCTTTTAGTTTGTTTTATACAAATATGTCATGATGATACATAAAGTATTAATGACACAATGCTCTTTGTGTGTCACCTTAGATGATTTTCTGTAAGGATTATGTACAGTGATGTCAAATCCCCTAACTGATCTGCGTACTTTACAGACTTTTCCATTAGAAAAGAAAAAGGATCCTTCTAATATGATGCCTCTGGAGCACCTAATGCTAAGGGGAACAACACACACACCCATCTTGTTCCCCTTCTAATCACTGTGATTAAAAGCCACTTTTGAGAGAATGAGACTATCACTTCTCGTGTACCTCTGTTCCATTCTAGATTTTGCTTCATGCCATCTTCAGTGACCTTGGTTCCTTTGTGCCTTCTCTACATAACTAAGAGCAGAAGAGTTATAAAGGGAGAATATAGAGCAACCTATTTAAAGCAGGAAAACTATGACCCTCTAGGCTTTTGGCCTGCAACTCTCATAATCATTCCCAATTATATGCTGGATAGGTGTGGTGAGAATGGTAGGAAAAAAAACATCTGAAAGACCACAGTTGGCCACCCATGATTTCAAAGACCTGTGTCTGTATTTATGCATTTTTCTGCTCTAAGGCAGAATGGAAAGTAAGGTAACCTAGTGGGCGGTGATCCATATATTAAGCACAATGTGTAATTTGAATTTTGCATAAGGTCCAACAGTGTTGTATTAGAAGCTGTTTTAACCAAGATGCTTGTATGCTTCTTTAGGAAAAAGTTCTGGGGATCTTGGTTGTAATACATCAGGTAATATTTAACCCATTCTCCTCTACTATTTTTCCTGGAAATCATTATCTGAAGCTGCCATTTGCCATCAGGTATAAACATTGCTGAGAGATTTTTCAAGGGAATACAACACAGGTCTCGAAACAATGGGTTCAAACTACAGGAAAGAAGATTCCACTTGAACATTAGGAAGAACTGCCTGATTGTAAGAGATGTTCAACAGTGGAACTCTCTGCCTCAGAGTGTGGCAGAAGCTCTTTCTTTGGAGGCTTTCAAACAAAGTCTGGATGGCCACCTTTCCATGGGTGCTTTGATTGCGCTTTTTTAACATGGGAGAAGGTTGGACTAGATGGCCTATGGGAGAAGGTTGGACTAGATGATCTCTATGACTCTAGGTGGGAAATAGTTCTGCCATAGTACTGTTTTTTTAAATAAAAAATTGATAGGGGAATAAGTTATAGTCTCAATATGCCAGCAAAGTAAGCTGAGTAACAAGAAAGGCAAGTACTAAGAAATCGGTGGCAGTTGGTCATTTACATGGAGGTGGTGGTGGTGCTAAGAATCTTCCCTGGCTTTTCATCTGACCCTTATAGGACTTTATCCAAGGTACCAAAACATCCTCCAAAGAGTTTCTACTGCTTGATTATCTCCTTGAATGTTTGACATAAAACTAGTTTCATTGTCCCTCTTTTAAAACTCCAACTATTCAGATTGGTCCCAAATTTGTTTGCTTACGCTTTTATTCCACCTCATCTTAAACCAAAAGACTTCAACTCAAACAAGAAATAAAGAAAGCCAGTAGAATTTTCCACAAGGAATTAAGCTAGCTTCCATAAACATGGGGTTTGAACTGTTATCCCTGAAACAGAAGCATTTTTCAACTGTATCTATTTTTTTGGAGATTAGTCAGAGCATTTCCTCCTTATTAAAGAGTTTGTTGTTCTGTAACTGCCTTTCTGGCATTCAAGATAACAAGCATCACTCCATCAGGAAAGTGACATAAAGACCGTGGTGGTGTCAATCCATATCAGTCACACAGAGGAGGCAGGAGGTGACTCAGAGATGAAATCTAGCCACTCATCCTCTTTATACTTCTATTAAGGGCATATGCAAGAAAGGGAGTTAGCTCAGATTTTCAAGATAATGCCAGGTTATTGAATATTTCTGCACATTAGGTACAACCCAAGTTTTGGCAAAAGCAAGACAAGAGGGAGTAAAAAGTATTAATTTTGCACCTGTCTGATAGAAGTATTTAATTTTAAGCAAGCTCTTTCATATACAAATCTTAGAAGTGAAAGCCATTAATTCCTTTTGGAAAGTTTATCTCTTATTAGGTAGAAGTTAACTGTTCAAAGAGCAGTCTTGTATGTTATTCCTTCTCAAGTAGAGACACTTGACAATCCTGTCTTCAATATTCCCATCTACATGTTGCCCTATGGCACAACTGTCATATTCTTGCATTATCATTTATATATCATTCTTGTGTCCCGTCCCCCCCCCCCCCCCGGCCCGGGCAGTGTCTCAACTTACAAATATTCAAGGCCAAATACTTAACAGTGCAACATGTCTTTTTGGTCACACGTGGGAATGTATGTAATATCCCATTTCTAAACTACCCAAGATTTTCAATAAAGGTGGGCATACTTTATCCAAAATGCTTGGAATCAGAAGCATTCTTGGCTTTGGTTTTTTTCCGGATTTTGTAATACCTATGTTTGCATACTGTCTTGGATTATATCTAAATACAAAATGTATTTATGTTTCATATCCACTTTATATGCATTGCCTAATGGTAATTTTATACAATATTTTTAATAATGTTGTGTTTGAAACAAAGTTTGTGCACACTGAACCATCAGAAAGCAAGGTATCACCATGTCAGCCACCCATGTGGATAATTTTGGATTTCAGAGTATTTTGGATTTTGGATAAGAGATGCTCAACCAGTATATGTCAATATATAACCTGAATAGGCTGCCTTCTCCAATGCTTCAGGTCTGTATGACTAGAATCCTCATAATCCACAGCACTAGCACATTTGTGTGCACAGTCTGTCATGATGGGAACTGCTGTTTAGCACAGATAAAAGAGGAAGGCATTGAATACTGAATTAAAGTATAGAAGTATTATCAGATTCAATAAACATTCCTAAGGAACCTGCTATTTAAAGCCCCCAAAAGCTTCAAAGAGCTATGGCAATTGCTTTTTAGAAACAACTTCTGCAACAAAACAAAGCAAAAACAAAAAACACATAGAAGCTAAAAGGAAAGGTTTGCAAATTTATCATATTGCTTTTATTTCAGCAAATGGTAGTGTTTCTGTATACACACTTGTCTTCTTAATTGTATTTACTATGTCTTCTTTACAATTAATTGCAACTAAGATCTCAAAAAACTCAAGTTATGATATAATGGTGTTCCAATTTATTTGGGAGTAAATCCCATTAAACTTAGTGGGACTGAACTGCAGGTGTCATCAGGTGTGGGACTGTAGTGTTGAAGGTTTCTTTTTAAAACCCTGATCTGGCTTGGAATGAGATATTTTTTCTTTTTAATTTGTTTTCATAAGCTTCTTATCACATTACATTAAAGAGAATGGAATAACAGTGAGAGCCTCTTTTTCAAATTTGAGACCGAAAGCAGACAGATTAGTATGAAGCAAACAATGTCTCATATCACTTCTAAATTTGCTGTGGTCTGTCATTTTATATCATGTTTGTAAAGAAAACATGCAAATTCCCTTGTCGTCAACGAAAAGAGGTCTAAAAAAATAGTCTGCTGTCGCCTGACTTCATTTGTTTAGTACATTCTGAAACTTTTGTATGAAAATTTCATTTCTGTCAACAATAGTATGCAGCCTCCTGTACAAATAAAGCCTATGCAAAACATCTTTAACATCAGTTTAATCTCACCCAGTGTGAAGATAATGTTTGAAATTCTTATATTCAACAACAAAATAAACAAGTTTTGACAGAATTTGATTTCTATCACCCATCCCTACCTATACCCCCCATCGACTAATTTGTAAACCTCAGAAAGCAATCTGAGGAACAAGAATGATTGTTTTTTAAAAAATTAATTTTGAAAGCAGGGATAAAAAGCATGTACACAGAGCTGCATTTCTAATTTAGATTCTGATCATAATATATCTCCAGACTAAGCACATCATCATATTTACCTTAGGAAGTATGCTATGACACTTCCATTCCACCTACAAGTCAGATGAGCATGCCAGCCATCAGATGATGCAGAGGAGCTTCCTGTGGAAGCTCCTCCTGTAATCTGACTAGAAGTATCATTCAACACTGCATTCTCACCATGGGAGGTTTTTCTGCCACCTGAGCGATGCTCCCGCATGTGATGGGGGAGCGTCGCTGCGAGGAAGCAGTGTGCGGGGCGATGCATTCACCCCAACTGCTCTCCATTTCCATGGGTAAGTTTTGCTAACATGATGAAATCCTAAAACAAGAGAGCAGACAAAGCAAACTATTTATAGTTATGTAAATATGTAAAGTAGTCAGGAGAAGGAATATCAACCACTATATAATTGTACACCCTCCAAGTGTCCATTTTTTTCATTCCATTTTTTCATCTGCTTTAAAATGTCCTGAATTATATCTTCTCTCACTTTTCCTCACTGTCATCAGCTTACCTCAGGTGCTGCAACATGAGTTCAAAGTAGAAAAGTAGTTTTCCTTCAACTAATTCGACAGAGGGAAAGGAGAGGATGGAAGCTTCCGTTTCAGAAGGTTTGAGCAAAAGCAAAGCATCTTCATGCAGCTTCTCCTAGCTTATCTCTTCTTCCCCATTAATTACTTTATCATCTTGACAATACTGTGATATTGTTTGCCCACACTTGCTCAAGTGTTCATTTGTAAAATCCACATCACACTCCCTCATCCAAAAAGCTACACAGGATACTTCTTAGCCTGAGGATATGGTCTCCCACCCCTGCAGCATGTCTTCTCTTTGATCTTGCAGCACCATGTGAATGAAGAATCAGCCATGTACTATTTAAGACTTATAGTCAGCAATAAGCAAAGATGGAACCGCTAGAGGTTAAGCTTTCCCAGGCATCTGACAGTTTCATTCAACCAAGACTCTTAGTTTTAGCAATTCACTTAGTGTCCTGGAAGTTATATGTGATTCCAATTCCCTCAACTTGCCAAAACAAAACTGGTAGCAACCTTGCCTGATTTGAATTGTTTTGATTTTACTGTGATTCAACTTATCTAAACCTGCTAGGACCTGACTCACTGACTTTCACCCAGATCTGTCTCTCTGTCATCACAGTCTTCAAGTCTCAAGATACACAAGAGCTATCAGATTCAAAAGCATATATAGTACAGCACTGTGTTCTCACAGTGGACAACCAGAGAATCATAGAACACCACAAGTAAAGATAAGTAGCAGTAGTAATATTTATTGTATCACAAACCAAGAAATATATTACCACTACCATCCTTTCTCCTGTTAGCATCTGATCACACTCCCTAGAAACTGGCATTCAGAAATATGTCATCTCTGGTAATTGAAGTAATATGAAGTTATCATGAATATCAGTGAATGACACCTCAGTGAATTAATCTGGAGTAAACCAAAATATCCTAGTTTGCTCCAGATTAACTGAACACCTGGATCTTTACAGGTGAAGGCCCTGTGGGGATTGACTCCTGGGACTGCTTTCACAGCCTCAAAAAGCCCAAAAGAGAGGGATGGCATCCACCCCCTCCCTTGCCAGCCCCCCATTAGCTCTCCCCCCCTAATTTACTTGAAGGGTCTGCTGGCAGTACAAACCCTTCTGGAGAGCTCTCCTGATGTGTAAAAGTGAATGAAAACTCCCCCCCCCCCCCCACAATTCCAGATGCATCATTTTTGCACATCAGAAGAATTCTCCAGAGAGTTCTTTAGGTAAGTGGGGGGGGGGGATGGGGGCTGGGAGTAGCTGGATGCCTCCAGGGAAAGGATAGGGTTTGGGTTCAGGGTGGGGTGGGGTCTAAATCCTGAGAGGAACTGGGATTTAATATCCCCGTTCCTCCTGGGAATTAGTCAAATGTAGAAGGGCCCGGAGATCTTCATCTGTCATGATTCTGTTTAATCCCCATTAAAGTCGCCCACTTTGGTGGCCATCTCTATATTCTGTGCAAGTTAATTTCATAGTGTGATTACATGCTGTGTGAAGAATTGCTTCTTCTACCTGTTCTGAATCATCTGGGCAGAAATTAAGATTGTGACAATAGTGTTACCATTGTGACTATATACATTTAACCTGTAATCTATTTTAAATTGCCACTTGTTGTGTAGTTTATCCTCTTTTAACTATTTATGTAAGTCGCCCAGAGCACTTTGGTGAAGGGCGACTAATGAAATAATAAAATGAATGAATGAATGAATGAATGAATGAATGGAGAACAACATCTAGTTATGGATGAGAACAGCATTTAGAATGAGCAAATTGCCACAATCTCTCCCCCCTCCCGCCCCGCCTCCTGGACGAACATACTTTTCTGGGCATCAGAATGGGGGGGGGGGGGAGGAAGTTCAGTCTGCTGGTGCTGGAGAATGAGTGAATAACAATTTTCATCAGGTTGGTTGGGCATGGAGCAGTCTACAAGAGTTACTTTAGGGTGCATCTACACTATAAAATTAACAGTTCGATACCACTTTAATTGTCATAGCTCAATGCTATGGGTTCATGGGAGCTGCCTTCCACCTTCTCTGCCAAAGAGTGCTGGCGCCTCACCAAATTACACATCCCACATCCCACAATTTCATAGAATTGTTCCATGGCAGTGAAAGTGGTGTCAAACTGCATTTATTCTACAGTGCAGATGTAACCTTAGGGAACTGATTTAGACCATTCTTTCCAATCATGGTGCACTAAAGGTTAAAATAAAACAGACACTACAAAGTATTCCTGGCATTGAGAGGACCCATATGCATTTACTCTCCCATATTATTAATTGTAAATATGTTTATGGTTTGATAGACATATTTTTCAGAAGCATTTTACAAAAAATTGTCTTTCAGCTAATGTTTAAACATCTAACTCCTCTCTCTTTTTAGGATCAGTCTGTTTGCTTTCTCCTATACTGTCTAAAATTATATAATTGTCAGTTTCCACTGTAACATAACCCTAGTTACAATTGAAATGCAAGATGTAATCTGGCCAAGCTATTTGGAATCACTTCTAAAAATGTAAAAGCTCACATTCTTCCAAAGGAATGAATCAGTACGATAAAAATGTCTAAAAGAAGAGCTTAATCTGTTCATATGAGAACCTGTCAGTAGAGCATTCACTAGCACTGTAAGATTAAACCATCTTCATAAATTGTCATTAGAAGGAAGAGCAACGAGCAACCTATTCAGTTAAGATATCAGCTTTCTGTTAGAGTGCAGTTGAAACTTTCTTTTTGCATGGGCAGGGGGAAGATATACTGAGCCATTTTTCTTTTAAAACACATTTTGCTTCTCAGTCACTGTGCATTGTAACTGAAACAAATTACTAATGTTAGTTTGTACTTTCTTGTTTGATGTGAATGCAAGATCATGTTCACATGAGCATTAGGCTAATGAAAGCCAGCATGGTGTAGTCTTTTGGGAGCAGGACTATGAGTGTGAATATAATGGTTCAAATCCTCATTTGGCCACGAAACCCACTGCTTGATCTCAGGCAAGTCACACATCCTCAGCTTCAGAGAAAGAGGAAAATTATTTACCTCATTTTATACCCTTAGGGTGATTGCAAGTTATTTATTTATTGTTTCAGCTTAATAGACCGCCCTATCCGAAGCTCAGGGCGGTTTACAGCACGCAAACAGAACCAATTAAAACACATAAAAAGTGACATTATAAAACAATTAAAACAGTTAAAACAGTTTAAAAGTTAAAAGTCCCGTCCCTCCAACAATTTGTTGTTGTTGAAGGTACAACAACAACAAATGATTAATCTTTCAGCCACCAAGGTGTTGAAGTTTGAGTGTTGGACCAGGACTCCAGAAAATTAGGGATTGAATATATAGCAATACCACAGCTGAATTAGGATATTGTAAAACTATTTTCCGGTGACATTAGTTGACTTGTGAAGATATACCCCCTGCTGAATTCCAGACTAAGGCTTCAATCTGGAGCATATTCATATGTACCCTATGTACACATTATAAATCTAGAAATTTTGCTTTAAAAAATCAACCCCCAAAAACAGGGTCAAAATTATCTACAGGTCAATGTAAATATTGTTCCTGAATGCTTATTTTAAAAAACCCTTAGCTCTGAGTAGAATGCCAAAAGGCAAGAGCTTTCTAACCACTGTAGCATTACTTTTGGCTTTTTTAATGCATGGGAGGATAAACTCTGGCAGTGGCTCAGATTCTGGGGCAGGATTGGTGTTCTCCACATTATAACCCTCTACTTATCCACTGTCATGTCAAAATCCAATCTCATTTTGCTTCCTTGCCTGAAGCCACTACAATTCACATTTCTGTTTTGTTTGTTTGTTTACTTTTATTTACATAACAATTTGTCTTTTAGATATAAAATGGAGAAATACTGAGAAAAAAGAAAACTTATTTTAAACTGCACTCTGTATTTCCCATCTGATTAGTCACTTAATAAGTTTGCAAAGCTATCATCTTGTTACATCTTTAAAATATGCATGTCATTGAAATGATCTGGCAGATGTTTGTTGATTGGGAGGTATTTTGAAGGGATATATTCTAGGAAGAAAAGCAGGACAAGTTATCAAAATAGTAGGCCTGTTTTCGAACGGAAAAATGCGTTTCGGAAGTCAATTTGGATATTGGTTTTGTTCTGGCTTCGGATGTGAACCACTTCCGATTTTTTTAGTGATGTTATCGAAATGGAATGGGATGTATTCCAATATTCGGAAGTATTCAGAAATAGTGTCCGCGATTGCACAATGCGTGAAAATCAGCAGAAGGGAGAGTCAAAACTATGGGGAATCCCTTTTCCATCCGTTTTTGACCTCTATTAATGATAAAACTAGCCAATGATACAAAATATTAAGCACTGTTAACACATTAATAAACAATTTAAAAAATGGGACATAAAATTGGCGTCACTACCAATGACATTCGAGCTCTTTCCGAGAATGGCGACGGAGCTCTCGGAATGGCAAATCCACTTCCTGTTTGGGACGCTGTGCTCGATATCGCTTCAATTATCGGAAGACTGAAAAAAACATCCGAAAATCGGATGTATCAGATTATCGGAAATAGGCCTACAAAATAGGTTGGAAGAAATTCTTCTTGCCAAGCAGGAAGGGCCATCTACCAACCCCCATCACTCTCTGCCATCATGCTGATACCTTGCTTTTAGGATCTATCAGCATGAGATACCTCTGCCGATAGATCCTAAAAGCCCACCATCCTCGAACTACAGCAAAGAGAACCACAGAAAAAGCCCAGCTCTTTGGAAAAACCAACTCAATATGTCACTAAAAAGGTATTTATTTCCTTATTGAGGAAAAGCTTTCTAAACATCTCTTGTTGATCACTCACTTTTTAGACCTGCATCATTTCATGACAGAGTAATGTTATTTTTATTGTGCTGTTATTACTAGACATTTTATTTGATGTTATTGTCTTGTTTATATGTATTTTTCCTCCACTGTAATTCGTTTGGGCTTGGCCTCATGTTAGCCACCCCGAATCCCTTCAAGGAGACGATGGCAGGATATAAATAAGGTATTATTAGTATATTATATTATAATTCAGTTTTACTAGCAAACTAAAAGTTAAGCCAACTCCTTATAAGACATATACATAATAGTAATAATGATATGTATGGGACACACAACATATCTCATGAAAATATTTAACAGACTCTGAGATTACATTCACGTGACACACTTACATGCTTCTGAACATAAAAACAGACATTTCCTTATATGTTCTCATTTTGAGGATTCCTGTTTATAATGATATGTATCAGAGACAGTCCAATAAAAATGTTCAAATCTGAAATGTAGAAACTGTCTTGCCACAAGGAATTGTTAATTATAATTACCACAAGCTATGAAATCTGCTGCAAAGGAGGGCCTACTTGGCAGCAGCTGTGAAAACTGAACCAAGCTATTTGAGGATTAATCTACTGCTGAATGTAGTCTTACAAGTGCAGCTTTGCAAATGAAGATAAAAGCAAGTAATGTTGTTCAGCTACAAATCATTTCAGATAAAAAGGGGGAAATCAGGGGAAAGTCTCATAAGCCATCAAAAAGGCAAATTATAATAATAAGGGATGACAATTAGAGCCCTTATAGTACAACTATCAAAGGTCAGAAGATGTCTCCCTTGATTATAATTTTAGTTTACAATGAGGTACAAGCATTTTTGTTGTAGGCTGAGCAAAAAATGAAACCCAAGCATCTTAAAGGTAGATCTGAATATATTTAGGAGATTATAATCCAAATCAAGCATAAAGCTCAATTTCAGCATTCGTTAACTGCTTGTATTATTACAAAGGCAAGCAAATGTGGAGGTAAAGCTGCTTTGGAAATGATTCTTATCTGATTCCACCACATCTTTCTTCATGTTTCAATCACTGAACAGCTGCTGTTCTTCCACTGAGAAATTAGGCACTGACAGCACAGAAAGAAGAAGGCTTTTAAACCCATCCCTCTCGACCCCCGACCTCCCCCTCACAAGCCATTATTGTGAGAATCATTTATCTGAAGTTACATTCCATGCTAAGAAATGTGTGCACCCATCCTTTTTATTGGTAACCTTCTCTCTCAATATCAGGCAGCATCCATTCCAACAGAGCACAAATGACTGAGCTTTTTTGCATGGGCACACAAACAGGTATACATATATGTGGACATGCTGAACATAGAACAATTTAGGACCCATCTACATGGTCACCTAAATCCGGAGCCAGTCTGGAGCACTCCTGCTTCAGACCCCTGGATTCTGTAGCGGTGTTTACACACTGTGCTTATTTATTATTTCGACTTATATACCACCCTTCCCGAAAACACTCAGGGTGGTTCACAGCAATGAACAACAAAACACAACATACTTGAAAATATAATAAAAACAGATTATGACCAGGGTAGGGGTTACAGCTTAGAGATTGAATGCCTGATGGACAGAAGCTCACCTTGAGAGAGCATCTGTCCATCACTGGACACATTTGCTGATATCAGCAAAGGTGGCTGCATGACCTGGGGAAAGGAGGCACCTACCAATGACCATGAGTTCCCCAGAGCTATGTGACTGCTGCTGCAATAACAAACAATGGAAACAGTAAGTGCCATCTAATTTTTCCTGAACCACAGAGTACAGGCAAAGAGGGATGACTGCACTAGTGCATGTGAATAGATGGACCAGTTCAAAATAACAGCAACCCAGGTATTCACACCAATCCCAAAGAGTGTGGCTACTCCAAAGTATTCCTCTACTTCTGCTAGTATGGGGTAAAATGGGGTTAACTGGTTTTCCTCCACATTAGGGGCTGGAAGTCTCTGAATATCACGTGGGTGTCCAGGAGTGACTTCTGGCCTATGAGTCACGGTTTGGGGCCCATGTAGACAGGCCCGCAGAGGCATGGTGTGCACACAGTAAAATGTCCTTACAATACAAATGGGCACCTTCAAATCTTGGGCCCATTCACATAAAAAGAACAATTGCAACATATTCATTTATATCCTGTTGCTCCACCGATATTGGGACTCAATGAAGTTTGCAATAGTTAAGACAATAAGTGAAAACACCTAAAAGTCATTAATAAAAAATACACTATGTTACTATTAAAATATTGTTAATTTTCCCATAACATTAATATCAATTAAAGTGAACCCATTGATTTTTTAAAAAAACCTGTTAAGATCAGCAAACAGCGCATTCTTAAAAGATCTGGCAATCTATTTGTAAAGGCCTCTTGAAAACGGCCAACAGCAACCACATTGTCTGTAGCTTTAAACAGTTCTTCCTCTGTGTATGAGGCAGGGCATTGTGGGTAAGCATACAGATGCTGAGTTGTTTGTTCTGCTCCACAGTCACACAAGGTGGAAGATTCTTCTGGGTAGTGCAATTTTTCCAGGTTGTCTTTTGATTTGCCCACTCCACTTCTGAGTCTATTCAGGGACCCATTCTTGGTTTATCCCTGAAGACAGACCCTCATGGGGGGGGGGGGCATCCATTTGATATTTCCTGGTTTGGCTTCCCAGAGGGATGGTCTTCCTAATGATGGGGGAGCATTAAGAGGAGCGGTGGTCCTCATGAATCTTTTCCTTGATTTGAGTCTACTGGGAGCCTTATTTCGCTCACAGTGAGCACCAACTTCCCGTAGCACCTTGGGGGCAAGCCAGCTAGTTTATAGAGTCTGTTAACAGGTGTAGGTTTAAGACATCCTGTGATTATTCTGCATGTTTTGTTCAGTACTATATTCACCTGCTTTGTGTTTGTGCCAAACAGGGCAAGCATACTCAACAGTTGAGTAAGACAAGGCCAGGGTCGATGTTCATATTAATTATGGGTCTGCCCCCCATGCGCTACCAGTAAGTTTCCGCAGGATGTTATTGCTTTGTGTTCATACAGTGTTTCCTAAAGGTGATACCAAGATATTTAGGATGGAAACAGTATTCAAGCTCTTGGCCTTCCCAGGTAACTTTCAATTTTCTGTTAGCTTCACAATTACATAGGTGGAAAGCGCACTGTCTTGGCAGGGTTAGGCTTCAGGTGGTTAATTTTGTAATAGCTGAGTAAGTTGTTTTTTGACTGTTTCAAAGTCTTTTGCTTGTGTTGTTAGGCCAAGGTCATCAGCATATACTGTATAAAGAGCTTTGTGAGTGGTGGTTGAAGCTGATCTTAGTAAAAATGTTAAACGGGGTTGTTGCAAGAAAGCTATCTTGGGGTAAACCATTCTTTTGCCTCCTCTATCTACTTTTCATGCCTTGAAACTCCACAAAGAAGCTGCGGTTTTCTAGGAGGATCTGGACAGTTTTTGTAAAATCATAGTCCGGACAATATGGTAGACTTTATGCAGCAATTTTTTTATTTTTCTTTAAAAAAGGAGAATGAAATGGATCTAAATAATTTATCTCATTCAGGAACTTGGAGCTGAGACATTTCTGGTGAATCCTAATTGCTTTAACTAGCCCTACCTGCAAAAGAAGAGACTCTTGAGTAACACCCTGAAGGAGCATTCCTTGAAGCCACAGTCCACTGAGCTTGACTTCTCTTTTTATTAATGCATGTCAGCAATGTCATATTGCTGGCTCATGATAAAGGAAGTAAATATGTATAAGAGTTCATGGTTATAGTTTTAGGATCGCATTCCCAAATATATCCACCTTATAATGCAAGGTACTTTTAAATATAAATAGTGACAAATCATAGGACCATTCCTATCTAGAAAAAGAAAAAACATGGTGTAAGATTTATTTGCTTTTTGTATTGAGAAAAGTGCTTTGTATTATGTTCAGATTCTAAGTACTGTAATGTGTTATTTGCAAAAGATGATTGGCAGAAAACAAAATATATTATAAAAACATTTTGCTTCTATACATGTTTCTTCTTCGAGGGCTCTGTGAATGCACACTTATGAAGTTTGAGCGCCAGCGCGGGCTTCCAATGGAAACTTTCCCAGTTTGAAAAGTTTTGGCGGTAGTTCCGTCCAGCCGGCCCGGAGGGCATAAAAGGCGCCTCCATACGCGCCCACCCCATTCCTTTGTTTTCCGCCACTTGGGCAACATCGGAAATTCGGCTGGTTGTGTGAGCATAGTATGTCCACAACCAGGTTCAAGTGTTTATCCTGCGGTGGCAAGATCCCGGACTGCGACGGTCACTCGAAGTGCCTTCGGTGTCTCGGAGAGGGGCATGTTGTTCCTGTCTGCCGACACTGCCAGGCCTTCTCATCGCACACCAGAAGAGCGAGAGCCCGGAGGCTTCAGGCCTACCTGACGGAGCGTGCTCTCTACCCTCCAGAGATGGTGACGGCTGTCCCATCTACCTCCTTGGAGACCGGGGCGTCTGATCCGGCCCCCACCGTGTCGACCGCTCACCCGGCTGGGAAGAAGCGTCCACGGAAGGAGAAGGGCACGAAGTCTGTCTCTTCGAAGACTTCGGCGCCGAAGAGGCCCTGCACCGTGATGACGGAGACGGTTCAGCTGCCTCCACCACGCCGGTCGCCGGCGAGTTCAATGGCGTCGGGCCTCTCCCAGAGGTCGGCCATTTCGAGAACTCCCTCCAACAGAGCTATGGAGATAGCTTTCCTGAGGTCGAGTGAAGAAGCCCGTAGAGCCCAGACCAGAGGCCTGGTTCCTCGAGACCCCCGTCTCCGAAGAGACGCAGGACTCTGACGTCATCTTCGTCGGCGTCGTGCCCTGATTCCCCACCTGCCCCTGTTCTCGCTGTGGAGACAGGGGTAGAGCAGCAGACTATCTCGCCGGGAGACTCGGTACAGACAGTCATCAGAGTTCCCCTGGCTCAGCCCTCGGTTCGTCAACTCTTCGTGACGTCTCCCGAGAAGGGCAGGCAGACAACACGGCTCGCCATGGCCCCAGCTTCAAAGAAGCCTCCCCCTGCATCGACGGTGGTGACCGCAGTCCCATCTACGTCGAGAACAGCACCGGCGGCATCACTTCCGGAGGGACCGGAAGTGGTTCGAACACTGTCGGAGGAAGAGGTCGAGGAAGGCGACGCCCCGCAATCGGTAATGTCGGGGTCCATCTTGTCGGTCGCCATGGACCGGACACCCTCCCACAGAGGCTGTGAGCTGGAACCATCCTCGTCACCGACGGACTCCGCAAGAGCCTTCGGTGAACAAGTGGGTCGGATGGCAAGAGCTTTGGGCATACAGACGTATGTGCCCAGAAGATCCAGCACCTGCCCCGTCTTCAGCAGAGTACAGGTCGAGGACTCTGCCCAGCCACATCTTCCCATGCTGGAACCCCTGGAAGAGGTGGTGAAGGCATCGTGGAAGACCCCCGTCATCCATTCCACCCATGTCAGGGCGTATCGAGGCGTGGTACAAGATCGACGAGAGGGAGAAGGAGTGGCTGCACGATCATCCGACACCCAACTCGATGATCGTTACCTCCTCCCAGTCCTCAGGCAGGGAGTCCACAGCCCCCTCTGACCAAGAGGGAAAGAGGTTCGACACGGTCGGCAGCTGGACTTCTTCTGACGAAGATGGCCAACTACGGGGCGTGCATGGGAGCCTACCACCAGATCCTCTGGGAAAGGGCCCAACCCTTTTTCCAGGATCTCTCCCAGGAACAACAGGCTGCACTGACCTCCATCTCTCAAGAGGCTCAGGCGCTAGCACACCACCAGATCCTGATGTCCCGCCACACTGGGGACACCTCAGGAAAGCTGCTGGCCCACGGTGTCGCCATCAGGAGACACGCATGGCTGAAGTCGTCGGGGTTGTCCTCCAATTCCCGGAAGGTCATCGAGGATCTGCCGTTCGATGCCCAGGGACTCTTCTTTGCGGGCACGGACCACAAGCTGAAGGCCAATCATGACTTCAAGGTCCTGACGGCCAAGTTGGATCGACCACCGGCGCAACCCAGAACCCGGTACTACCAACGGGCGAAGTTCCAGCCCAGGTCACAGTACCGCCAGTCCCCACGACCATACTCGGCCCCACAGCAGCAGCAACAGCAGCAGCCGAGACAGCAGCAGCAGCAGCACAACAACCGCCCCCGCCACGGCAACAAGTCGAGGCCAAGTCAGAACACGGGAACGGACAGTCGAGCGCCGTGTTTGACGGGGCAAAGGACGACACCGTCTCCTCGCTAGGTACCGCTGCCACCATCATGCCTCCTCCCAGCCCTCGACCTCCACCAGCTCATCCGCCATTCGGAGACTGCCTGACCCGCTTCATCGGTGCTTGGCGACGCATCACCTCAGATGCATGGGTGCTCCGGATTGTCGAAGACGGCTATGCCTTGAATTCGACGAGAGCTCCCGCCAACGGGGTTCATCGTCGAGACGGAGCCGTCCGAGGTGATCTTGAGGGAGGTCGACAGCTTGCTTCAAAAGGGAGCAATATCACCGCTTCCTCAGGGCAAGGAGAGAGAGGCATTCTTCTCACGATACTTCACCATGCCAAAGCCAGACGGTACCCTGCGACCCATCTTGGACCTCAGAGACTTAAACGCGTACATTTTGCCGAGGAAATTCAGGATGGTGTCAGTGTCGTCCATTCTTCCACTTCTACGGGCAGGTGACCACTTCGCCTCGATCGACCTCCGGGACGCGTACTTCCACATCTCGATCAGACGTGCCCATCGACGCTTCCTGAGCTTCAAGGTGGCCGGAAGGGCGTACCATTTCAACGTCCTTCCCTTCGGCCTCGGGACGGCTCCTTGAACATTCTCCAAGTGCATGTCGGTCGTGGCTGCACACTTGAGAAGGGAGAAAATCCGGATTTTTCCTTACCTGGACGACTGGCTGCTGGCGGCTCAGTCCCCGGAACTGCTGCAACAACAGGTCACAGCGACACTTCAACTACTCTCGTCGTTAGGCCTACGCCTCAACGAGGAAAGTTGCAGCTTGTCCCGTCCACGACCATAAAGTTCATCGGGACGATGTTCGACTCCGTCGATCAGCTTGCCTATCTGCCAGAGGTCAGATTTCAGGCGCCGACACGAAGTGAACATCTGCACCCGGCCTTCCATCACGGCATAAGCAGGTTCAAGTCACACTGGGTCATATGGCATCCACGGTGGCCGTCACTCTACTAGCGAGACTACGCTTCAGGCCGCTACAACGTTGGTTTCTGGACCATTTCGACCCAGTCAAAGAGCACCACTCGAAGAGGCTCTCCCTCCCGGAGAAAGTCAAGGACTCCCTCCAGTGGTGGACTTCCAGCACCAACGTTTGCATAGGGGTACCATTCCACATGGTGACCCCATCCATCACGGTAACGACCGATGTGTCTCTACTGGCCTGGGGAGGCCACACAGAGCGCCTGTCGATCAATGGCCAATGGTCGGCAGTAGAGAGGCTCCACCACATCAACTACCTCGAGCTCCTGGCCATAGTCAAGACTCTTCGGGCATTCACCCCTCTAGTCAGGGGACACGTAGTACTGGTCAGAACAGACAACATAGTGGCCATGTACTACGTCAACAAACAGGGCAGAACAGGCTCGAGAAGACTCCTCGCCCTAGCCCAGAGCCTGTGGGAGTGGTGTGTTCGTCACCAGGTGACCCCCAGGGCCATCCATCTCCCGGGAGTCGAGAACTTGGAGGCGGACTCACTCAGCAGAACCAGCTGGTCGTCCCACGAATGGATGCTGCATCCGGAGGAACTCCACCGTGTCTTTCAACAATGGGGTTTCCCAGACGCAGATCTCTTCGCATCGCCGGAAAACAGCCAACTGCCAGTTTTCGGTGCCCGGCTTGCCCTGGATGCTCACCGGGGATACCTCAGGGACGCACTCCTGCTCGATTGACGTCGGGATTCTTTTACCTCTTCCCGCCGTTCCGCTTCTTCTCCGCATCATCGAGAAGATCCAGCTCTCGGGACCGACTGTATCCTCATCGCTCCCTACTGGCCGAGGCAGGTCTGGTTCCCAACCTTGCTACACTTGACCAGGGAATTACATACATCTCCTCGCTGACCAGATCTTCTGACTCGGGAGAAGGGGTTGCTGCTACACCCGAACCTTCCATCCCTGCACTTGACGGCATGGAGAATCTCCCGGTGCCGGACGTCTCACCGGCCGTAGCGGCAATCTTGGCTGCGGCGCACAAACCGGCAACATCGAAGGCTTACTCGGCTTGCCTCGCCCGCTTCGCCAAGTTCCAGACCGCCCGTTCCAGCACCGTCTTCCCACTCTCGGTTCCGGCGGTCCTTGACTTCCTCGCCGGACTGGTCGACAGAGGGCTGTCTATGTCCTCAGTGAAGACCCACCTGGCGGCGCTCACATGGCAGAGTCAGCAAAGGGGTGGCCCTTCGTTGTTCCAGTACCCGATGGTCAAGAGATTCCTGAGAGGGGTCAACAACACCCGCCCTCCCGTGCATCCACCGACGCCCGGCTGGAACCTAGACTTGGTGCTGTCCTGCCTTGCGGCCCCACCGTTCGAGCCGTTGTCGTCCATCGACCGACGCCTCCTTTCTTGGAAGGTGGCTTTCCTGGTCGCCATTGCTTCAGCGCGTCGACCCTCCGAGCTGATGGCGCTGCGTGTGGACAAGCCCTACCTGCTATTCCTAGTGGACAGGGCCATCTTATGGACGGACATCACCTTCCTCCCTAAGGTGGTGTCCCCATTCCATGTAAATACTGACATTGTGCTTCCAGACCTGGTTCCCTCTCCGTCTGTGGGGAACGAGTCAACCCTCAGAGCCCTCAATGTGAGAAGAGCCCTCTGGGTCTACATGAGCAAGTCTGCAGGCTATCGACGGTCGACCAGACTCTTCGTCTCTTACGCCGCCGACAAGCTGGGCTTGCCGGTGTCATCTCAGAGGCTGTCAAATTGGGTGGCTTCCCTGGTTGAGTTGTGCTATCAGATAGCCCATCAACCGTGTCCCCCTAGAGTTAAGGGCCGCTCAACTAGGGCAGTGGCCACGTTGACGGCCTTCCTCCAGGATTCCTCTGGATTCAATATTTAGGGCGGCCATCTGGGCCAACCCCTCCACCTTCACTTCCCACTACCGGGTAGACACCCTATTTGAAGGAAGCAGCCTTTTGGTCGAGCAGTCCTCACTCCCAAGGGCCTTCAGGGATAGTTTCTAACAGGCTATACCCTGTGTTTTCCCTCTATGTAACGTATAGATCGACAGTTCCTGAGTCGATCAGACCTCTCTACTTCTTAGGGAGGCTAAGTGTTTACCGTGCCCCGGCTCCCGGGGTCACAGTCTACCGGTTAAAGCGCGCTTTACCTAAGAGTTCTTAGTGTTCTATGTTGCACCTTTTTGTGCACTAATACTGTGAGGCCTGCGTGCCTGACATGAATGGTGCTTGTTGCACTTATTGTTGTGAGGCCTGTGTGCCTGACATGAATGGTGCTTGTTGCACTTTATGATGTGAGGCCTGTGTGCCTGACATGAATGGTGCTTGTTGCACTATGTTTACAAGTGGGAGCATGCCTTCCACTCTTATTTATTACACTGTTGATAATGTTATTTATTCATATTGCTGGTTGCAATAAACCTGTTCGGTTTTTCAAAATTTGGCTGGTTTGTTCGCACCTCCTTTACCTTAGCTCGGTAAGTCTTCATAAGTGTGCATTCACAGAGCCCTCGAAGAAGAATGGTAGGTTACATACCTGTGACCATCTTTCTTTGAGTGGAGCTCTGTGAATCCACACGAACCCGCCCGGCCGTCCCTCTATCTCAAACCACCCTTTCCTAGTTGCACTCGTGGCGAGGAATGGGGTGTGGCGCGCATGGAGCGCCTTTTATGCCCTCCGGGCCGGCTGGTCGGAGCTACCGCCAAAACTTTTCAAACTGGGAAATTTTCCGTTGGAAGCCCGCGCTGGCGCGCAAACTTCATAAGTGTGGATTCACAGAGCTCCACTCGAAGAAAGATGGTCACAGGTATGTAACCTACCATTCTAGTTGTTGATTCTTCTTCCTTACCAATCCAACTTTACAATGAAGCCTGATTTTTAACATCAAGATACCTTTTAATACAATTTCTGATGGATCACATGAGCTACACTTCAGTCAGGAGTGTAATCTTCACTTGCATATTATCAAACTGCTAGTAGGCAATCTCACCAAGTGTAATGTTTTAAGAGCCCACAGCCTGGAAAAATGTGGGAAGAAAATTGAAAATACATGAGTGAGAGGAAACACTTCCTGTCTATCGGAAAACCAGTGTCTGTCATTCTTACTTTGTGCAAGTCAAGTTTAAACATTTTACAATTGTCCCTAATTGCTGTAACAGTCGAGACCATATGCAAAAGCACCAGCTGCTAAACTGCTTATATGGCCATCAATGTAAAAAGGACGTGGGGTAAGGGGGTCCCTGAAGGCAGTAACTATTTAACAGTGAAATGAAATAAAGATCAAATGAAATTAATAAGTGGTACATCACACTATATAATTTGTTCTTGTATATTATCATCAATGTAAACAACAACACATAAACTTCAGTACCTTAAAGACTTACAAGTCATGTGGAAGACATAGACAGCTTCTTCAGATGCACGGGGTGTTATCCAAACTTTCAGATATAAATGCAGTGCACTCCGTAGAGAGTAGGATGGTGAGGTCAGAGAGAAATTAAACACAGAAATATCTTGACAATAACTATTATAAACAAACCAATTTGTTTCTGCTATTATTCACAAAACCCACTAATTCTGTTAGTAGGCAAGCCAGTTTTCAATGGTAGTGTGGAGGAAATAACTTGGTGTTAGTTCAAGCCTCTTGACACTAGATAATTAGATCTCTAAAAGTTCTCACTTTAATTCCCTTGCAAAATTTCTCTGCTCCACAATGTCTACTTTCTGGTTATTGAAAGAGAAACGGAAATGTTCTCTCGCTAGTTTTTAAATATTGCTATTCTGAGGTCTGACTTGTGTCTACTTTGTGAGCATGTGTATATGTAAGACTGTCTGAAAATGGCCTATATAACAACAACAACAACAGCTTTATTCCTATATCCCACCACCATCTCCTCAAAGGGACTCAGGGAGGTTTACCTGAGGATCAGGCCCAGCATAAACAACATCAATATATTGTAAGATGAGCAAATTACTCTTTATGGCATTATTCGGTACTCTAGTAATATAGTACTGAGGAAAGTCAAGGGAAAAAGTGCAAAACTTGGGTAGAATGTAATAAGAATAGAGGAAGACCATATTACAGGTGGATAGACTCAATCGAGGATGCCATAGCCTGGGTTTGCAAGATTTGAGCAGGGCTGTTCTCTCATTCATAGTGTCACCAGGAGTTCAGACCAGCGGAAGGGTATCTCAGTTTGTTGCAGGGTCTCTGTAACTTTGCGGTATGGTCTATTGTTAGTAATTCTATAACAGGCCTGTCCAACAGGCGGCCCGCGGGCCGTACACGGCCCCCCAGCCCCTTGGATGCGCCCCCCCCTACCCTCCTGGAAGAAATATTTTTTTTGAAAAACATTTTTTTCAAAAAAATTATTTTTTTCAGGAAAAATTCGGGGCTCGGGGTGCTCGCGGGAGGGGGAGGGGCCACTCACGGGCATGCACGGCAGGGCGGGAGCGGCGAGGTGCCCTCCTGCTGAGGGGAGGAGGAAGGGCCATGCGGCGGTGAAGAAGAGGAGAAGGGGCCTGGGCACTGCCTCGTGAAAGCACCTCCATAGGCCCCGCCTCCTCAAAATGCACAGAGGGGTTCCTCCTCCTCCTCTTTGGCAGCGAGGAATCAAGGGGAGGCACTTGGAGGCAGAGAGAAGAGATCCCCTTATCGGTGGCCTAGGCGCCACGGCCATGCGCTTCCCCACTGCCCCTATTGGCCTGACTGGTGCTGGCGCTGCTCTCCTGCTCGGGGTTAGGGAGGCGGAAGCACGGACGCAGAGTGCTGGATCTGAATGGAGGGAGCGAGCAGGCGGCCAAGCACAGAGGCCCCGGGGAAGGACGGAAGGAAGGGTTGCTGGCAGGCAAGCATGCCGGGGCCTTCCTGCCCCCAGCCCCGAAGGACACTGACCTCGGATGCTCCGGTAGAGCTCCAGGGTGTCCGAGGCGAGGTGTGCCATGGCTGGGGCTGCAGGACTGGCAGGCAGCAGGATGCACATCTGTCTCTCTTCACCATGCTCCAAGTCTTCAGCCGCTCTCCTCTTGCTGCTCCTGTTGCCCCTGAACGGGAGACCAGCAGCAGCCAGGCCAGCAGCAGGGCCGAGGGGCAGCAAGAGAAGAGCAGCCAAAGATGAAGAGCATAGTGAGGAGAGAGACAGACGTGCCTCCCGCTGCCTACCAGCATGGCAGCCCCAGCCATGGCCCCCCCCCACCTCGGGCCCCTAGGAGCTCTACCAGCGGAGATGGAGCATTCCAGGTTTGCGCCCTTCGGGGCTGGGAGCCAGGAAAGCCCCAGCCTGCCTGCCTGCCTGCCTGCCTTCCCTCCCTCTCTTTGCCTTTCCTTTCTTTCCCCCTTGCTTGCTTGCTTCCTTGCTTCCTTCTGCCTTAACCCCTTCCCTCCCTTCGCCTTTCCCATCTTTTCCATTTCATTCCTTCCTTCCCTCCTTCCTTCATTCTTTCTATCCCTCTGTACTTGGCCGCTCCCTCCCTCCATTCAGCTCCAGCCCCGCCTCCTCCACTGCCGGCCACCGGGCAAGAGAGCAGCAGCAGCAGCAGGGCCTCTGCCTCCATGCATCTCGACAGCAACAGTATTCTAATTTCAGCATATCAGGTTTTTGTGCCAAATTTGATAAAGATCCATCATTGTTTGAGTTTACAGTGTTCTCTGGATGTAGGTAAACTACAACTCCAAAACTCAAGGCCAATGCCCTTCTATTTTTATTATTATTATTATTATTATTATTATTGATCATGCCTGGCAGAAAGAAGGGACTGGACTAGATAACCTTTGGGGGAGGGCCCAAGTTGTTTCCTCAATCCACCTCTCCTTTTGTGTTTCTGATATTTATTTACCTCTCCTTTTGTGTTTCTGATATTTATTTATATTTATTTCCCTTCCATATATCTTCCCTTCCTCAATCCACCTCTCCTTTTGTGTTTCTGATATTTATTTATATTTATTTCCCTTCCATATATCTTCCCTTCCTCAATCCATCTCTCCTTTTGTGTTTCTGATATTTATTTATATTTATTTCCCTTCCATATATCTTCCCTTCCTCAATCCATCTCTCTTTGTGTGCAACTAGTAATTGTAAGTAAATTGGAGCCTGGGGAGGGGGCGGAGCCGGTGGAGGGGGCGGGGCAGGGGCGGAGCCGGAGCCGGAGGCAGACTCTTAGGCCCCCCAGGTGATCAGTGACTGGAATTCCGGCCCCTGGTCCGGTAGAAGTTGGACAGCCCTGTTCTATAAGATTGGGAGCATGTCTGCAAGTGTACATAATCTTAGGTGTGTGAGAAGAAACTATCACCATTCACATTAGCCTTCTCTTTAACCTCTTCATCCACTACTCCACTTCCAATTATATGTACTGATATTCTAGATAATGTTTCATTGGATGGACTGTATATATTATAATAAATTTGCTAATCTTTAAATTTCAATAAGACTTTTAATTGATCTGGCATCAACAACCTGCTATTCTAAATTACTAAATTACTTTCATAATAAAATTAAGCAATTTAAACATAGTTCTTGAATTCAGTTAAAAATATGACCTTTCCCTAAGCAAGATCTCTGAGTTGAACTATATTTCCTATCCTTTCTTTTTCCCTCTCTGTCCTTGACTTTACCAGCAGAAAAATCAACATCTTATTGCAATGAATTACATTCAAGAAATATTCTCCAGGGTGCATCTCTATGATGCAGCTACAGATGGTAAAGGGATTTTAAAAAGTTTTATACAATTTTCCAACAATAAATCAGTAACTAAATTAAAATTTCCATTACTCAACAGTCTGGTTGAAAATAAAACAGATAGTAATTATAACATTTCTATGTATTTCCATTAAAAAGCAACAACAGCTTATTATACTAGCTTCAACGTTTACAGAGTTTATGAAAGGCAGCAATGCAAGATTATGACTGTTCTCACATACTTGCTCAATGTGTTATATTGAAATGGAGATATGTGTGTATCAGTCTGCACTATGATTATAGAACCTTTATGAATGACCCACAATACATGCTAAACCCAGCAATACACCCACTCCAGCACTACACACAACAGGCTCAAGGATGGACAGCCATAAATTAACTTTCTTCATTTGAGGTTCATTGTGAATAAGGTCTAATATTACTCAAAAATGAACTAGTCCAGCCCTTGGTTTTTAAATATACTTTCAACTTCCTAATTATATTTATTGATTGTGCTTTGGCTGGCTGTCAAACAAAAGACAATAGGCATGACAGCAGAAGAATGAGAAGGAATGGCAGGGGGAGTTAACATGAGTGACAAGTGGAGACACTGTTTGAGAAGTTGCCATTAGACTGTTAGGGGAGAGCAAAGGATCCATGAGACAGAGGGGAAAAGGAGCAGGGAGAGTCATATAGTCAATATAGCCCATACTGAATCACGTTAGCAAGCAAAGCACTTTCTTTATTTTTTATCAAGCGACTACTGTTCTTGTCATTCTTTTCCACACACAAGTGCATGGACGGATTTAAATTCCTGAATGTCTTCCAGTTTCAGTGGACACTGGAATACCATATCTCAATCTATGTGTTGGCTTGGATTTACATAGTTGGGCTTAAAACAAGTGGCAGCTATTTTTAAAGGTAAGTGGAGAGATTGAAAGTATTTTCCATTTCTTCTATGAGACTCCTTGGACCTCACATTTACTAGTGAAAATGTACATTCATTCACTGTATGAAGTGACATGTAGTCTGCAGGCAGTCCTCGAGTTACAAACACCTGACTTACACATGACTCAAAGTTAAGAACAGGGGTCAGACAACAAGAAGTGAAAGAAATCTGCCTCTAAGAAGGGATAGGGCTCAATGCTTTTATGGATGGAACACTGTTTTTAACATAGGTGAATGCATAGGATGTGTGAATATAATTGTATTTTAATGTATTTTAGTGTCAAATGCTGGAGGGTTTTATATTGTGTTTTATACTGCAATTGTGATGTAGGCATCAAATTATGCCTTTTGGAAGCCGCTCTGAGTCCCCCCTCGGGGGTTGAGAAGAGCGGGGTAAAATGCCATAAATAAATAAATAAATAAATAAACAAACAAACAAACAAACAAATAAATAAATAAATTCACTCCTGAAAAGAGTTATTATGAGATAAAGATGTTTCCACTGAAGATTTATCACCAATCATTGTTTCCACAACAAGCCAAATTTTTCAAAATCTAATGATCATAGAGACAGAAAGTGAGGTGAAATCTTCTGAACAGGGAAACAGACAGCAAAGCAAACAGCACAGGGTGTTAACCCTTCCCTTTTTGGCTGGAGTTACACTTTTAAATGTACCTGTTCTGACTTACAGTATATACAAATTAAACTTAAGAACAACCCTACAGAATCTATCTTGTTCATAATTTGGGGGCTGCCTGTACTTCATTTTGAATACCTCTGTCTCTACTATATTTGTTCCAACTCATATGTATAGTATATTTGTCCCAACTAATATTTCCTTTCAACAAAGCTGCTCATGACATTGTTCATACTGCAAGAGTTGTTTATCTGCAGTCTGTCTTCCCACATTCTCTGCTTCCCCAAATTCATAGTTCTTCATAAAAATACTACTTGCTTGAAGGGAGGGAGGGAGGTCGTTTGGTTTGCCTGATACATCTGTTCACTTCAACCAGAACTTCTTTCTGATGGTTCACCAGAGAGAGCCTATCCTTTGAATTATAGAAAAAAGAATGTATCCCAAAAGACGTTCTAGATGCTGCAGCAACATATTTGCAGTATGTTGCTATTATCTGTCCTGCTAATCAACAGAAAGACACCATCCATGAAAAAATAAGTGGAAAATCTGAGCATAAACATGAAGGCTATATTTAATACAATCATTTTATGATCAGTTATTTGTGCACTTAAGGTGAAGTTAATTAATTATATTCAAGTATATGTAAATGGGTATCACAAAGTAATAAACATGGGAAGAATTACATTAATGGAAAATAAATGCATACATATACGCATGCACACATATGTGCATGCATGAATGTCTTGGCATTCACAGCTCTGATTAACAAACACACTAGGTCATGCTCCCCACTTAAAGATAAAAGGCCACTGGGGCATTATATTGTAGTTTCATGGGAAGTTCCCAGGTTATTAGCATTTGTTGTATTCTTGTCCTTTCTCCACAGTAGCAGATAGCAGTGCATGACAAATTGTCTAATTCAAGTGGGCTGGGTGCCAGTTTAACTCTTTTCAAAAAATACACACTCCATTGTGCATTAAATGGGAGGTCAGTGACACTGAACACTAGCAGGTGTAATAACAATGGCAGCTTCTTTGTAACGGAAATGCAAACATGAAGTTGTCCAGAGGATATTCGGGCCTTGGCCAGGCTACTTATGGCAGCAAATGATTGGCAGTTGTGACATCATGTCAAGGGCAAGTGTCATGACACTTACTGGTGCTTCAAAAAGCAACATGATAAAAAGGGGGGGTCGAAAAGAAGGTCGCAATGGAACCAATTATTCTGCTGATCCCACATAATACCACTGAATGGGGGAGAGCAGCTTTCTTAATACAGATAATAAATGCTGCAGGAAGTAAACAGGACATGCCAACTGAGTCTCAATGCCTGTTTTATTATTAAACCGAATGACCCAATTTGCAGCTTCCTCTTCTATACACATGACAACTGTTGTATTTATGCCAAGAGACGGACTCTCTGAGAAAATAGTCACTTTGCTGACAGACAGTTATTGGAGATGGCTCAACCTTACTTCTAACTCTGAACTTGGGAAGGGAATATTTCCCCATCCCCTCTCTCTTGAAAGATGCATACCAGATAGATAAGTGAAGTTTGCTTTGGAGGTGCTAAACAGATACTTGCTTTTTCTCCAGTCAATGGCATTTACAAGAGAATTTACTTATGTGTTAATCGCCTGCTGGGTGGTGGGAGAATCTCAGCTTTGATCAAAGGGAGAAATGATGGTTTTACTTTACATCCTGTCTCTTTTCTTCTTTCTCTGTCTCTCAGCTGGGCAATAGCTGGAGGGATACATTTCAGGATTTTTCTTTTATTCCCAGTATTTTGTTACTTATTGCATACTACCACCCAAGGCATGAAGGCTAAAACCAAACAATCTTTGTGGTACACCCACATGACAAGCTTCAAGATGGAAACAATATTTAAGGGAAACCTGGAAGATCAGGTTTTTCCAAACTCTTGCAACACAGGCAGCTTTTGAAAACATACAAGATCAAAGTTGGCCTGGCAAGCTGAAGCAGCCATGAAGAAAATTGGGTGGTTTGTGTGCTTTGTTTTGATTATTTAAAAGCCTGTGAATCCCTAACTAAAATGACTGCATTGGGCTTTTAAAAATACTTCTGAACAGCAATTATTTAGCTTCCCAGTAGTGAAATTTTATTAAAGATTTGAGCTTGTAACTAGTAATCATCTCTTTGCCACTCTCTTCCATCAACTATGGCGAGTATGTGATAAGAAATCTTCCTTCCATTCTTCCCTCTTTAATCTTTTGGCATTTTTCTTTCTGAAAACTCTAATGGCTTTGCACTTTGCCTTAACTTAATGGTATCTCAAAAGAAGCTGCAGCCAGAGGAGGACTACCTCAATTTCCTTATCATCCCAATGTAGTGTCCCAGCACCTTTCTACACTGCCATATAGAATCCAGATTATCTGCTTTGAATTGGATTATATGGCAGTTTTTTCAAACTGTTAGGTTGACAGCAGAAGTTCACGCTGCTCCCCAGATTCAAACCTGCGACCTTTCGGTCAATAAGTTTAGCAACTCAGCAGGCATGTAGCCAGGGGGGGGGGGCTAAGGGGGCTTCACCCCCCCCCCCGAAATTCTCAGGGTAGTCCGCGAAAAGGCCTTACTGGTACATTATTTAAACTGTTATGTTTATTCATATCATGATCTGATCACCATGCTCATTATATCCCACATTAATGAGGTTATTGGGATAACAATACAAAAGGTTTGCTAGGGTAGACCCTCTTCCACCCAGTCTCAGCCCCCCGAACCAAACTCAGCCCCGAATCAAAATCCTGGCTACGGCCCTGCAACTCAGCAATTTAACTCACTATGCCCACCGGCGGCTTCAATGTGAAGAGCTACTGAAGATGGCATAAATTTGAGGTAACTACATATGGCCATTTGGTATGTTTCCACCAATGTTGCTATTAAATGCACTGCTACCCCTTTGTAGCTATTAAACCTTGCTTTCTTTTCCACACAGCCATATAACCCAGAATGTCAAGGCAGATAATCCACAATATCTGCTTTGAACTGGGTTATCTGAGTGCACACTGCCATTTAACCCAGTTCAAAGCAGATAATGTGGGACTTTATACAGCTGTGTGGAAAGGGCCCTGGAGCTATTAAAAGCCTTTGCACCATTCAAACATGCATTTTCTTGTTAGCACTCTAATTGATCTTGGAAGCTATGAGAGACACTTTAGGCATTCTCAAACTGTGGTCCTCCAGCTGTCTTGAAGTTAAACTCCCAGGTGCTCTAGCCATCTTACTCAACAGTTAGGAATTCTGGGAGATGATATCCAAAACATCTGGAAGATCAAAGTTCTCAAATCATTGCTTTAACCCAGCATTTCTCAAACTCTGCTCCTCCAAGTATTTTGGACTTCAGCTTCCACAATTTGTAACAGCTAGTAAGCTGCCTGGGATTTATGGGAGCTAAAGTCCAAAACACAGCTCAACAGAGTTTGAAAAACACTGCTTTAATCCGTGCACCTCCATATAGTATAGGAGGGCAGTCATTCATCAACCTGTACCACAGAGCTGCTGATATTGCCATCAAGATTTGGTACCAGTTGCAGCAGCAGGTCAAAAATGAACCTTCTCATTACAACACATGTGTCACCAAGGGCCCTTCCACACAGCCATATAACCCAGAATATCAAGGCAGGTAATCCACATTATCTGCTCTGAATTGAATTATCTGAACCCACACTGCCATATAATCCAGCTCAATGTGGATTTTATACAGTTGTGTAGAAGGAGTCCAAGAATCCTTGAGAGGTCCCCCATCACTGGTAAAAAGGTTGCATTTCAGCATTCTGTTATGGCCATTACCATTGCATAACTGTGTTATGCTAACAGCAGCAACCTTTGGAGAGAAGGTGTCATGTAGCATTTGTAGATGAGAGAGATGATTGCTTTCATGTGAATGGCAGTAATTTCAGACTCCGTAATCTGCTATTTCCAAATGGAAGAACATGGCAAGCAGTGCACTGTCAACTATTTCTGAATGAATGATCTGTAGAAGACAGCATTTTTTTCCTGCAATTACTAGGATACATTAGTGCAAGAGTGGGAGGACTTGGACTACACAGGACTACATGATGCTGCTTATACTATAGGCAGTAGTAACAATCATGTGCCTAAACTGGGTATATGTCAGCTACCATCTATTTGGCACCCCCTACCATATTTCTTCCTTTTCTCTTGACAAGCCAGTGATGGCTAGCAGTTCCTCCTATCCTTCATCTCTTCATAGCAGCAGTAGCTTTGCAGTGCAATCATCTTTCCCATAGATAGCTTGCCATAATCATAGCAGAATGGCAGGAAAGCAGACCCAAAACCCATCAAAAAGAAATAAATGCAATCAAAGTGACTATCCTTTTAAAAAGAGAGAGACAGAAAGAAAGAAACCTGAGACTTATAACACAGCTGTCTCTTCTACGGGGTGTCTACCAATAAGCCCAGAAGCTAAGAGAGCGTCCAAATAAGTGTCACTTCATCAACAGGAATAAATTGAAATCCCAACTGGACAGTGCTTCCTAAACTCAGAGAATTTTGTCTGAAGATCTATGCCAATAAATAAATAAATAAAACACACAGTTGTGAATTTACCAGCTGTTCTTGCTTGGCAGCCTCAGCCACTGAAATGGTAGGATTGTGAAGCTTTAGGGAATGAGAGCAACTCATAAACCCTTAGTAAGGCCTTGTAAAGTGAAAATTTAAGATCTGTGAGAAAGAATAATTCTTTAATTCAGCTCCTTTGGGATTTACCACCTAACAAATATGTTCCTGGCTTCAAAGATCTGCGTGTGCAGTGAACTGAACTAATTGTATTTTCTCTTAGACATGGCTTGCTTCTTTTAACAACAGAAATATACGACTTAATCTATTACTAAATGTTAAGAAGAGATACCTCAACAGTTTTTCCTTGATTGACCCTAATTCAGAAAGACAGAACATATTAGTCTAATACAATATTTTGTTTCTAAATCCAATAGAACTAGACCAACAACGTAGGCACTCTGCAGCATTGACACAATCATAATTCCCCCAAACCTTGTATAACAGTCAGAATCTGCACTGAGTGATGGAGGTCTGTTCAACTGGCAATCAAGGTGTTGAAGGATGCAGTTTCTAAAACCATCAAATTAGCAAGTGAGGCTGTGATAATCAGAAGCAAGACTCCATACACTTCCTTGTTAGACTCTCAAATCCCTTCTACACTGCGATATAAAATCCAGATTATCTGCTTTGAACTGGATTATATAATCTAGTTCAAAACAGATAATGTGGATTATCTGTTTTGATAATCTGGATTATATGACAGTGTAGAAGGGGCCTCAGAGGGCTCTTTCCTGCACCCCTATCATTAGCTGAACAGACCTCCATTGTCCACAGAAGATGTAACTTGGTTATGCATTTGTCAGCAATTAAGTGACCCTAAAGGCACTATAGCCCACTCTACATAGGGTTGGCCCTGATTAATATTTGGGTGGGAGACCGCCAATGAATACCAGGTATTGTAGGCTATATTTCAGAGGAACGAAGTGTTTCAATAAGAAAAAAGAAGGGAAGTGATGGGAATGTAGCAGGGCTGGGAGCTATTGATAAGTTTTGCACATCACTTGGGAGTATCATAGAAAGTGGCAAAAAAAGTAGAGAAATCAACATGACACCATGCCATAGGCTTCATCACTAAAAGTCCATTTGAAGTGCCATTTTGTCTGCCTCCTGTGATAAAGTCCCAAGTCCACTTCATCAGATGCATTACCATGAATCAGATGGAACAGCAATTGTGAATTTTAACATTGGATAGCAGCCATTTTGAAATCACTCTTTGTAAGCAGAGTCAAGATAAGGACCAAGTATAGTGCAAACAGCCTGAAGGTTTGTCTACAGTCACTGCCATATAATCTAGATTATCAGGTCAGATAATCTGCATTATCTGCTTTGAACTGGATTATATGAGTCTACACTGCCATTTAATCCAGTTTAAAGTGGATAATCTGAATTTTATATGGCCGTGTAGAAGGAGCCTGGGTCACACTTTATTTATTCTTTCAGTATGCTGAAATAATTATAAATGAAATCCAGATAAACCATGAGTGCATTTCCCCCTAAAAAATCTTCGTGTGTATTTTTAAAATAAATTTTATTGAAAGAGCTTTGGAATGCTAAAGTTACCATAAACATAGTGTCTAAAAGATCTTAGCTTCAAATAATGATACAACACCTGTCCATCTTTCCACAAAATAGGCACTCACATTGTTTTGAACAAAGTTAAACTGAATACTTCTGAATTGCAAGTCTTTGTTTTTGATCACTACTTCATATCCTATAAATAACAGATCTAATAGGGTTACATTTATTTCAAATCATGGACTAAACAAAATTTCCAAATCCGAAAAAGTTAAAATATCTTTTGTTTTAAAAACATTTTAAAAACCCAAGTGATTCATTATTCTCTTTCATCAATGCATTATTATACATTGTTTCTATGGTGGTTTTTAAGGTTGTAAGGGGATACATGCCAGAAGTAGTATTTCATGCAGAATATTCCTGGGTCCCCCCCCCAACAAATAAACATGCACAGGAGGGATCAACCTTTCTTCATCCTTTCAAGAATGTAACCTAGTAGACTTTGCATAATAAATGCTGCATTCTTAGCCAGCTGCTGAAGCACACCTTTTGATAGCAAGGACCCCACACTAAACACAAAGCATTTTTAAAATTTAAAGTAACGACAAGAAAAGTCTTGAGTGAAACAGAAGAGCTGCATTTCACTGTCCAGTTTTCACAACCATAAACTGAAATTATAAATTATTCTGAATTTGATATTTAATCATATATCTTTACACTTAAGGATCTTGTCTAGTTCCTTCCTGGCTGCTTTTCTGAATCTTAGTCTTCTCATTTCTTGACTGTAGCCTCTATTTTTGAATGTGAAAGTTTCACTTTAAAATTTTGAATATTCTGACTACTTGTGTTTGAAATACTTGCTTTTATATTTGTGTTACCTTGTTTTCTATATCCTTTCTTCCCTATATTTCTTTAAACGTACATTTGATAATTTCAGTATCCCTCACATTGATGTGTTGTAATTAATTTTGCCTAAAAATTAATTGGTTTTATACATTCTTGATGGAAAACTCTCCAAAAAAGTTTGATTACTTGAAAGCAAATCTTTTTAAAATGTCTACCCACACACATATACATAAAATCATGTTCACATCAGAGAGATTAGACTTTTATGTTTCATAGTTACTTCCTTTCCCTGTATGCACTATGTTGTTTTTAAAAAAGAAGTTTTTTTCTTCTTCTTAATTAGATGGTCGTGTTTTCTACACACTATTTATACCTCAAAAATGCTTTATCAACTTCCACACTTTGTATCAAAACATCTGAGTGGGGGCCCTTCCACACAGCCATATATCCCAGAAGATGGAGACAGAAAATCCCACAATATCTGCTTTGAAGTGGGTTATCTTAGTCCACACTGCCATATATTCCAGTTCAAAGCAGATAATGTGGGATTCTATTCAGCTGTGTGGAAGGGGCCCTAGTCTCACTAATATTTTTTCGGTCTTTCTATGGCACTTATTGTAAGGAAACCTATCCTATAAATGAGTGGCTGCTGAACTTTGGTCCTCCAAGTGTTCGGGACTTCAGCACCTGGAAACACCTGGAGGACCAACATTTGAGAACCACTGCTTTAATTCAAGAAAAACTATTCATGGCTTCCAAACATCTGAGCTATAATTTTCATTTCAGTTTGAAATGACTGGATAGGTTTTTTTTTAAAAAAACCTCACTGATTTTTACATGAACAAAGATAACTTAATAGACTCCAAAGATATGTATAATTGCAGCAACAGCACATTCACTGCATTACATTCTAGAAAAACGGTCTGCAGATGGAAAGTGAGGAGATGAATTTAAGACATTTGCAAATGATCTGTTTTTCAAATGCTTCTTGAGAATAACTGTGTTGTTTGTAGCAAAGGGCACATCTACACTGTAGTAGTAACATAATTAGATACCACCTAAACTCCATGACTCAAGGCTATAGAATAAGGGAAATTATAATTTTACAAACAACCTTCTTTGCCAAAAGAGTGCTGGTGCCTCATCAAACTGCAACTTCCAGGCTTCCATAGCATTGAGTCATGGCACTTAATGTGGTGTCAAACTATTAATTCCATAGTGTAGTTGCACATAACATAATGGCTGCTGCTGTTGTCTCTAAGAACAATACTCTGTACACTGGCTTCTTTTAAAAATGAGGGCAACTATACACAAAAGGCATATTGGCACAAAAGTATGGCCAAGCGAACATAGTCTGCTTTCATTGCTGTTTTTAGAAATAAAGATGAAAAGAGAGCCATTATCTTACCACCAAGATCCCTGTAATCCTTTGATAAAGTAGTGCCTCATCCAAATTGATTTCAGTCATAGAGTCCCCCCCCCCCCCTTTTATCTGCTTGTCAGATTTGCACCTAAAAATATTCCAGGAGAATCTAGTAAATGTCCATCTTTATTTCATTTCCTATCCAGAGTTAGGAAGTTATCTATACACAAAATAAACAAAAGAGGTTTAAAGTACTATTAAAACCCATCCTTATTTAATTTCCTCTCCAGTTAGGAAGTAAGATGTCTGTATGCAGAATAAATTAAAGAGATGTGAAATAGGTTAAATGTGAATGCCAATCCCAAATGGATTACATTTTGAATTGCCATTCCAGACACAAAACCAATATCCCATAGTTTAAGGGGCCACACTGACAGAAAACCATGAAACTGCATTCTTCTTATCCATAGATTGACCCCAGAAATCTAATCTACACACCATTTAAAAATGTACTCTGTCTCAAAAGCAGAACCAGTCATCTCTGAGAAAAGATTTGTGCCAGCAACAAACAATATATGGTAAATGGGAACCACCCTTTGTAATCACAAAGATTTTCATAGCGGGGATTTGTACCGAACATTTTTCTCAAACCTGCAGGCACGTCAGAGTTCAAGGTGAATGCAGGAAGAAAAGCAGCATTTAATTCCACCACATCCTGAGAGTCAAGACATTCCAATGCTGCTATTTAGCCTGGTTGCATATCAAAACAAGGAAATAAAACAGCACTGGCAGAAGAATATATATTGCTAAACTTAGCATTTATGTTTCTGAGTTCTCCCCCTTAACCTGAAAATAATCAGGAAAGACCTGCATTTATACGAAGGTTGGAAAGGATAGTATGAAGACTATCAAGAGGGCATTTTATGGCTTTAAAAATTGGCATGCTCCCCAGATGATTCATAACACTAGTACTTTGCTGTTCTGTTCAAAAACTTACACAAGTATTGTCTAATTTTTTTAACAGAACAAGTATTGTCTGATTTTTTGAACCTTTTATATACATGGTGATTTTTTTTTAAAAAAAGAAAGAGTTGAATGGATCCAAAAAGCCCTTAAGGAGACTCACAGCCAAGTCTAACCAAATTTTCAATGAGGATTGGCAATTCCAATTATGAATATGATTTGGCACCATATGACTTTGTTACTTATTTGATCATAACAGTGCAATAACTTACAACAGCAAAAAAAGAAGCAAAAAACAACAATAACAATACTCAAATCATTTATTTTGGTCATAGACCAGCACATGAAATAAAAGTCACAGTTTCATATGAACTTGATATGTTTAGTACATTTAAAATATAAATATAAATACACAATAGGGGTGAGAGAGTAGAAGAGGAAATAGAGGGAAAACATACAATGCACAGTTCTATCAGCAAATTATAGACTCAGGGAAGATTATTACTGGATACATAGTTAAATACTGTAAAAATACTGTATAAACAAGAAAAACATATTGATTGTGGAAGTTTTTTGTGTATGTCTGTATATATGGTGGGAGCTTTGGGTGTAAACTTCAGGTATTTTTCACCCCTAAATTAGGGGTGCATTTCAAGCATTTGAATGAGAGAATATCCAGTAATATATTCTTTATAATCCCTTGTTAATAACTTTTCTCATATTTGTGAAATTGCATTTTCTATCAATTATTATTTTAAATTTAACTATTACAAATTTAGTGTTAAATCATTTTTGCCTTATATCCCTTTTTGATTAAAAGAGGATAAAAATGGCACAAGTCAGTCTTTAGAATGCAAAAGAATGTATCTGCAAACGTAAAATGGTATTTATTAATACATAATTTGCTGCATATAATTTAATGCATTGTTATAACCATAATTGGTGGCCAGAAACAGAATCCAAAATATATAGAGGAAACAAATGCATTTGAAGTACAAATACTTCTCTTCGAGGTATTGTATAAAGGAAATCACTTTTCTGTTATTTAATGTATAGGTAGACTTTTTTGTGGGTGAACATCTATTTTCTCGTCTAATTTTCATTATTCTTTTTTATGTTAATATGTCCCCACAGTAACATAAAAAAGGTCTGTCATTCAGATAATATGAACTTAATTTAATTATACACAAGGCACATTTGGTTTTGTGGAGTCTTGTTCTTTTCATTGGATTGGAGAAGTCTGTTGAAGATCATGTCCAATATATTAATGAGTCCCTTGAGATAGTTTACATTTTAGAAGCTGAAACCATCTGTTCAGTTTAAATACTTGGTACAGGATGTGATCCAGGAGGGAACACACATACATTCTGGACACACACCTACATTTTCTCATAGCTAAGATTGTTAGAAGTTTCTTTCACAGAACCCACAAAATACTTAAAAGTCTTCCTGTGTTGAGAGCATAGAAGGATAAAATGCCATACCAATAGTGCATTCATATACTCCCACAAACATATTGTATCAAATCACGAACTGCTTCTTGAACTGGGACAAATTTTAGAAGCACTTTTGAGGGTTTTCTGAAGATAGTTTCTGTAAAGATAATTGAACTTCAGAGGTGTGCATTATGGGTCTAGATGCCTCCTTCTGGAACATAGCCTTAAAATCTAAGTCTAAATGAGAGATGGACTTCTCAAAAAGATCAAGATTGTAAGCTAGAACTTTTGCTGTTCTCTCTCTTAAAAGGCCATCATAAAAAAAACCTTGGAAAGTGCTTTTGATCAGCAGCTTTAACAAAGATAAATGTCCAGGAAGTGTCATATCTGTTGTGTCCTGCTTCCCATAGGGTTTTTTTTATCACACTTTAAACTCCTGTTAGTTAGTGTACTACTATCAGTGGGGAAACCAATCCATGTTTTTCTAAAGAAAGGAAACTTTAAAACACACAATTTAAAACTATGGATTTTCATCATTATTTTTATAGATTCATATTTTTGCAGTCAACATTTCAAGATAATCAATTTTTCCAGTCTTAAATACTTGGTTAAAGATACAGATAAAAACACATAATTTTCCCAATTTTGCAATTATTTAATTTTCTCAAAAATCCTACTTTACTGATCTCAGGTAGGAAATGTGGAAGTGAATTCTCTCCTTCTTTCTCTCTCAGGCCCCTTATACATTGCCCCCATATCCCAGGATCTGTCCCCAGATTATCTGCTTTAAACTAGGTTATATGAGTCCCTGCCCAGATAAGCTGAGATAAACAACAGATAGGGCCCTTCCACGCAGCTGTATAGCCCAGAATATTAAGGCAGAAGTAAACTAAACTTAAGACTGTTCCATACACATATACAGATATGGATCATATTTTATTTATTTATTTATTTATTTATTTCAGGATTTTACCCCGCTCTTCTCAACCCCCGAGGGGGGACTCAGAGCGGCTTACAGCAGGCACAATTCGATGCCACATCAACAGCGTAAAACCCCAAACCCCACAACCCATTAAAACATTAAGGCATTAAAATACAATCCCTCAACACATCTACAATCATTCCAATTAAAACAGTATTCAACCCTAGAAACATTGACCCTCTTCCTCCCTCCCATTAAAATTCCGTCTCACATGCTGCCTAGTGCTGGTGAGGGAATGCCTGATCCCAGAGCCAGGATTTCACCTTCTTCCTGAATGTCAGGAGGGATGAGGTGGACCGTATCTCTGTAGGGAGCGCATTCCACAGGCGGGGGGCCACCACCGAGAAGGCCCTGTCCCTCGTCCCCACCAACCGCATCTGAGAGGTCGGCGGGAGCGAGAGCAGGGCCTCCCCGGATGATCTTAGGTTACGGGATGGGACGTAGCGGCCGATGCGTTCGGACAAGTAAGCTGGGCCAGAACCGTATAGAGCTTTAAAGGTCAAAACCAGCACTTTGAATTGAGCCCGGAATTGGACAGGCAGCCAGTGGAGCTGACACAGCAGGGGGGTAGTGTGCTCCCTGTATGTAGCTCCCGTTAGTAGTCTGGCTGCCGCCCGCTGACTAATTGCAATTTCGAACTGTCTTCAAAGGCAGCCCCACGTAGAGTGCGTTGCAGTAATCTATTCGGGATGTGACCAGAGCGTGGACGACCGTAGCCAGATCAGACTTCCCAAGGTACGGGCGCAGCTGGCGCACGAGTCTCAACTGTGCAAAAGCTCCCCTGGCCACCGCTGAGACCTGGGGTTCCAGGCTCAGCGCTGAGTCCAGGATCACTCCCAAGCTGCGAACCTGCGTCTTCAGGGGGAGTGTAACCCCGTCCAACACAGGCTGTAACCCTATACCCTGTTCGGCCTTACGACTGACCAGGAGGACCTCTGTCTTGTCTGGATTTAGTTTCAATTTGCTAGCCCTCATCCAGTCCGACACAGCAGCCAAGCACCGGTTCAGGGTCTGGACAGCCTCCTTGGTGACAGGTGGGAAGGAGTGACAGATCTGGACATCATCTGCGTACAGATAACACCTTACCGAAACTCCGAATGATCTCTCCCAGCGGTTTCATGTAGATGTTGAACAACATCGGGGACAGTACTGAACCCTGAGGGACTCCACAGAACAACGGCTGTGGAGCCGAACAGGTGTCACCCAATGACACCTTCTGGGTACGACCTTCCAGGAAGGATTGGAGCCACTGCAATGCAGTACCCCCAAGCCCCATATCTGCAAGGCGACCCAGAAGGATACCGTGGTCAACGGTATCGAAAGCCGCTGAGAGGTCCAGCAGAACCAACAGGGACACACTCCCTGTCAAGTTCCCGGCGTAGATCATCTACCAAGGCGACCAAGGCTGTCTCAGTCCCATGCCCCGGCCTAAAGCCAGACTGTGCCGGATCCAGATAATCAGTGTCTGCCAAGAACCCCTGGAGTTGCGAAGCCACCACACGTTCCATGACTTTGCCCAAATAGGGGAGATTGGAAACTGGCCGATAGTTCACTAATTGAGTGGGGTCCAGTGAAGGTTTCTTCAACAGCGGTTTTATAACAGCTTGCTTTAAGCTGGCTGGAATGGTGCCTCCCGAAGGGAGGCATTAACCACCACCTTCACCCACTCTGCCAAACCCCCTCTGGCTTCCGTGATCAGCCAGGATGGGCAGGGGTCTAGGATGCATGTCGTGGCCTTGCCTCTCCAAGGATCTTGTCCACATCCTCAAGCTGAACCAATTGAAACGAATCCATCAAAACCGGACAAGCAGATGCTCGTGTCACATCCTCAGAGACTGCCGTTAAAGTGGTATCGAAATCGGAACGGATCAGAGCCACCTTATCCGCGAAGACCTTAGCAAACTCATCACAGCGTGCCGCCGAGCCGTCAGGGATCTCGCACTGAGGCGGATTTAAAGACCCCTAACGACTCGAAACAGTTCCGCTGGACGGTTCTTCGCGGCGGCCACCTTGGCCGCAATAGATGTTTTTTGTGCGGCTTTTATTGCAGCGTCATAGGTCCTCAAATAAGAGACCAGGCGCGCCTGAGCTGATCCGCTCCGTTTCCCTACGCCACACGCACTCTAGCCTCCTCTTTTTCGCTTCATTGCTGCCAGCTCCTCAGTGAACCAAGGAGCTGGTTTAGCTCGGTTACTCAAGAGGGACGTTCTGGAGCGATCGTGTCAACAGCCCTTGTCATCTCCCTGTCCCAGAGTGAGACAAGAGCCTCGACAGGGTCACTTACCGAGGAGGCGGGAAAATCCCCAAGAGCCGTCAGGAACTGTTCGATCCATAAGTCTCCTGGGGCGGACCATTCTAATAGGTCCACCACCCCTGCGCGGAGGTGGAAAGGCCCAGTGAGTCTAAACTTGATCAGGTGGTGGTCGGACCATGGCAAAGGAATGATGGTCAGTTCCTCCACTCCGCCACTTTCATCCCATCCCTGGCAGAAAACCAGATCTAAAGTGTGTCCAGCACTATGGGTGGGACCCGATATTAACTGGGACAGGCCCATGGTTGCCATGGCGGCCATGAAGTCCTGAGTCGCTCCTGATAGAGTGGTCTCGGCATGGACGTTGAAGTCTCCCAGCACGATGAGCTGCTGAGACTCCACGGCCAGGCCCGAGACCACCCTCGCTAGCTCAGGTAAGGAGACTGTAGTGCAGCGGGGTGGTCGGTACACTAACAGAATCCCTATCCTGTCCCGGTCACCAATCCTTAGGCCGACACATTCGAACGTGGTTGACTGTGGGATGGGGCACCTGGTCAAGGGGATGGAATCCTTATAGACCACTGCGACTCCCCCTCCCCGCCCTCCCGGTCTCGCTTGGTGCTGTACGGAGTAACCCGGTGGGCAGAGCTGGGAGAGATTAACCCCCCCAGCCTCGTCCAACCAGGTCTCCGTTATACAGGCCAGGTCAGCTTGTTCTTCACGAATTAGATCTTGTATTATTGATGTTTTACCATTGACTGACCTGGCATTAAACAGCACCACTTTCAACCGGGAGGGACCGCCTTCCTCAGTACTCAGCTTAACTTTGTCAGGAGCCCGATTTAAATTTATCAATGTTCTTGCACAAATTTTTGGCCGAATTGGAATTTTATGACGCTCTCGCCCAGGTCGAATTAGTGGTTTAGATCCATCACAAATTCTAGGCCGAATCCGTACTTTGGGTCTCCCTTTCCCGCATCTTTCCGCCCAGTCACCACCCCGATAGGACCCCCCCGCCCGGGAACCATCCCTCCTGCATACTCCCTCTCCTGATTCGGTGCACCCATATATGATGAAAACCTCTTTCCTGTGACCCCTCGCACCCTGTGACTTCCCCCACCCTGCAAGTTGTTAAAAACTGTTAACAATGCACAAAGTGCAAGTGCCAGTGTAACGCGAGTTGATATTCGTCGAAGCATAGGTGGCCAAGAAGTCAGTAATGGCCGTGCAGTGCAAAAAGGCCGTCGGCCCCTAAAGTGCGAGTCACAGTAGGCACTAAGTGCAAGGCACGATAAGCGCCACAGTTGTAAAGTGCGAGTCAGAGTAAGCACCACGGTTCTAAGGTGCGAGTCACAGTAAGCACCACAGTTCTAAAGTGCGAGTCACAGTAGCACCACAGTTCAGGTCTCGTCCCAGTCTTAGGCACTAGTAGCAACAAATAGCAGCAGTTGATGGAGTTGGCACACAGTGCACACCGAATCTTGTAGTGTGGCCGTAGTGTCTTAGCGGAATCCTGTTACAATCAGGATATAAAGTGCCAGTAGTGCAATTGAAGGGAGGAACATTCACCCACACCCCACACATTCACACAACCCACTTTAAAAGCAGCCCAGCGTCCAGAGCCACAGGTGGAACAGGCAGCTTCCTTCCCTGAGGGAGCTGGTCTTCTGGGAGGGCGGGAGGGGTCTCAAGCCTCTTGCCAGCCACTTTAAAGGAGCCCAGCGTCCAGAGCCACAGGTGGAACAGGCAGCTTCCTTCCCCTCAGGAGCTGGTCTTCTGGGAGGGCGGAGGGGTCTCAAGCCTCTTGCCAGCCACTTTAAAGGAGCCCAGCGTCCAGAGCCACAGGTGGAACAGGCAGCTTCCTTCCCCTCAGGGAGCTGGTCTTCTGGGAGGGCGGGAGGGGTCTCAAGCCTCTTGCCAGCCACTTTAAAGGAGCCCAGCGTCCAGAGCCACAGGTGGAACAGGCAGCTTCCTTCCCCTCAGGGAGCTGGTCTTCTGGGAGGGCGGGAGGGGTCTCAAGCCTCTTGCCAGCCACTTTAAAGGAGCCCAGCGTCCAGAGCCACAGGTGGAACAGGCAGCTTCCTTCCCCTCAGGGAGCTGGTCTTCTGGGAGGGCGAGAGGGGTCTCAAGCCTCTTGCCAGCCACTTTAAAGGAGCCCAGCGTCCAGAGCCACAGGTGGAACAGGCAGCTTCCTTCCCCTCAGGGAGCTGGTCTTCTGGGAGGGCAGGAGGGGTCTCAAGCCTCTTACCAGCCACTTTAAAGGAGCCCAGCGTCCAGAGCCACAGGTGGAACAGGCAGCTTCCTTCCCCTCAGGGAGCTGGTCTTCTGGGAGGGCCTTGAGTCATGATTGTTCCCAAATCACTTTTCATCCCCAGTCAAGATGTTTCTGGACCATATACTATCTCTTCAAGTAGTTCCCAATCAACATTGACCATATAAGGTTTTCTTGGTAAGATTGGTTATTTGTTATTAGCCTTCCTTGGAGACTGTGAGAATATGACTTGCCCAAGATCAATCAGTGGGTTTCAAGGTTGAGCAGATATTTGAACCCTGGTCTATAGAATCTTAGTACAATGCTTAAACTACAACACTATGCTGGCTCTCTTCTGGTTCATACCTGATTCATAATGTACTTTTCTAACATCTTGATTTTTGAAAACAATTTTACCTTCTCAAACAGTGCATACAAGTCATATGAAATCAAACACAAACATTGTAGAGAAAACAGTTTATGGATTTTATGTATATTCTGCCTTTCTCCCAGCAAGGGATTTAAGACAGTTTTTAAATTACCCATCAAATAGGAACAAGAACTTTTCACATACTTTCAGACTAGGCTGCGAATCTTAAAGTAATGTCTTAAATAATTTCAAATCAAGCAGGAGATACTAAGACCCAGTTCTAGAATGACAATAAAAACACTAAGAGCATACCCTTAGGAAATGATATGTTTTTGGGCAGTAAAGCCATGGCAGCCTGAGATTCTAAGGAGGAGGAAATTTGTTTGAGCACAATGCCAATATCCTAGCCAAAGCAATGAATGCCTCACATTGTAGGGAAGATGGGAAAAGTCAAGCTACATCTACATTTCAGAAGAAAAATCTGAGGGGAAGAAAGACTGCTGCTTCTAGTTTTGGAGTCATCCCAGCCTCTTGTTGGCAGAGCAAAAAAAGATATTTATCAAGGTTCTGGAATAAAACAATATGGTGTAAATTACGCTGGCCACCAAACAAAGGAATATAAGCCAATTGGCTGTTTTGCCTAGATACTTTTGCGCCTCAAAGGTAAACAGACTTCACTCAACTGTGTGCACATATGTGTGTGCACATATACACACAGGATATGAGATGTAAAATCAGACAACTGTTGAAAACTTTATTACTTGCAAACTACAAAAAAAACCTCTAAACGAAAAAGCATGAATCCTTAGCTAAGGAGAACTTTATAATAATCCATAGCGTGATATAGAAACAAATAGAATTTTTCTGTGGTTCGCATGAACAAAGCAAAGCTCCTTTTCAATTTATTTTCTCAACCACAGGGAAAAGAAAAATCAAGATTAGCATCAGCTAAAGCAATGCTACTCGAAGTGGTGGTCCCTAGACTGCAGCTAATCTCTGAGCCATTTGCTGCTGATCAACAAGTTTTCAGGAAAAGAAAAAAAACCAAATTGTAGCCAATACACACACATAAGGTGACAGTACTTCACAACATTGCTGGTCACCTACATCAGATATCATTAAAAGTTCTAAGATAAAGTTATAATGTGTGCATGAACTTGTTCACAGTATTGCTACTGGTAATATCCAATATAATGGCAAATAACAACACTAAAATGTTGCTATCAAATGTAATTTGGCATTATTCTTGAGATCCGGGCTATACTAGGGGCCAGACCAATGTCTGGAAAACTTATTTTGTGACCTACAACTTGGCAATTGTACTGAGCCAATAAGGATACTCCCCCTGATTGCTGTAGATAACACTTCTATCAACTTTGTTTATCCAATGGTGCTGAAGCTGACAGGTAGCCTTCTCCCACTGCCCTTCCCTTGGAAGCAAAGGCATCTATTACATTCCAGAACATGTGAAGAAGATACCAATGGAGCAGTTATCAATATGGCGCAAGGTAGATATTGTACCATTTATATATAAATTTCAAGTACCTCAATTATTTTGACAACTTCATAAAATGTTGTGACCATTTTTTCTTGACAATACTCACTTCCTTTGTCATAATTATTTATTCATAAGTATTATTTGTCAATGAAATACCACTGATAAGCTATACCAAAATAATAAAAACACAGGGCAGTTCATATGCAGTACAGTTACACATGGATGTAATTGACTGAACACATCGGATGCTACATGGAATACATGATATGCATGGGAGGAAAGACTCTCTTGATGTTTAGTTCAAATAACATGGTAACAACTCTTTATGGATGATAATGATGTTTATTGACATTCACTCATAACTATTCAGAATTATTGCCACTGTGTCACCCCTTCCCAAAACAAATGGGTTGGATCCAAAATGCCCCTCTCTAAGTGACAGATATTTCCATTTGCAAAAATGATAGGGAATCTAATAGAAGCTTCTTGTAGAAGGAATAAAAGTGGGGTAGATTATTTTCACCAGTTTCTCTTTCCTATACTACTCCAATGTGGGGAGATTATACTGGAAACTATAGGTAGTGGGGATCACAGAAAATACTTTCCTCCCAGCTCAGACTTGGAAAGATTACTTTGAGGACTACAATCCCCAGAATCCCCCAGTTTCAATAGCCATTGACTATAATATCTGGGAGATTTTTGGAGCTGCAATGCAACAAATGAATGCAACAAATGAATTTTCCAGTTTGTGTCCCATACCCTTTCCCCCATAATCAGTAGAACTCTGGTAAGTGTTAGTCTGGATCCAACCAATTTATTTTAATATCAAAAGTTAACCAATACATTTTAATTGCAAATAACATAAAACTGCATTCAAATAGAGAATAAAAATGTTTTCTCACCCCTCAAAACAAAACTGGAACTTTGGTTTATAGGAACCGGCTATGCCCATATACCCTCCTCATCATCCTGCGAGCCAGATATTAGAAGATGCATAGGGATGTTAGCATTGGAATGAAAGAAGAAACAATTAGTTACTTTGGTGTAATTAATATTACACTTATTTTTATGGATGAAAGTGTATGAAATCAAGTAAGAAATTGATTGTAAGAGAAAACAGCAAATGGTTGCATAAAAACGAAATTCTCAATTTGCAGGGAGAATAAGGCTATAGTCCCATCCATGGATTGCGGTGGGATTTACTTCTGAGGAGACATGCATAGGACTGTAGTGTACATTTTAATATTTTCATCACGCACATCAGTATTACAATAGAAACATATTACAAAAGAAGCCAAAAATTTATTAAATACTTTGATAAGGAATAAGATTATTCTAAGTAACCTATTGATTAATGTTTGGGGTACATGAGTAATTACATAGACAAAATTATTGTCTACTATTTACAAAAGGTTAGATATGCAGGCATGAGCAACTCTATTTAGCCCCAAAGGCTAGACTGTGTCTAAAATGCTTTCCATGGAAAGAATGACATGGGGAAGAAGGTGCTTGCCAAGCTCCAGCCCTTGATCTGTTATCATTCTGATACCTGTCTCCATGCCACGCTTCTCTTTTCTTATTTATTTATTTATTTTGTATCCACCCCCTTATTTATTTATTTATTTATTTAATGTATGTGGGACCTAAGGCAGTTTATATCATATGTTAAAACAAAATATGGCTAAACTGTGTGTAGTTTCATCTATGTAGTTGCAGCCCTGCCCACCACTGAAACGTAGTCCTCTAGGTTCCAAGCTGAGTCCAGGATTATCTTGTGCATAGTAAGGGACAGCATAACCCCATCCAGCACAGGACATTTCAAAAAGTACTTTATTTTAGGGTTGGTTTTTTTGGGGGGCGGGGTGTGTAAAACTCAGGCAAACCCAAGTATGAGAAATGTTCCTGTTTGCATTGTGTTGAGCAACCACATCAATACGCTTATCAAGCAGATCTTTAAAAAGTCACTTTTTTGGATTATAGTTCCCAGAATCCACCAGTCTGGAGGACAGCAGCACAGAATTATACCACGTGAGCAGTGAGAGAGCATGGCTTCTGGCTAAAAACTGTAACTGAGTGAAACCATACTTGGTGGACAGAGTATCAATTAAATCTCCTTTCACAACACAATTTTCACGAGTTAAACTTTTCTGGCTTCCTTCCTTCCCTGAAAAATCCTGCCTGACAAGACTTGTCACAGATACCTTTCATGTTCCTGAGTGCAAAGAATTAACATCTCAGCTCAAGTTAAGTAAATCTAGTGATAATAATGTGCTCATCTCATGAAATGGGTTTTTTCTTTTTAAAAAAAGGTAGTATAAGGCATCCTTTTCTGCCTTTTTGTCTGCTGTCTATAAGTGACGCTTTCAGTTGTCAAGCATGTAACTACTGGCCCTGAGACTATGAAAGCTTTCTACATGCTGCAGACAATAGCATTTTTTTTACAAACTAGTTGCCACATAAGGGATTTTATTTCGTGCAACGAATATATTTACTTGCTGTGACCTGAAAAGACACTATGTTTTGAAAGTGTCCAGGGACATCTACAAAAATTCTGACAATGTGCTAATCCTTAGTCAGTTTATGAGGAACACGTAGGGTCAAATAAAACTCAGTGATGTCTGAACCTGCTTGTGTATCCAGCAATAACTATTTTAACACAGGAGCAGGTGAGTTGGGAAACTTCACTTGTCTGGGTAAGAAAGTTCTGTGGATCTATACATTTGAGGCTGAGTCGGCTCTTCTTGTTTCATTGTAGGTTCATTTCAAGGAGCATCAACATGTACTTCTTGCTTTCTGATCTTTCTGGTTTTTATTTATTTATTTTATTTATTTATTGTTTCGGCTTGATAGACCGCCCTATCCGAAGTTCAGGGCGGTTTACAGCACACAAGCACAACCAGTTAAAACACATCTAGAAAGGAAATTTATTTGGAAATGGTACAGGACACCAGCTCAATTAGCAAATATGGGAACAGGATTAAGCCCAATGTGTTGGCACTGCAAAGCTGAGAAGGGCTGGTATGCACACATGTGGTGGGACTGTATAATTGCAAAAAAATTGGAATAAAATAATGAGGAAAATGGGGAAACTCTTCAAAATAACAACTCAAGCTAATATGGAATTTTTACTAATGGCAGTCACAGGGAATAAAAACATTGCTGCAAAGGACCAAGAGTTATTTAAAGCAATGATCCTAGCAGGAAAAGCAGTAATAGCATGGGGATGGAGAGATGAAAAAAAATGGAAACTGGAAAATTGGAATAACTACTTATTTGAACAAGTCCAATCTGATATCATTGCATGTATAAACCAAGAAGATTCACAGATAGATATAACAGAAGAAATTAAAGAGAAATGGGGACTTATATGAAATGGTTAGAAGAAGGAGAAGCCAGTCCAGATATTGTACAGAGATTTCAAAAGCTGTGTTCGTGGTTAAAAATAAATATATAGAGAAGAAGTGGTGGGAGGGATAGGGAGGGGGGTGGGGGAAGGGGGGAGAAAAATATAAAAAATGTAATTATGAATGTTCTGTAAAGAATGTGAATAGATAACACAGGAATTATGTTCATTATAATCTATGCTTACAATAGACAATTATTATCTGTTCAAATATGTTATTTTTTCCCAATAAAAAAACCCAGTTAAAGCACATAAAATGTGACATCATAAAACAGTTAGAACAGTTAGAACAGTTAGAACAGTTAAAAAGTCCCCCGTCCCCCAACAATAAAACCACAGTAAAACGAGCACATAGCACTAGGGACAGTGGTGGCAGAGACGCGGCAGGATGGCAAGTTGTAGCGAGTACCATTTGATGATGGTATTTGTCTCATTTACTTCCCCTTCACTACACTCAACCCCCTTCCACACAGTTGTATAAAATTCACATTGAACTGGATTATATGGCAGTGTGAGCTCAGATAACCCAGATCAAAGCAGGTATTGTGGATTATCAGCCTTGATTATACAACTGTGTGGAAGGGCCCTCACTCTAGTTTAATAGGTTTATCCTTAATGGTTCCGATGCTGGTGATACATTTCTCTGTCTTCTACCCATAATGTAAAAACAAAGGAATATAAGAAGAACCATGCTGGTTCAGACTAAATGCATATCAGACTAAATGCATATCTAGTCCAACATTTTGTTCACAATGTGGCCCATCATTTCCCTATAGGAATATCCACCACAGGCCATCAGTGAACAGTCAGCCTGCCTTATCTATGGGTTCTGCATTCATTCAACCATTCTTGGCTTGAAAAAAATATCCATCCTCCCCTCCAAATATTCCAAAAATCGGATTTTTATTTTGCCATTTTATATATGGGACACCATTTTCCTACCTGTTGTGTCTAATGGGACTTGAGCATCCATAGATTATAATACCAACAGGGGTTTTGAAACTAACCCCCTATGGCTACTATGGGTCCACGGCACATGCATTGTCCACCCTGCACTCTCCAGCTGCTGATATATACAGTGGCATGGATAACCATGAGGATAAGCACAAAGGAGGAGACTGAATCCATTTTCTTAGGGAAATGTTGCTAAGAAACAGAAACTGCTATGGGACAAGGTGGAGCAAGAGATGGCAAGCAGTCTATAATGTTGGTTTTATAAAAATGCTTCTGCAGTAATTTCTTCAGCAGTTTTGATTCATGAATTAGATAATATTTGGCACAACGTAACTTTCTGAGGTTTTCTTGAAAACCTAGACTTTTGGCTGGTTCAGACTTGTGACAATGAGCTGGCAAGTGTTTAGCAGTCTAGCTTTAGTAATCATTTCAGTAAAAAAGTATAGGAAGCTGCCTTCAATCTAAGGATTTCAGGCAGAGTTCTTTTCCATCATATGATACCTGCTTCTTTCTAACTGGAGAACTGGAAAGTTCAATCTTCTGCAACTTCTGCAAGCAAAGCATGTGTTCTGTCAGTATGGTATTTACCATTTTCTTTTTTGACAGGAACTTCTATAAGTTTACCCCTCAGCCCCTTAACCCCTACCATACAGTAGCTCTAAGAAATTGAGTAGACACAAGAGGGGAGTTTTTGTGATGCAAGGGTAGCACACAGGCAAGTATTTTAATCTTATATTTGGACTTGATGTCTACATTTCAGTAACATAAAATCAATACAGTGTTAGAAAAAGCTCACAACATATATACAATAATCAGCTAGAACCATGAACTAGAAGTGCTTTGTAATATTTACCAAATACCTTCCCTGTGGTTTCTGGGGCAGCAAGGTAAAGAGCAAAAAACAGACTAACAAATCATTTATATTTGGAGGTAGGCAGAGTGAACTAATCAATTGGAAATCTGGGGATTTTTCCATTACATGAGGAGGCAGCAGTGGGTTTTATAGATTTTTTTTTACAAACAAGCCTTAGCTGTCAATTCAATAATTGCAGCCAGATGCTTGGTAGCATTGAGAAGGACTCAATGGGACCAAGACTACATCATGAGATAGAATTGTTCTCTGGGGCTTGCTTGCTTGTTTGTTTATATGCAAGGCATTTATTCACCACCTTTTGACATACCAATGCTTCAAAGCAATGCATAATTCACAAAACATTTTTAAAACATGAAATAATCAAAGATAAATTGAAAAGAGTTGAAACTTTATTTTTTAAAAATCAGATGAATTGTTTAAAAATATCCAGAACAGACACCTCTAGTTTTAAGAGCTAAAGGGCATATGAAACAGTAGAGTCTTCACTGTCACCAAGACATTGAGAAGGGATAGAGTTAAGAAGGGGGTTCCACAGTTGAGGGGTGCTCCAAAGAAAGCCCCATCATGTGTCCCCAAAGGAGGCCAAGATAACGTGACTTCACACAGTCCTGCTCTGAGATGCTTTGTGGGGAAAAGATAGCTGTTGTCACATCACAATGGCCTTCATTTGTTAAAAGATGACAAATATGCCCTTTGGGCTTTGGATCTGGAGAAAGGTAAGAAAGAGTTGCTCCCATGCTGTCTGCAAAGGTCTGGGTGTTCCAGCATAAAATAGCCCTGCTTGGCCAGGGCCAGTCCCCACTGAGTTAAGCTGCATTACTTTCCACTTTCTGAGGATTTTAGTCAAGAAATGTTAGAACAACCATCAACATACTGCAGGAGTCAAATGTCATTAGAATAGCCAAAGTCCTTTCAGCTAAAAGAAAAATCTTCTTCCTCTAGGAGCAGAGCTAACTGGGCTCCACATAGAGCTGTCCATAGAGAGGTGTATTTTGAAGACCTCTCTTGCCTTGCCATACCTGGCTTTTTTTGGTGTATCTGAACTATAGGCCATACTCTTTCCTTGGGCCAGCAGTTTTTATTGACTGGAGCCAACTCTTAGAGCAGAACAATTCCCCATGTCACCTTATGAATGTCCAAGCATTGCTCATGTTTTTGGGCTCAGTTCCATCAGTAGAAAGGTTACACTGGGATGACATATTTCTGACTGACTGGATGACCCATGTGGTCTCTTCCAATTCTATGATTCTATAATGATTTAGGGCTGCCACATTTTTGTTCACAGTACAAAGGCCAGAAATCTGAAAATACATTAGAATTCCAATTCTTTTACACTCAAAATTTGCCCTTTTAGTAGATGATAATCAAGACTACTTGAAACTAGTATAAGGATATCCAACACGATAGAGTTTATGACATAAGGTAGACAAATCAGTTACAACAGAACAATAGTATCTTTGTCTTGGACTTATCACTTGATTTGTTACTCGAATCTTCTGGTGTGAGACTACTGGAAGGTGTTACTTTTACAAAATAAAAGAGGCCATTAACAGAATATCTGTAAAAGAAACACTTACCAGTCTGCTTTCCACTGCGAAGGAGCAATGTTATGTAATAAGTCCAAGGCACAGATGATGTTGCCCTGCTATAAGTACAATTTTCCCGACTCCTGTGATAAACTCCTACATAGTTATTTATTTATTTATTTATTCGTATTTGTTTGCCACCCCTCCCGATGGCTCAGGGCGGCTTACAACATGATCATAAGAAACAACCAAACAAATGACACTATGACACTTATTATTCCACTTAAACTGCCATGGCAAAATTTCTACAAAATCCTGGGACCTGATGCTGAGGAGGTAGAACTCTCAGCCAGAAGGCTCTAGTAACTCCCCAAATGAAAAATTCCAAGACTCCATAGGATGTTGCCATGGCAGTTGAAGTGGAATTATGATGCTATAACTGTGTAATGAGATAGCATCCTTGGTTAATTTATTTCCTTTGTCTTCTGTTAATATACTTCTCACCTTGGAAAAAGTTTTATTTTATTTTTATTTTTTATTATAACTCTCTGCATTTCATAGTGAGAATGGTTCTTGAGGGCTGGTGGGTTCTGGGAGATGTAATCTAAAAAAGACTATATATTCTTTTGGTCTGGTGGATTCTGGGAATCATAATTTTAAAAAGCAACTTTTCCCAAGTTTTTCTTCTACACTACCTGCTTTTTCATACATAATTAATCTACCTTTCTGAATAGCCCAATACCTTAAAATACACAAATGCCATATTTGTATTTCCATGTTCTGGAGTTTTGTTCTCTACATATGGCACTCATAAAGGACTCATAAAGTAAATTTGGGCTCTTCTTGGCTCAAAGAGTTGTCAATCCTGAAAGTGACATTAGCATTCTTTTCAAAAACTCTAAATGTTCAAATTGCTCCCCTTCCAGGAAGCAACACAGAGTGGAGAGGCTGGGAGACATTTTGGCTCACTCTATTAAATATTGTAGTTTATTTTTGCCGACAGTAAGAAAAAAAGGACATTTCTATTGAACCATAACAGTTGTACCCACACACCCACTTCTCTAAGTCCACAAAACTCTCTCTTTTAAAGACTAGAAATGAAAGCCAAGTTCTACCATCCTCTTCCAGTTGACACCTACATGACACTTCCCTTGCTAAATAATATGGCACAGAGATGCTAAGACCATTTTCCTTTCCTCCTGGCTGTGAAAGACATCTAAGAAAAGACACTGGGATCCTCCCCTTAAGCTCAATTACTCTAATTGTCTCTTCTTTTTATATGAGGTAAATCCAAATAATGTTAGCTTGTTTTTCTTGGTGCTGACAGAATATACCCTAGGCATTCAATGATGTTTTAAGGTTTATAAAACCAGAAGCAACTACATTTGCTCAGTTGTTTTCATAATTAGATACTGTAGGACAAAGTATTTCTAAAATTTTACTTTTGTAAGAACAATGTTATGCTGATACTGGTGAGCAGATTCAACCCGATTATATTCTTGTGGCTAGGTTGGGTTCATAAAAGACAAGCATAATAAATTATACATGGAACAGAACAGCTATCTAAACAAAAACGTGTACTTAAAAAAACCAATTCTTTAGAAACATTATTTTTAATAGTTGAATTATAAACCTTCAGAAATGCTAAGAAAGAAAAGGAGAAAAGAAAACCATAACAAGAGAAATGAAAAGCCAACGGAAAAAGGAAAGAAAACATTTAGTTTCTTTGACTGATAGAACTCAATAACAAAACTCTTAGTTTCAGTTCAAAGAGCATATCATTTCCATTGTTTATTTTTTCCCCTTGCAGATTTATTTTATCATGAACAGTGGTATGGTAACAGGGTAACTGGAAAGTAAGGAAAGGAAAGACAGGACTAACCTGTTCTGGAGAGGGTCGGTGATTGGAGTGCTGGGTTCTCCCAGGCGATCTGTGGTGATGATGGTGGTGGTGGTGATGGTAGTGGTGATGGTCGTCATCATAGTTGTCTGCCATCAGTTTCATCCTATTCTGTGTCTGTCGGGTTCAAAGCAAACACATTGCCATTAAATGCTAGAATATATTGGTCAAAAAGAATGTGAGCTGGACCTGCAGAAGGAATGCACGAAAAAAATAGCCAGTCTAATTTTTGCATAGCAAATTAGAATCTGCTGAACCAGAACACCACCAACATGCTGAAATGTGTAATTTCATAATCTTACAATTCAGTTCACAACCCAACATGAAAAAGCATTTACAGTTGGCCCTCAATACCCATGAATTCTGCATTCATGAACTCAACCATCCATGGCTTGAAAATATATATTTTTTAATTCGAGGAGCAAACCTTGATTTTATATAAGGGGCACCATTTTACTATGCCACTGTATATAATGAGACTTGTGCATCCACAAATTTTGGTATCTGAAAGCAAACTAGAGATATCAAAGTCCTTCTTTAAAAAGCATTATATTGAAGAAAAACATTTATGGAAAGTATGCTCAATACGAGTATATTAAAATGTGAATTTAGGGGTAACTGCATTCAAAGGTCATACAGGTATTCTTCTGGTATATTTTACTGCATTTCAAAACTGATGTGAATGTAAGATGAAGCAAACTGGTGTTCAACCACACCTGGATGCACAACATCTAGCTAAATAGGCTGATACACAGCAAACCAATATTCTGTGGAAGACTAACATGATGCCTCTATGAAGGACAGGGCTGAGGATCAAATAGAACACTCATGTTAAATTCATGGCTGTGGCCCAAATCCAGTTCTCCATGTTATTTTATGTGGCCCACAAGGTTTTCAATGCCAGGGCAACATAGTTACATTTATACAGTCTTACAATTACAAATGGTCCTTTGAAGCTAACAATAAGGCTGATGTGGCCCTCAGTGAAAATGGGTTTGAAACTTCTGTAATAGATCATTCAAAGGGTGAGCACGAGTTGCAAACAGGGGCATCTCCACTGAACACTCCTCAGCAATATGATCCCATCTCTCAGCTGAATTAATATTCTTTTCCTATTCTGACTTTCAGGGGCTACAGTGGAAGCAGAGTGTCCACCACACTGGGAGTCAAGGATTGTTGAGACAGGCAAGGGCCCATGGGCCAATTAAACAACAACAAAAACTCTTCCCCCGCATGAGGCCATAAGTAACTTGGGCTCCATTCTATCTACGCTGAACACTGGCTTTGCCGAATGCATGATTTAAAAGAATCATTGTATACATCATACTTTTTACTGACACCCTTTTTTCGTGGGGGTTACACATGTACATAAGCTAAGCATCCAGAATTTTAAAAATCCAAAATAATCCATAATGCAAAGCTGTCCACATGAGTGGTTGTGATAATGACAACTTTGCTTTCTGATGATTCAATGTATACACAAACTTTGTTTAAAGAACAAAAAATATTTAAAATATTGTATAAAATTAACTCCAGGCTATATTTATAAATTGTATATGAAACATCAATTGATTTTGCATTTAGACTTGGGACCCATCTCATTATGTACATAAATGCAAGTACAGCTATTCCAAAATGAGGGGAAATCCAAAATTCAAAACACTTCTGTCCCCTAAGCATTTTGAATTTGTAAACCTATGTTTACAAAATAATATTTTACATTTTATGTTAATTGCTGAATAAAACTGATATATAGGTGTACAAACATCCTAGGTCACACAATTATTACAGGAATTATTACTTGTACCAGAAAACACTTTGTTCTCAGTTCTAATCTTCATATTCATAGTTGAACATTCCAGCTCCTAAAGACCATACATGTGATTCAGATAGCACCAACTTGTTGCCTGATACTTCCCAAGAATATCTATGTGTTATAGGTCTACATTCTGAGAAGAAATGTTGATCCTAAACATAATTTCATATAATACACCATTACTTTTTCCTCTATACACGATAGAGTACAGGAACTTTCCTGCAATTGCCAGCTTTAATGTTAGCCTTCCACGTGTGTTATATATTGAGGCAGATCTGGAGATCTTCTAAGCATAATGTAACCATGAAAACATTCATCTGTATTAAATATTTTTATTTCATTACAATAGAAAAGGCAAAGAAATCACTTCTAAGAGCAATTGTATTCTTGAGCAGCATAATGTGTGAATTGACCCTAATGGGGAAGCTAAAGCAACACCCTTTTGAAGGTCAAAAATGTTATCTAGATAGCAATGTGGGTTTACTTTTCGATGAATGACCAGAGCCATAATTTAATCTGGATTGACACTAAAGAAGCCTATAGAAGAAAGCAAGATTGTTACTGACCTGCAGTTAAATGTTCGTTACTGAGTCTTAAATATAGCTACAAATGACACCGTTCTCATCTACATAGTGCCAAGTACTCTAATACATTTCAAAAACTGGCCCTACCCTATATATATATACCAGGCATGAGAAAAAAGTTATGAAAATGAAATGATTCGTAAGAAATTCGTAAGAAATGCTACTTTTGAGTATTTCCGCATCTGGAATGCCAACCAGGAAGTGGACTTTCTTTATAGAACTTCGGGGGCCTGGATTTTCTTAAGTGTCGTTATTGGGTCGTAAGGGGGGGGGGCACCCTCCTTCTCTCTCACCACCCTCCCGCCTCCCTTGCCAATAAGTATTATGGCAAGGCAAGCCCTAAACTCGCTCCTTCTTTTGGCTGGAAGCCTGGAAAAATGTAAACAGAGAGGATTACTCAGAAGTAAATCTGCAAGGAGGGCACTTTGGATGAAGTGCCCTCCTTTGTTGTTCTGTAAACCTCTCTGTTTACATTTTTCCAGGCTTCCTGCCTCTCCTGCCTGCCAGGATCTAAAGCATCAAAGAGTATTGGGGTGAGAAACCAACCTAATGTATAATAGAATGAATGCTACTGTAAGTGCCTAATATTATAAGTAATCCAACTGGTCATATACCTACATTCCATGCACATGCAATAATACAGCAGTAATAACAATGGGTATAAGAAGAGGTAAAATTCAAATCGAATTATTCTGACTGTGGTCCCTCCTCAAGTGGTGCAAACTGCAAAAGGCTCTTCTCTATGAGCCCGGGAAAGCCAAAAGCCAGCGTTTGCTGCCTGGGTGCACACACATACATATTCTTTTTGGGGGATTTGCTGCAGAATCTTCTCTATGAGCCGGGATTCTGCTGCAAATCCCCCCCCCCCCCAAGAATATGTATGTGTGTGCACCCAGGCAGCAAACGCTGTGCCCGGGCTTTTGGCTTTTCCCGCTCATAGAGAAGAGCCTTTTGCAGTATGCACCACTTGAGGAGGGACCACAGTCAGAATACTTCGGTTTGAATTTTACCTCTTCTTATACCCATTGTTATTACTGCTGTATTATTGCATGTGCATGGAATGTAGGTATATGACCAGTTGGATTACTTTTAATATTTAGGCACTTACTCTATAAGTTAGCATTCATTCTATTATACATTAGGTTGGTGCCAAGCCTTGATGTGCTTTAGATCCTGGCAGGGCAGGAGGAGTGGGCCTCCCTGCCCCTTCTGCCTGCCAGGATTGAAAGCCTTGAGAGGCTTCATGAGGGGCCAACTTCAGCCCTCCAGGTGTTTTGGACTTCAACTCCCACCATTCCTCACAGCCTCAGGCCTCTTCCTTTTCCTCTCAGCCTGGGCAAACCTGGGCCCTCACTCCCTCAGGATCAGGGTGAGAGAGAGGCAGCGAGGAGTGAGAGGGGGGGCTCCTCCTCCTTTTTTTTGCTGCTTCCAAGAATAGAATACCCCCCCTCCCTCCTTCCCTCCCTCCTTCCTATTTGGAGAGTCCCATCTAGAATTCAGTGTGATTTATTCAAGTTTTGGCCTACAACTCCCAGAAATCCCAGCCAATTTACCAGCTGTTAGGATTTCTGGGAGTTGTAGGCCAAAACCATCTGGAATGCGCATGCGCTGGCATACGAACTACTAACGAATTTCGTTAGTAATTAAGTTACATTTTAGAAATTTTTGAATTTTTTTTTGTAAGTCTTCCTTTTACTAATAAAAAAAAATCCCCCATTAGATTTCCGATTTCCTATTTTGGGTTCTAAACCATGCCTTATATATATATATATATATATATATATAGAGAGAGAGAGAGAGAGAGAGAGAGAGAGAGAGAGAGAGGATAGGGCCAGTTTTTGAAAAGTATTAGAATATATATATATATATATATATATATATATATATATTAGGCATGGTTTAGAATCCTAAAATGGTGAATCGTAAATCAAATGGGGGGGGGGGGGGATTTTTTTTTGATTAATAAAAGAAAGAGTTACAAAAAAATTCCCAAAAATTTCGCAAATGGAACTAAAGTACTAACGAAACCGTTAGTAATTCATATGCCAGAGCATGTGCATTCCAGATGGTTTTGGCCTACAACTCCCAGAAATCCTAACAGCTGGTAAATTGGCTGGGATTTCTGGGAGTTGTAGGCCAAAACTTGAATCAATCACACTGAATTCTAGATGGGACTCTCCAAATAGGACGGAGGGAGGAGGGAGGGGTATTCTATTCTTGGAAGCAGCAAAAGAAAAGGAGGAGGAGCCCCTCGCTCCTCGCTGCCTCTCTCTCACCCCGATCCTGAGGGAGCATGGGCCCAAGTTTGCCCAGGCTGGTCATATACCTACATTCTATGCACATGCAATAATACAGCAGTAATAGCAATGGGAATAAGAAGAGGTAAAATTCAAACCGAAGTGTTCTGAGTGGTCCCTGCTTCATGCGGTGCAACCGGGCTCTTCTTTGTGAGCCGGGAAATTAGCCGGGAAAAGACAGCGTTTTCTGCTTGGGTGCACACACATACATATTCTTGGGGGGTTGCTGCAGAATCTTCTCTATGAGGCTGGGATTCTGCAACAAATCCCCCTCCCAAGAATATGTATGTGTGTGCTCCCAAGCTGGCTTTCCCCAGGCTAATTTCCGTTTGCACCGTTTGCACCGCATGAGCCCGTTTGCATGAGGCAGGGACCACTCAGAATACTTGGGTTTGAATTTTACCTCTTGTTATTGTTATTACTGCTGTATTATTGCATGTGCATGGAATTAGGTATGACCAGTTGGATTACCTATAATATTAGGCAGTGGCACTTACAGTAGCATTCATTCTATTATACATTAGGTTGGTTTCTCACCCCAATACTCTTTGATGCCTTAGATCCTGGCAGGACAGGAGGCAGGAAGCCTGGAAAAATGTAAACAGAGGATTACTCAGAAGTAAATCTGCAAGGAGGGCCCTTCAACCCAAGTGCCCTCCTTTGCAGATTTACTTCTGAGTAATCCTCTCTGTTTACATTTGTCCAGGCTTCCTTCCAGCCGAGGGAAGGAGCGAGTTTAGGGCTTGCCTTGCCATAATATTGGCAAGGGAGGCGGGGAGGGTGGTGAGAGAGAAGGAGGGTGCCCCCTTATGCCCCCCTTACGACCTAATAATGACACTTAAGAAAATCCTGGCCCCGAGGTTCTAAAAAGAAAGTCCACTTCCTGGTTGGCGTTCCAGGTGCGGAAACGCTCGAAAGTAGCATTTCTTACGAATTTCTTCTAAACGAATCATTTTTATAACTTTTTCTCATGCCTAATATACATATTCAAAGAGATAGATTTTTGATAAATAAGAAAGAAGATAGTGTTCTAAAGCTTTTAGCAATTAGGGAGCTCAGAACCTCTGTGGTGAATCTTGGCAGCAGCGGGGCAATCCCAGCTACCAGTTGATGCTTTCTTATCTCACATGGGAAAGTGTTGCCACTCTGCTGAAGCCCTATTGTTCCTAATGGAACACAGGGCGGCTTATTTGTTGCCACCGGCAGCATCCCACCATGCTTCCATCCCAGTGTGCCCAAGGAGCTTCACTAGAAATTGCCCTATCATATGATGGGCAGTGTGGAGTTCCATGGGTGAACTAGCGCAGAAGCATCCTAGGACACTTTTTCCATACTTTGTGATATAGGTTCCTAGAAAATCACATCCCAGCCATCTAAAGCTTACAATATAATTTTACTCAAAACTTTATTTTCTTATCAATTACATTTCCTACCTTTCAACTGTATGCTACAAAATGCACAAGTTAAACAAAATTATACATGCAATCCTGAAAATGTTTCTGGTAATGAGGTATTGGAGATTACACTTGTTCTAAGGTAAGAACTGTGAATGAATGATGCCATCTTAATTTGGTGCTGAAATATAAATCAACCACTTTTAAGATTTCTTCTGAAATAATTCATGCTATAGGCAAAGCAGGCCAAAAGCTACCATTGATATTTTAAAAATTGGCAATTTTATCAGCTGTTTTAAAATTTTTATAACCAGTCATTTTGGGGAATCGGAGTTTTCTCAGAACAAAATGATTAATTTTGATAAATTATCACTTAGCTAGATTTTTTAAAAAAAAACTTAGCTAGGTTAACTGGAAAAGAAAGTCTACGGTTATATTTTGGCTTATCTTGGGGCCCAGTTATAGGAAAATACAAACATCTTGTCTTTACTGGGAAATTGCTTCTGCCTTATGGACATCAACTGTCTTTATAGTTTCAAGTTTCCAAATGTGTCATAATCAGATGAAGGTGTTTTTAGAGGGATGGGCGTATAAAGAGCAAGTAGAAAACATGGGATGATTATGATTATCTTTATCAACCCTTTAATCCAAATACTGTGAATTACTGCTGCATGTTTTACTTACTAATTCTTTTAAGGTTCAGTAGGCTTTGAAATGCCAGGTATACTTTTATTCCAGGAAGAAATTAATTAACTGGATTGGAATTTGTCCAGGACCTCAAGGCCTTTATACCGCTACACTTGGAAAAAATGTGATGGGATTTTTATTGACCACATGTGTTTAAAAACTTAGTTTATCTGGTTGGGGGGGGTACTTCAATATCATCATGCCCCGGGAATATGTGCTGAACAACATTGATTTGGAGGGAAGAGTGCCATCTGCTGATTTTGTCATGCTATTGCTTCCTGCAGTGATGTAAGTAATTGCTTACAATCATATTTCAAGTCTATTACTGAGCATGTCTCTTCCTATTTGGCATGGAATAGCAAAGCAGAAGGAAATTCTACATTGTATGACCTTGATTTTGAATGTATCCCTCTGAGTCTAGAATATGTTCTTTAAATTTTAGTATATACACTTCAGAAATGAAAGTCAGTACATCCAGGGCCTATCCAGACAAGCCCTATATCCCAGGATCTGATCTCAAGTTTTCTGATTATCTCAGATTATCTGGAAGTGCAGACTCAGGGCATTTCCACACAGCCATATAACCCAGAATATCAAGGTAGAAAATCCCACAATATTTCCTTTGAACTGGGATATCTGAGTCTACACTGTCAAGCTGGTGCAGAATGCTGCGGCTCGACTGCTGGTGGGAGCATCGGCACGAGAGCATATTACACCTATTCTGCAGCAACTCCACTGGTTACCAATCGAGTACCGAATTGTTTTCAAGGTGCTGGTACTGACCTTTAAGGCCTTGTATGGTCAAAAGCCAAAGTATCTGAGGGACCGCCTTACCCCGTACATACCCCCGAGATCACTACATTCAGAAGAACATAATCTTCTAGTCGTTCCTTCGATTCATTCCTGCCATCTGTCTACAACTAGATTGAGAGCTTTCTCTGTAGCAGCACCATCACTATGGAATTCAATGTCAGACGAAGTCCGTGCCATTAAGGAATTGGCCCCGTTTTGGAGAGCCTGCAAGACAACCCTTTTTAGGCAAGCATTCAACTTTACTGGCTTCTGAGTATAACTGCCCAAGTCTTAAGAGTTTTAAATGTAGATGCTTTGTAGATGATTGTTTTATGTGTAGATGCCTCATTTTTATGTCTCTATTTTAGCATTGTTGTATTAAACTGAGATGTTATTTGTTTTAAAGTATTTTATGTAAACCGCCCCGAGCCTGCAGGAAGAAGCGGTATACAAGAATGAATAATAAATAAATATATCCCAGTTTAAATCAGATAATGTGGGATTTTATTCAGCTGAGTGGAAGGAGCCTCATATAATCCAGTTTAAAGCAGAAAACCTGGGAGCAGATCCTGGGATAAAGGGCTTGTATGGAGAGGCCCCCATACTGAACTCCATTCACAAGGCATTTTTCAACTAACATTTAATTGTTTAAACAATACAGTGTGTGGCTCTGAAATGCATTTAACTTAATTTAAAACAACAATATCATTTGACAAATATAATAATGGCACTTAAAACTTTTTTGCAGTTGTTGTGTGCCTTCAAGTTATTTCCAACTTGAGTTTGGAAATGGAGTTTTCTGGGGCTGAGAACATGTGGCTCACCAAAGGTTATGCAATGGCCAAGAGGATAATCAAACTCTGATTTCTACATTTTTTCCAGTACTCAATGCAAAACAACATGCTGGCTTTGACTGTAAGTCTTTCTCAATGAACTTACTTTTAAAAATAGAAGTAAACAGATTTCAGTTTTCTTACACTGTTTCTCTTTCTTAGACATTCTCTATCTCCCCCCCCCCTTTTTGTTCTCTATCACTTTTTTTTGCTTTATCACTTAAGTAAAAAATCCACTCACCAAAATTCAGCTTTGAAGAAAAGTTACCCTGGACATTCCCAAGTGTCTCTGTTCTAAGCCCCTCTGCTCTGTGAATGTTTGTAGAGCTGAGGAGGAGAGATTCAGAGCGGGATCAAAATGAGCCACAACCCATGGATGGATCTAGCATTTAAGTGGGTGATTCATTTTCCCTGCCACTGAATTACAACAACTTTCTAGCACAAAAAAACAAAACAAAAAACCCCCCAAAAAGGTCAACAAATTCTACTTTTAAAAAAATGTTGAAGTGCCAATTCCACCAGAGGCTCAGTTTGCAAGAAAATCCAAAGTCAAATGAGGCAGGGTTTTTGGTTTTTTTTGGAGGGATTGAAGGTCACAAAGAGTCAGATAAATTTGAATGCAATGAAGTACAAAGTGATGCATGTAATAACGGCAATAATGTTTCACACTTCAAGTGTTTAAAGCTCTTTATATACGACAAACTTTCTGCTTTCATTATCAACATAGGTGTGGATTTCCTTTCTTGTATACTGAAACTGTACCCGTGATAAAGTGTAAGATAGACTAAAGGAAGTATTTGCATTAGCAAAATATACAGCAAGAGCTATGTTTGGACAAGGCAACTGTAGCTCACCCTGTGAGTTGGGCAGAGGTTATGTATCCGTACAAAGTATTGTTTCCTCACTGCCGGTTTATTCTGGCTGAAGTCAGGGATAAAGCAAATGAAGGTGTTTTTGTTCATCTAACATTTGCAAAAATGCATGGTAGAGAATGAAGCCACTTCCTTTAGCACTTTACAACTGTTCATGTCATCACAAGAATAGAAATAAATAGTACTATTCTCTATGTACAACAACAATCTATAGACAGGGTGAGGGTAGTACTGAGAAACATTAGGTAAATTGGTCTTTAACAACTACAGAAGAATTACCAAAACTGAAGGGAAAAATGTTTTTAAAGGATTTAATAGAAGATTGCCATAATTTCAGGGGTCATAAACCAATATTTTTAAAGAAGATTAACAATGAGGTATACTTAAGCTCTGCCCTATCCTGTCTGAAATGGGCTGGTGAAAGAACATCCTGGTAAATGAATATTTGGCCCATAGTAATCATGTTCTGTAGGCCCAGTTTTATATAAAAGAAATGGAAAACCACCTTTGAATATCCCTTGACCAAGAAAATCCGATGAAATGCATGGGTTTGTTGTAAGTCAACAGGCTACTTGAAAGCACACACACATATTGATGTGATACACACATCTTCCATAGTGTTTAGCCATGCCAGTGTAGATGCACTAAAGGCACTAGAAGATCCTTTTGCATAAGAATCTTAAAGGACATGTTGATAGAGTGAGGAAGGAAAGGACTTGTAGACTAATTTTTATCACATTTATGAGAATGAGCGGAGAAACAGTTAATTCCTTAGAAATTCTCAGTGACAAAATCTGCCCCTTGTATCAACAAAGAATGATAGTCTTTAGTATCTCATTTTCCCCTTTACATCTGACAGCATAAATTATAGAAACATATAATGAAGGTTGTTGTCCCAAAAAGCTTAGCTGATAATAAACCTAAGCAATCATTTTATTATGTGTCTTTGCAACTGTAGTTCTTGAATATGAAATCCTTCCCTTCCTCACTCTGTCACAAACATACACACACATTTGCATCTGCAATAGAAATACTGGTTTGGTTGGTTTGTAGTTCTACAGAGCTGACTACTGGGCAGTGTACAATATACTATGGTTTAAACACTGCTAAGTCCACTGATGACAACCACTTAAAGAGAGTAACACTATGCATGAAAAGTCTATGTAAACAGAACCTTCTTATTAAGCCAAGGAATGCAAATTGCTTTCTAGCACTTCAAAAGGAAATATATTTATATACGAGTTCTCACCAAGAGTTCTTGCCTTGCTAAGTTACACAATTTATTTGTGAAACAGCCATCACCGCATTTCACCTGGACATTTATACTATAAATTAACATATTTGTCTTTCTGCTTGCTTGTCTGTTATGCTATAAAAGTCTACAGTTTTAAAACAGGAGTGGGGATCACAGCCCTGAAAAGGCTGTACACTGCTAACAAAACAAATGGCACATCCACAGAGACTATAGTTTAATATATAGAGTTGTCCGGGGGGGGTGGATTTTGTACCATTTTGCCCATTTTTACAGCAACAAAACCCCATGTAAACTTTTTTGAAAGCTGCAGTTTCTCAAACTACACAGTTCACAAAGTGCAAGTTTTTGTTTTGCCAAGAAAAAAGACCGTGGAAACTTTCTGCTGGTATTTTTACTCTTGCAAATGTTACAGAGGTGTCAGTAACTCTAAACTTTGACCTTAACTGGGAAGTTGTCAAAATCTGTTCCTTCCCTAGTGCTATCTATTGGCAGTATCATTGGAAATTTGACTGACATTGGTAGTTTCAGTGTAATTGTTGCTGATATTATTCGATTTCCTTTATTGCCATGAGGGTTTGGCTGAGCCCAGTCTGGAACAGCAACTTTCTCAGCCACGCCCAGAGGTAACAACCACTCAGCCTGAGGAGCATGCTGAGGAAGAAATAATTGCAGTTTTCTTTATAGAATATAGAAGAGAAAAATCCTAGCTGTGGCATTCAGCCAGAATTGCTGAGAGGATGGCCAGTAATCAGGATCAGCTATGAGAGCAGCATTTTAAAAGAGGTTGCAGTGTGATACCTGATTCTTGGCTGCAATGTTTGTAATCAAACCTTGGACACTGTTGAAACTTTGGAGTGTTTCATGACTTTGGCATTGGATTCGTGGACACAATTTCTTCATGTGAATGTTCGGTAATTGGATTGACTCAGAACAGTTTTGTGGCTCCTCTCTTGTTTGTTCTTTTGAATTTTATTGTTACTGAGAATAGGGTGTCAAAAACAAGGACAAACGAACCAAGAGACAGCTTTCATTCTAAAGCTGTAACTATATTGAACTTCATGGTTTCACATTGATGTGGCATTGAGGGCTATGCAGTGGTCGTTGGAGGATGGAGGGGTGGATGCATTGTTTTTATGATGTGTGCTGTGGAAAGCATTTAATTTTGTTGTACAATGTATAATGACAATAAAGTTATTGCATTTTAAGTGGCTGACCCTGGACTGTATGGCTAGTTTGATTCCAGGCCAAGGTACTTGAGATTTATTTATAGTCTTGTTATACCACCTGATAATGAATATTAGCAATAAAATTTAAAATCCCAAGCATTAAACAAGTGAAAAATCCAAACAATAAAAAACCATAGTGAAAACTGAGATAAATAATACCAAGAGCAGCAAAATAAAATAAATCTTGACCTTCCAGCTAAAATAACATATTGTTACTAGGCAGAATAAATCTGTGACATAGGTTACATTCAGACTTTAACCAACCCATGGTTACATACAAATGTATAAATATAGATTGTGTATTTTTTAAAAAAAATCTCAGGGAATGTGGCTCCCCTTAGAAACTATTTTCATGATTGCAACTGCCAGGTAATAAATGTTTATGTAAAAAAGGGCATTTCCGCAGGTGTTGTTTGTGTGACAGGGAAAATAATTCTACAACCAGGGCATTACTACTGATAAAAGGCCCTTTCTGTAATTAGTATTCCATACCCCATTTAGCACCCACTGTACTTCTTTTAGTTCCCACCTTTCTGCCAAGGATTTTAGGAGAACATACTGTGTTTTTCTTCTATGCTCCCTGGAGCATTTCAACAACTTTATGATATAAATTAGGCTAAGAGATGATGACTGGATCTGCTTAGTGAACTTCATGGCTGATTGAGAACTAAAGTGTCACTTAACCACTAATATCACAATGGCTTTGTGGTCCAGTTCACAGAGAAGAACTCTTCATGTTACAATCAATGCTCTTTTAGGCAGGTAGTTTGCTTTCCATCTGAGACACACACACACTGTGGGCTAAGTTCAGACTGAGTTAGCTGAATTCAGGTCCCTGTGAATTCAATTGGAATTGTTCTATCCTACACACACTTAACTGGGAGTAAGCCTCACTGAAATAGATAACAATTATTTCCTAGTAGGCATTTATAAGATTCTTTTACCTGGGACTAAACCCACTACATTCATAAGGATCTATTACTAAGTAGCACTATAAAGGATTCCATACTTAGAGCCAATCATAAAACATTTCCCACTTATTGGTATTCATATGTATTATCCTACAAAAACAGAAAATTCAAAATGATACTTGTTAATGTTTTCAAAACTGAAAAGATACCAAGGTACGTATTATAGCCAAATGAGGCAAATAATTCTTCATTTAATGAAATTATTCCCATATGGATAGAAATTCTTCACTGACAACATTCATGAAACCATACTTTCTGCATTTTAGAAAAACATTTAGCGAATAATTAGCTTCCATTACTTTGATTGTTCAAATTTGTATTATGGTTCTCTATTACTAATGAGCTTCTATTAGCTTTTGAGATGCCTGATTGAAGAATTTCAGTCTCATGTTAACACAACTGTACTTAGAAGAACACAAATAAACATGCTGAGATAATTAGAAAAGTCCTAAACACCTGAAGAGTACATTGTTTTACTTGAATTCATAGGATAGTCTTCTTGTTATCAGCATGTCAAAAAGAATATAATTTTGTTCATGTTTTGTAATGTTTTAAATGTATTGTTCTTTTAAATTATGTGCTGCCTTGAGTCCCCATTTTGGGAAGAAATAATAGTAACAACCATTGTATGTTCTCATTGTTAAAAACATTATGCGAAGAATATCAAGCATCACAGTTTCTCGGAGTTAAAACTATATCTGTGAGATATAATTTGGAGGCAGGGGCTGTGCCTATTGGATACTTCCTCACTCTATAGTGATGGTTCATTCAAATATATAGCCAGATTAATCTGGATCAGTATGCAAAGAGGATCAGTATAGGACCTTTGAGACTGAAAGGAATAAGTTGGTATCCTAAGCTATCATAGACTTAAGACTCCTTCACCAAACTACAATATCCCTGACTAGAGGCATTTTAGACAAAAATGCATACTGGCAATATACATATGATGCAGAATCTCCTTTTCCTTTGTTAATGACAAGAAGTAGCTCATTACATCCACATTTTTCTGTAACAGTTATTTAAGAAGACACAGCTATGAAACTATGACAGTAGATAGGATAAACGTGGATGTATCTTTGTTACGTGAGCATCTACTTTGACCATTTCACAGCCAAATCAGCGCACAGAAATCCCAAATAATAGACATTTGGCATATTAGCATGTTAACATCACCAAGGAAACAGCTGAGGCCTGTTTGTGTCTGAGTGATGCTCCACATAAAACAAAACAGAATAAACTAGGTAGACTTGTAAAAATACTTGTTGGTATTTTTTATTATTATTGCCCTTAAGCATAGCATATTTTGAGACAAAGCACAATTCCTTGAGTCTTTTAAAACCCAATCTGTGAGCCCATCTGTTTGTTTTCCTTCATAAAACTACTTCTGTTCTCAAGGTCGGTGAGAGGCTTATATTAACAAGCAGCTTCTTGCAGCAGAATACTTGAGAAAGCCTTGAGTGCATCTATAGATGATACGTTGCTCAGAGTTAACGCCCTGGAGCAAGAGTGGAAATAATGCAGTTCTCCAGATGTTCTTGGACTGCAAAAGACCTCGGAATGTTAGCTTAGAAAATTAATTTTAGAATGGTAAACATTAGCAATTGGAAAATGAATTCATTGTCATCAATACTATGAATGGAAATCAAATAATTGTCCCTAGGGCAGACCGTGAGTTTTACAGAGAAGGGCATTGAGGTTGTGGCTCTTGACCTTAGGGGCACCTTTTATTAGCAATCTCAAAAGTCCACTTTTGGTCATTTTAAAGTTGCTTTCCTTCAACCTGACTTTTTCAACCAACTATACACATGTTGGCTGGGGATGGTAGGTCTTCTATATATGTAGCAACTGTTAGATTGGGAAAGCTGTTCGAAAATATTACTGTCTCTTCAAACACCTTGTTTATTAAAGGTCAATAAGGAATGGTGGTAACAGTTTGGGAAGACTGAAGTAATTACTTCAGTCAGAGGACACTGATCCAGCAATAAATGACTGGCTACAAAGAGAGACAATGAAACAAGGATGGAGGATTTTAAATCAGACAAGTTTGTATTTGTAAAATATGTTTGGTGGTGGTATCATTGGGAATGTATTTGTACTGAGTGTGTGTAAAAAGTATGTGCTGGGATTATTTAAGAAATTAAAGGGCTGTCAGAATATGTAAATTACTCAGCATTTATTTAAGTGCTAACAGAATCAATGTCTCAGAATTAACCACAGGTGTCACTGTAATTGGGGTGTGGTAGCAAAGTGCTGAGACTGTTGCATATAAGTATGTAGTAACCTGATGAGTGTTGGAGACTGGTGGATGAATATAGGAGAAAGAGTGATTGAACATACTGTCAATACTGTGTTAGTATTTGTACTATTACTGCAGCTGAAGAAAGAAAAGCCTTCCAATTGGAACAAACAACTTTGTGTCTCTGTGTTGTTTTTGTTCCCGAGGAGATTGTTTCACTGCAATAAGGTATTTGGCTCCCTAACAGGAGTGATGAGTCCCTTCCACTATACAACAGGGAACTTCATGCTGATTTGTACTCTTGACAAGAGACAGGTGGAAAGGAGAATAGCAGGCAGAAGAGAAAGGGGCCAAGAGAATATGAGATTGGGGGGGGGGGGTTGAGGGGAGAAATCATTGAATTATTATGTATCATTACACAAGCAACAATAGATACACTAAAACTGCAAAGAGATTCATAGCAGCTGATTTAATAACAGCAGCAACAATAACAGGATGTTTAAAAATACATAAACATAGATGGGTTGGCATGACGCATTGTAAAACTAATAATGCTCAGTAAAGTGAAAGACAGTTTTAAAAAAGAGGACTGTTTTCAACAGGTAGATTGATGTAACTGAAGAAATCATGGCCCTGAGTTTGTGTAAAATCTGAGTAGGGCAGTTGATGAGTGCATATCTTTGAAGTCTTTCTTTCATAGGGACATCATAAATTGAAGTTGAATTGAGAGCAAATAACAACTTTATACAATAATAACAAGGAACATGACAATAAGAGTCATAATAAACACCTCATTCCCCGCCCCCAAAAGATGCATAGGCCCATTGGTGAGAGAAAGAACTGTACAAGAAACAGAAGCTTGAGAACCAAGGAAAGAAATGACTCTTCCATGCCACTCAATTCTAGAACTTCTCCCACTTCCTTTATAAAATTCTCCAATTGATTCTCAGTCCTACTCTTCAACTGTTTTGTAGTGATTCCTCTGTTGTGAACTATTGCATAGCAATTGAGCCATGAGGTGGATTTCATCCACTCCTAATAAGTCCTTTATGCCTTCCGGATTTATTGACTCTCCCAGAAGATTCAATCATTCCTAATAACCATGTTCTAAAAGAGAAAAAACGGGGGCTCCTAGGGCGCCATGGAGAACTGAAGGGAAAATAGCACTTTAAACATCCAGAAAATCAAGGTAGATAGAAGGAAAGGAAGGGAAGCAGAGAATAAAGGCCGAAAGAATAGGAGGGAGTGACAAGAGCACAGAGTGAAGAAGGAAAAACTACAGAAGCAAGGGGAAACCATAGAGAAGAACCAGGACTCCTAGAGCACCTTGGAGGACTGAAGGGAAAATAGCCTTCGCGTGCTTTTCCTCCAACCATGCAGAAGGGCCGCACAGCACTGTGATACTCTGTAAGTCACCCTATAAAGCAATTTTGGAGAAGGTTGATATATTTCTGTTACAAGAACCTCATACTGTATAAGTTGGTGGTACCATTTCTATATGTTATAAATCTTCAGCTCCAGTCAATTGCACTCCAGAAGTGAAGGGAAATGTTTTCCCCTTGATTTGCCTGTGATGTCAGCCCTGTTTTCCTGCTGTGCGCATTCACTGGAATAAGAACTAATAACGAATTTCATTATTAATTACATATCAATTAAGAATTTTTTGGGAATTTTTTGGTAAGTATTTCTATTACTAATAAAAAAATCCCCCCCATTGTATTTTTGAACCATTTTTTATGGATCAACCAAGCCTAGTAAATGGCTTCACCTGACATTAAGTCCAGTTGTGTCCGGCTCGTGGGGGGGGGGGGGTGCTCATCTCCATTGCTAAGCCAAAGAGATGGCATTGTCCATGGACACCGCCAAGGTCATGTCGGCAGCATGACTGCATGGAGCACCATTACCTTCCCGCCGGAGGGATACCTATTGCTCTACTCAACTGCTAGGTTGGCAGAAGCTGGAGCTAACAGCAGGAGCTTACCCCGCTCCCGGATTCAAACTTATGACCTTTCAGTTATCAAGTTTAGCAGCTCAGAGGTTTAACCTGGGAATGTGGTGCAGCTGGCTGGGAGTTAGCTGCATAAGATCTCTACTGACCAGAAGGTCATGAGTTTGAGGCCTGCCCGGGTCAGGGTGAGCTCTTGACCAATTGTGTAGCTCATCTGTCTATATATGTTGTATGTCTATGGCATTGAATGTTTGCCTGTATATGTGCATTGTGATCTGCCCTGAATCCCCTGCGGGGTGAGAAGGGCGGACTATAAATGTAAATAAATAAATAAATAAACCCACTGTGCCTGTCAGGGTTTCAAATCAGCATGAAGTTCCCTGTTGTATAGTGGAAGGGACTCATCACTCTTGTTATGGAACGAAATACCTTATTATAGTGAAGTTATCTCCTCAGGAATAAAAACAACACAGAGACACAAAGCTGTTTGTTCCAACTGGAAGTCTGGTCTATACCCATCACAATTTACCTTCAAGACAATGCTGTAGTCTCTTTTTGACTACCCAGTTGCTCACGTGGCCATTATTGCCATATGTGGAGTGGCATCTTCCCTATATTAGTAAACATGATGTTAAGGTTTTCTGCACATGACTCACAATAGGAGTGTAGGAACAAGTTACTAGAGTATTATTGGAAGGGTATACCAATGTAGCTATGTTGCATTTTGCTTATTATAATGTTATTTCTACTGCCAAGCAGGGTTTATATGCTTATGTTATGCTATTTGTCCTTTGACTCCAGTTCTCTATGAATAATCCCTAATGTAATAAAATGTCAAGTTAGAAACTCCAGCCATTATAAATACTTAAACTCATGAAATTCCCACTCCAGTTTAGCCAGCTTTCCTAATTAATGATTGTTCTGCTTAGTATACATGCAATGTAGCTAAGTTACAGAAGAATCCCAATGGGAAAATATTCTTGAATTTTCACATGATGGATTTCATCGGATTTCTATTACTTTAATCAATAGTTGTAAAGTAACCCTGCTCTCTCCTGAGAGCATAAGACTTTTCTTGAATATGTTTGGTAAAAGATGCTTGAGACAACTGCTTGAAATAGGAAAGATCACTAGATTTCTACAAATGTTTATGAACCTCTACTGTCTTAAGATTTCAATGTCACCTTTTTGATTTCTAATACTCGAGAAAGTGAGCTAATGAGTTAGCAAAGTTTGCCAAGCATTAGCTTTGTCTCTAGATGATATATTATAGACACCTGTGGTCTTGAAGTAGCTGGGATATTTCTAGGGTAAAAATGCTTACAAGCAGTTTTTGGCCAATTCTATTTACATGTTTGGCTGACCACTCCAACTGAAGCGGGAGAGAGAGACAACTGAGAACTGCATCAGTTACTACTAGCAATCCTTGGAGAATGTTTAATTATAGCTTTTAGGCAAATTATTTCAAAGACAATGACATCATAGTATAAAGTTCACCAGCACCATTCATCTTAGAATTCTCAAAAGGAATTTGAAGCAGAAATATCACTCCTCAGTTACAGACAAAGCACTGAGGTTGTCTTAATAGAGCACTAATGGGAGCACAGACAATCCTAAAATACAAATGAGGAGGCTTGAAAGAGGACCACGGGGTTGTCGAACAATTGTAACTGCAAGCATTCATGAACTGTTTGTTTTGCAGCTGTGTAATATTTCTCTCATTTGTGCTTGATTCTCTATCTCATAAAAGAATTCGATTTGATTTATCCTAATTGAAAACATCTTCAGCTCACAAGTATATCTGAACACCTCTAGTTCATACACTGAATTTTATGTTAGACAACTGTGGTTCAGAAGAGTGTGCCACAACTCTTCATGTCACTGCTATTTTCCTGATAAAAGAAGTGATAAGGAAACTATCCAAAATGTTATTAAAAGTATAAATCTTAGAAACAGCACTGCATATCATTAAAAGCCCAATCCTACTCAGTCTGTAAAAGCCAGATGGCATAAAAATGGTTTGACCTGCTGCCAGAAGGACAGCAAGGATGAAGCAAAATCTGGGAGCAGCCACCAAGAAAACCCACTCCCTTTTCCCCATCAAGAAAGCCCGAGAATGTATTGAGACAGTGAGACGGAAGTCTCCAAATATTTAGGGTGCATCTAAACTGTCAAATTAATGCAGTTTGGCACCACATTAACTGCCATGGCTCGATGCTATGGAATCATGAAATTAGCAGTCTTTAGCTTTCTCTGCCAAAGAGAGCTGCCTCACCAAACTACAAATCCCAGATTTCCATAGTACTGAGCCATGACAATTAAAGTGGCATCAATCTGCATGGATTCTACACCTTTAGAACTCTGACTCATAAAGGGAGGCATAGTCCTTTCAACAACCTAGATGCAAGTTCTATAGGGCTTTACAGGTAAAAACTAACACTTTAAATTTTGTCCAGAAACAGACCAACACCAAGTGATTGGCCAAGTTCTTGGTTGCAATAATGGGGCATTGGGAGGGTTTCAAACAGAGAGGATATGCTTCCTGTGCTGGGAAGAGATGACCTAGGGATTATGTAGAAATTGTGTTTGGGAGGGGGGAGCCCTAAAAATAATGACACTGTCCAGAAATTTTAATTTTGTTTTCAATCTGTATCTATCTATCTCCATGGCCTTGTATCCAATATTTTCTTGAAATATTCTGAGGTTTCCCCTTCTTTGTGTTCTTCCTCCACCTCTTCTCACTGATTACACATCAGCTTAGGCAACATTTGAGAAACTATCACCAATTTCCACTGGGCTTTTCATAATTATTAAGAAGTTAAAGTGTTTCATCAATATTATACTACCATAGTTAAGCATTACGGACATTTTCTTTCATGGCTAGAATTCCTCTTTCTGTCACTTGATCTCTGTTGATTCTGCTGTCCCGGAGACTTTCAGTATATTTCTTGGCAGCAAACAGGCATCTATAACGAGGTACATTTCATTTGGGGAAATACTGGGTTAATTTAAACTGACCTAGAGAGTGGAAATACAAAGTCCCTGTAGGTGTGTGTGTGTGTGTGTGTGTGTGTGGGAGGGGTATTCCTTGGGAATATTTCTGGTGGAGATGTTGGGGACCTCCCGACAAAACATCCATAATGCAGTGAATCCCAAACTTTGGTCCTCCAGATGTTTTAGACTTCAGCTCCCATAATTCCCGATTGTTGGCCAAGTTAGCTAGGACTTCTGGGAACTGATGTCCAAAACACCTGGAGGAACAACCTTTGGGAACCATGGTCATAAAGGACAAGGGGAAAAGACTTCCTGTTTTTTCCCAGTCTATGGATGAGCCCTGAGTCAATGAAATCAGAGCAGGGTCATGGAGGAAGCAACATCTTGGAGTCCAGTATTCCCTCTGGACACCTTTGGGCTTCCCTGGCTAGTTTTGATTTTGGAGTGAGAGGAGATAGAGAGCAGATGTCAGATTTCTTCTTTGTAAAAATAAGCTTTGCTATAGGAGGTTTTGTAAACCAAGGTATGTTGACTGCCTGCATAAGGACAAGTGATTTTTATTGGTCACCAAACTATTGAAGCATCTGCTTAGTCTAGGTAAATCCGTTTCAAGATATATCTGTAATTATGGCTATTTAAATATCTCTCGTGATAAGGGCGTGTTCCATGATATTTCCCATTGCAAAGCCCCTAAAGCTCCCATTTGATGCTATGAGACACACTGCTTCATGTCCAACCTGCATACAGATGGACATTTGGAACACATGATTTTGGCCACAGAAACCACAATGCATTAACTGCAGCAATTCAGTGGGGCTGCTACCACTGAATTTTGACTCTAAAACCTCAGAATAGCTCTTTTATTGACGCACAGCTACAATATATATGATTTATGTCCCCTTTCAATCTGCTCTCTTCGGGCACATTCTCAAAGCTGGGCCTCTGCTTTCTTCATTATATTTTTCTTTCAGTTAAAGGAACAGACTAAAAGTTGACAAGCACAAGATTTAAGGAGTCTTAAACATGTCATTTTAAAAAGTGCCCTCCATACACATTGAAGTCTATCAGACCTCCCCAGTGAAAGCTACTAAGGATATTTTTAGCATTCTGCGGTGAGTCCAGTGTTTTCCATCGATGATATAAATTCAGAAACAAGTATTTTAAACATAGGGCCTTTTAGTTCATTTCATCTGAGTAATATTACCCAATGAGATCTTGCACAAGCCCCATTTTAGCCCTTCATAAGGCAAGACAATTTTCTTGTGTTAATTGCAGCTTGCACCCTGCTACATGCTTGTGGGATAACAATTTCTTGGAAATAAGTTACATTAAAATCAAATGGAATTTTCCTTCAGAATAAACTTGCCACAAACTCAGATTAGGACTCAGGTACAAATCTAATATTTCCCATGTGAAATTCTTCATTTTGTAAACAATTTCAATAGTAATATTAATGAAGTCAGCTATGAAATGCAAAATTGAAAACCTTCACCTTTTCAGCTGTTTCCAATCTCACTGTCTGCATGATGTCTGATAAAATATTTGAGAAACCCAAATAGCACTCATTAAAGTAGAAAATTGGCTATCAAACATAAAATGGAAAAATGTGAGGACAGGAAACCTGCAGTAGAGTATCCATCATGGGCAGGGATGATCCAAATCTATGCTCCCACTAAAAAGGTATAACAGGAAGAAAGTATAAGATTCTATGCTGGGATTCAGGAATATATTGACTACATCCAGCAATATATTGCCTACATAGTAATAAGAGATAGGAAAGCTAAAGGAGGAAACACAACAGAACCCAACATTATCAGAAAAGTTGACCTAGGGTCAAAAAATGGAACAGGACAGCATTTTGTAATAAAAGAGGGCAGTTTAGGTTTTGGGTTCAGGCTCAAGCAGCAAATGGACTGAACAGTCATGGCACCACTGCACTATCACTATTTCCTTTGGAGTACCAACACACAAATCCCTTGCCCAGTCCAAAGGTGCTACTGTCCACCCTAGAACCAACAATCCATGTCTCATATCAACCCGGCAGCAGACATAACAACATGGAAAGTAAGGCTCCATATATAAGCAGTTTTCTTTCTCATGCAAACAACCCATATTGGGACCTGACTACTGTGCTTTTCTTGCTTGAGTAATAAACACCCTTCCTTTCAAATCATTTCAGATAGGGTTTATTATTTCACAGTCCTTGAAAATGTGACATGGAATAATTTTAGAGAGCCAAGTGGGCCCTACCTAAAGTAGGAAGCTCAAAGAGTCCACCAAATAGTTTGGAATATTATTGCTATCTATGTCTGAAGCAAACCTGAATATGTTTGAGTTTTGGTGATTCTGTCTCAGCATACGTCTGAGAAGCATTACACATTCTGATGCAATCAGTATACTTGGCCATCAACCAATCACAATAGAGCTCTCTGAGACAATCTGTTATGTTGGGTTAATCCACTAAGTTTAGCAGTACTGACTGCTTGAACCTCAGGATTAATACTTTAAAAAATCCAAACCACATTGCATAAACATACAATAAAAAGTATAACATAGAAAATATGCTTTGTGAAGTCCAGCAACAGAGGCTGGTTGACTCTGAAGTGTAATAACAGTGAAGAGAATGGTTTCAATTGGGAAAAACAGAATATATATATATATATATATATATTTCTTCACGTCGTGCAACGGGGCAAATAGACAAAGAAACCATAAGCCGCAAAAACACCATCTTCGGCAGCCTATGGCAACATACCACGAGGTACATAGACGGCCAAAAAAACTGGCCCTACATACCTCGCAACACCCCCAAACACGACCCTCCAAAAAACGGCCAACCCCCCCTCCCTCCCTCTTCGCTGCCAGCGCACGTTTAGAACGTTCGCGCTCAGCAGCCATAACTCAATGACCCGCCAGGCTTCACAGTACCACACGCCGCGCACAAAGCCAGCCATTCCGCTACACACCTCCTTCCCCCTCGCCCGCTCCCCAAATCCCCAAAACAACTCTAAACAACACACCCTCCCACCCTTTGCACGTCCCCAAAAGCCCTGCTGCACACCCCCTCGCCCCCTTTCTCTCCAACCCAAAGCCCCGCAAAACAACTCACCCAGGCCCCCTTTGCGCGTCCACACAACCCCCGCGACACACCCCTCGCCAACCCAAAGCCCCGCAAAACAACTCACCCAGGCCCCCTTTGCGCGTCCCCAAAACCCCAGCTACACACCCCCTCGCCCCTTTCTCGCCAACACAAAGCCCCGCAAAACAACTCACCCAAGCCCCTTTGCACGTTCACACACCCCCCCCTACACCCCCTCACCCCTTTCTCACCAACACAAAGCCCCGCAAAACAACTCACCCAGGCCCCCTTTGCGCGTCCACACAACCCCCGCTACACACCCCTTGCCCCCTTTCTCACCAACCGAAAAACGCCTCCTCCGCAAACTCCCAAGGCGGTGTGGAGGAGGAGGCAAAGGAGGAGGAAAGGGCCGCGAGGGGGACTGGATCATAACCTCGGTGGCTGCTATCCTGCTCTCCTCGCTGCTCTTTCCTCCTCCTCTGCCTCCTCCTCCACGCCGCCTCCGTTGCCGCCAGGGCCCGATCCCGGGCACCTCTCTCTCCTGCACGCCACACCCTCCTCCCTTGAGTGAAGGAAGGAGGGCGGGGATAGGAGGGGACACAGCTGCCCGATCCCCTGCCGCGCATGCGCACATGACGGAAGGTGGCTCTTTCCCATCCTCTCCCCGCCCTCCTTCCTTCAATCAAGAGAGGAAGGCAGAGAGAAGAGGGGGGGAAGCGCCTCCCCCCCGCACGCGCGGCAGCGGTTCCCCCGGATGTTTCCCCTCCTCTCCCCGCCCCCCTTCCTTCATTCAAGAGACCAGGGCGGGACGAGCAGCAGAAACAGGTGCCCGGAAACAGGGCAGCTTTCCTGCCGCCTCCGCCGGGATCGGGCCCTGGCAACGGAGGCGGCATGGAGGACGATGGATGGATGGATGGAAGGAGTGGCAAAGAAAGTATACCACGGGGGAAATAGCCACAGCGAAGCGTGGCCAGGTCAGCTAGTTACTTGATAAATGTAGTTATTTATTCTGGCCTACATTTTTTTAGCAATTTCTTCACTTCTAATTTTATTTAAAATAGTGGTATAGGAATTCTTAGTTTTACCAGGCATACAATACGAACCCCATATCTATGAGGATATGTTCCTGGACTTTGTGTGGATACATGAAACCAAGGATACTAATGAACCCTATTGAAATTAAGGTCTCCTTGCCCAAGAATACCATAGAGCCACACCGGAGAACCTAGAAGATTGCTAGAGAGGATCTATTTTGTCAGATGAGGATAAATGAAACCACAAATATCAGTCCTAAAGATACGGGGTTGTACTGTATTCCTAGCACTTGGGACTTCAAGTTTAAATGGTGACAAGAAATAGAAATCAATGAAAATATTTTAGGACTAGATATAGAAATCAATGAAACCAAGATTTACTTCTGGAGTTTTTGCCAATTAAATTTAATATAATTTGGAGTGGGGTGGGTGTAGTGAAACAATGTTGTTGTTCTTTGCTGTAATTTTCTATCCATGCGATCCTTATGAATGAGAAACCTCTAACAACTCCACTCAAAAACAAAGAAACGTTGGGAATGGTGGAGGAAATAGGGACAAGTATTTCAGTCAAAATTGGATATCAATCTTGTGACATGTAACTACAACACAAAACAGCCAATATACACATTAAAAAAATGGGATAAGAGCACTCAAAGAGTCAACATCTATCAATCCAGCTAAAGTAACATGTAAGGTACATGATTAAATTTAACCGGATGCAATCATACTATTATATAACTTGACAATTTGAGGAAGCTATTTTTTTTTTAAAAAAAAAAACAGGATATATAATATCAAAGGTTACCACTTGTGCTACAAATTCTGGGATGGAGGGGTCGGACTATTTAGAATGCATTGTTTAATAATGACTGTATTCAATTTTCTTTGCTATTAATATTCTATGGCATAAATTAAACCACTGTACTTTTTACAAAATCAGTTTTTCTAATTTAACAGCAATATGAGCCAGTTACTGAATAAAAAACCCACAATTTATTTTCAATGTTTCTCACAAATAGCTAAGATTGTTGCTTTATCCAACAGATCTTTGCGCCTCATTGTCATTTTTGGTTAGAAAATGGCAATGAAGCACAACTTGGGAAGGTTACCCGCATGCTGGCTGAAAAACTTTGGGAACTGTACTTCAAAAGGCACTTTCCCAAATTCTTCAGAAACTTCTAAAGGCAGAGATATTTGAAATAAGAATCATTGTGCTGCAAGTACTCAGCAAATTCTGAAAGTTAAAGGAATCAAAGGGGAGATAACTTCTCTGTGATTATATTAAAATGATAATGATGATGTAAGTTAACCTTGAAGCTATGTACAACAAAATCCAAAGGCCTTTATCGGCCAAACAAAATGCATAAAACACATCATACAACCTTCCAACTGGCTTCTTCATCAAGCAAACATGTTAAAATTGTACAGGAGAAGAAAAATGACAAAGGTAGAGGCACATATTTTGCATCAGATGTTATTTCTGTTGTTAATTAAGAAGGTCTGAAGGGACATCAGTGCAGGCAGAGGCTACTCCCTTTCTTGGCAATGTGGGGAGCAGAGGAAAAGGACAATAAAACGTAAGTAATGAAACCTAAACTTATGTATTTAGTTATTTACTGCATTTATACCCCGCCCTTCTCACTCCGAAGGAGACTCAGAATGGCTCACAAAAAAGGCACCATTCGATGCCACGTATACGTACATAGGATAAAACAAAACATATACATTAAACCCAAATAATTAAAGCATTCCCATCTTAAAACGAATTAATTAGACCACTCAATACAAAGGATAAAACAACAGAGAATCTAGAAAGACGCAGCTCCAAGTCATAGAGAAGGAACATTCACAGTAAAGCATACTTGCAGGCATATTGTTAAGAGGAATTTTCTTAATAAAAATTCTATACATGAAAGCCAACCTTCTGAAAATAATGTTGTACAACTACAGGCAGGTTGGAGAGGTAGGTGGCAACTCATTTGTTAACATGATTGTAACCTTCACCATCTCTCCCTGCCGGGACTGGCTGTAAACTTCAGTAACCTTGTTCCCCACTTTCATCTGCAGAAACAAGGTGGTCCCATTGAAGGTGTGCATCTTCCCAAGAAGGTCCTCATGCTGAAACAGCAGGGTGCTGCGCAGGTGCCATAGCTCCACTGGTAGACTAAAGTCAATGTGGTACTGGTACAGGGTCCACTGGGGGCATGAGGCCAGGTGCAAATGTTTGGTGTTCAAGGCAATTGCAGTCCCCAAAACACCTGTCTTGGCCTACTTAACATGATCAATTGACTGGCGGGTGTAGATAATGTCGCTATAATTACTTTGATCCCCGCCTCTCTCCCACAATGTCATTTCTTGAAACTGTGCTGAGATTTGCAGTTCCTGGGTAGGGCCCGGAGCCCATGACCCAGTAGAGGAAAGGGTGGCTCTTCTGCCTGTGACTGTGGATGAATTTGCTGCAGCTTCCCACGCCGAGGGGCTCCATAACCCCTTCCAGGGAGCAAGAGTATCGCAGCAGCGGTGGCAGCTCCAGGTCCCGTAATGGTGGCGTCTGGGTCCTGCTGTGAAAACTGATATGTGCTCTGGCATGGCCAGGCATGGCAGGACCCCCGAAGACAAGGCAAGGCAAATAAGAAGAAGATGGCAAAGAAGAGCTCCTCCTACTGCTGTTATTCCTCCACACAGAGAGAAAGGGAAGAGGGAAACTTTCCTTGAGATCCAGGCTGCCTGAGTCTGTGTGAATCTAAGTGCCTCATTATCAGACAGAGAACATTGAATTTCCTAAGAAGACCCTGTACACTTGGAAAAATCTAAGTGCTATATAAATAAAACTTGCAAATTGTAATTCAAATGAAAAGAGCTTTAGCTTTGCTGGAGTGAAAAACCTCAAAGAATTAAATTCTGGTCTTTAGTTAATGTTCCCTACTATCCCTCTCTAGACTATCTTAACTGACAACAGAAATAATGTCTGAAACAAAATGCAGGCTTGTACTTCTAACTTCATCACTTTTCTTCTCCTGTACAATTTTTAACATATTTGCCTGATGAAGAAGCCATTGGAGTTTCAACAGTTTGCATGATGCATTTTCTTCATTTTAGTTAGCCAATAAGGTTTTGAGGATTTTGCATTTTGTTGCATTTTGCTATATGGAACACATGGTTACACCTCAATATATTTTATTTGGGCTACGTGATATTCTAATGCAGCAGACCTTATTTGCCCAGTTGTCTATATCCCAGTTTTAGTTACTGTTGAATTTCTGGAACACAGAAATGTGTTTTGTTACACATAGGGTTACAAGCCACCCATGCACCCCCCTGTAGCTTCCCAGTCATTGAACCCCAGGCCATTCAATGTTTGCTAGGATATAGTAAAACTACTATCATCTTCAGCAACACAATTTTTTCACAAGGAATGATACAACGTTGTTTTGATGAGATACATGATTCCTAGTCATTTGTTGGAGATGGTATATTGTAAAACATCCTGTGGACAGAACAAGTTCCCTTGATATCTCCAGCATGATAGTCCATTTAGCTGGTTAACAAATCATAGGCTCTGATGATTGGTCATGCTAAAACAGGGGTGACTTCCTGACTTGTTGGACTGCAGTTCCCACCAGATATATCCAATGTAACCAATGATAACAGATTATAGATATTGTAGTTTAATAATACCTGGAGAATTATACATTGCCCTCCCAAACGAACAATGATGCCTGAATACAGAAGTTGATTAAAATAAAGCCACAACTTTAGTAACTTCAGAAAATGAAATGACAGCCATTGGTGTATACAGGCATGAATTTGACTGTGAGAACTCAATTAAGTCTAATTGATTCTGTGGCTCCTTCTCAGCCTGATCCCCCAAAGGGATCAGAGGATTTCATGGGATTCTCCAGGTGGCATTGGTCAGCATTGTTTCCTAAGTAGATGATCTTGGAACAATAAATGAATTATTTAATCCTGCTGTATTGCTGGAAATTTCAAAGAGAACCAATCAAAATTAAGTCCCCACAATTACCAGTTGTGACAGGTATGTTACATTAAACTAAAGATTCCACCATGATTTACATGGAACGGAGGGGGGGGGGGGGAGTTGCTAAATGATATCCAAAGATGTCAGGGAATATAGCGAAATAATTCTACTTCATAGGTTGTGTGGAAAATCCAGTGCTGTATAGAGGCAGATAGGTGGGGAGCACAAAATGGCCAAAAAAACATTCTCAAAGGCCAGGTGGGTTCTCGACCTTAAGTGTACCCTGCTGCTGACCTTTGCAGCCCGAAAGACAGTTACATTTGTCAAGTAGGAGATAAAGGTACCACATTAAAGTGGGGAGACAAATTTTGACTGATTTAAGAGGCCATTTAAAAGAACCCAGGAATCACTGAGGAATGAGGAAGAAACAAAAAGGGACTCTGGTAAACGCTGAGAGATGAGGAGTGTGTCAGCTCCCCTGGTGGCCAGAAGGTTTGCCTCTGTTCGTCTATATATGTGTGTAATATGTCAAAAATGTATGTACTGTACTGTACTGTGATAAATGTCACATGCGTATATGTCATATGTTGAAATGCAGGGATTGTCTGCAAGTATGTGTACTGTAATCCACTCTGAGTCCCCTTCGGGGTGAGAAGAGCGGAATATAAATAAAGTAAATAATAATGTTCACTTATATAGCCCTACACACTCCTCCTGATGCATCATGACACAAACAAATGTTTTATTCTGCCAATAGCTGGAGATGGGAGACATAACCAAATCTTGTACTAGAATCTGATGGAATGCTGGGAACTTATTTTTAACGTCTGCCTACATCTGTCCTCAAAAATGAATAAAAATGAAAAAGTAGGATGATAGCTTTTATAATAACCAGGATAAATCTGTTAAAGATGTTGGTATCCATGCTATCCCACAGTGGCTGTAGACAATCCAGGAATCAATTTGTAAAAGTGAGAGGGCAACCAAGGGTTGATGGAGTGACTATGCTTATAACATTTGGGCAAAATGTCTCCTACGTTGCTGACTGACCTGAGGCATGGGTACATCATGTCTGGAACCCAGGTACTTGGCACCATTGTCTGTGATGAAGTCAGCATCACAAATAGAAGGATAGTTCATGCTCTGGGGCTGTTTCCTATTTCTATACACCTGTAGGAAAAAGCTGTAATGATTAGGCGCATGAGGTCAGAGGAAAAGCGGGGACTTTTGGTACAAAGCAATAGTTTTGCATTCTATTGCTTTGAAAGGGAAATAACTATATCATAACATGTATGATTCAAAGGACAGAATCATTACATTGAAATAAGGGGCAAGAGGAATCCAATACAATGGCATGCTCATCTGTGAATTACTTGAGTTCAAAAGAATTGGTTGGCAACTGGGAATGGGTTGGGAGAGACAGGTATGGCTTTGTCTGGTATGGTTTCCTACTTCACATAGGTCACAGTAATGAAACTGAAGGCTGATACTGCCACACAAACATTCAGTTAACATTATCAACTCATTTCCATTTCCCCAGATTTTCTACAGGAGAAGGAGGGTTGACAACACATTCCACACCACAGCTTTTGACGTTTAGGTTATCTGAGCATCCATCTCTTTAGGTGAAGCATGGGTAGCAGACATAACCGTTAAAGACTTCACAGTACTGAGAAATAGCCAGTTCCATGGGAAATAATATACATTAGTTAGTTGGATGTTTTTCATGCAAGTTTTAGCTCATCCTTCATTGAAAGGGAAACATATGTATCCATTTTATTCTCCCACAAGCTCTAAAAGTCAGGTAAGTCTGAAGGATGGTGACCCAGATAACATCATGGATTAGCACTCGGATCTCCCTCACCCAATGAAACATAGTAATTGATACCTTACACCGCACTTCGGCTAGACCTGCCATCCGTGCCCGATGATACGAGTGAGAGGGTAAAAGGACCACATACACCAACTAACCAGAAATTTGACCACTTCAAAGCTCTGGACCTGGAAGCAGTCAAGAAAATCATCTCCACAGCACGGGCAACTACCTGCTCCACGGACCCTTGCCCTTCCCATCTAGTTAAGGACTGCGCAGAGGAGCTCTCGGTCCCCCTGATGCAGATAATAAACCACTCCCTGGAGCTGGGAATCTTCCCGGATGCCCTGAAAGAAGCCTTGGTCCGCCCACTCTTGAAAAAAGCCAACCTGGACCCTGCGATGCCAGCGAACTACCGTCCGTCTCAAACCTCCCGTTTCTCAGTAAGCTGATCGAGCAGCGGCAGCAACCCAGCTACAAAACTTCCTTGAGACCTCAGATGGCTTGGACCCCTTTCAATCAGGGTTTCGCCGGACGCGGGACCGAGACCGTCCTGGTGGCCATCTCGGACGATATCCGCTGCCAATTAGACAAGGGAGGCTCAGTAGTTCTGGTACTATTGGACTTTACCGCTGCATTCGACACGGTGGACCACGACCTGCTGACACGACAACTTGCCACCATAGGGATACAAGGAGCAGCTTTAGCTTGGATTAGCTCCTTCCTCTGCGCGGACGTAGCCAGCGAGTTGAATGGCTAGGCCAAACTTCTAGAAATCTTTCCTCGAGTGCGGAGTACCCTAGGGGCGCCATATTATCACCAACGTTGTTCAACATCTATGTCCGGCCTTTGGCTGGTATAGCCGGAGCTTCGGCCTAGGGTGCTACCAATATGCCGATGACACTCAGCTCCTGCTGAAGCTGGAGCCTGGCGCAACCGGTGCCCGAAAACTTCACTCGAGGTCTGGAAGCAGTAACAAAATGGCTCCGTGCCCACAAACTCAAAATAAATCCATCAAAGACGGAGATCTTATGGCCGGGCCGCCCAGAACCACCTTTCCCACTGCCCCCTTCGAAGGGAACCATTGATTCCGTCCCCTCAGTAAAGAGCCTTGGTGTTATCCTGGACTCAAATTGTTGATGGAGGCCCAGGTTGCCTTCAAGCAAAGGGCCTTCTTCCACCTGCGCCAAGCGAGACAACTGGCGCCCTACCTCCCGACAGGCGCGCTAGCTACAGTAATCCATGCCACGGTTACATCACGGCTGGATTACTGTAACGCCTATATGTGGGTCTGCCGGTCACTAACCCACAGGATCCAGATTGTGCAGAACGCGGCCGCCAGGCTTCTCACAGGAACATCGATGAGATGCCACATTACACCATCCTGCAGCGCCTGCACGGCTGCCCGTTGAGTATAGAGCCTTACATAAGACCTTGACCTTGGCTTTCAAAGCCCTACAGGGCCGGGGCCCAACATACTTAAAGGACCGCTTGCTGATGCCTGCCTATTCAAGGACACCGTGGCCGGCAAACTCCTTTGCGTCCCGGGCATGAAAGAGGCCCACCTGGAGGCCACGAGACGGATTTAGTTCTCCATTGTGGCCCCGTTCTCTGGAACTCGATGCCACCGGACCAGAGAGCCTCCCTCGACCTGCCCCAGTTCTGACCGCTCTAAAGACCTGGCTATTTAGGAAAGCCCATGGCTAATGCAGAACCAGGAACTCAACTACCTGAGCCTGGCCCTTGCATTTAACCCCTAAATATTTTAATCTAATTTTTAATATTTTTAATATTTTTAATTGTTGAATTGCTATGTGTAAGTCGCCCGGAGCACTAACGTGGAGGGCGACTCAGAAATAATAAAGTCAGTCAGTCAGTCAGTCAGTCAGTCAGACTATAGATTATTTTTGTGGCTAGTTTTATTATCATTACAACAGAAAAAGGGAATGCAATTTAATGATTACTAACAGATAAATCATATTATATCTTAAACACTCGTACAATCTGCAGGTTTATAACTGAAGCAAAATTATAGTCCAGCTTCTGCTCAGATCCAGTTACATCTGTAACTTCCAGATAACCTTGCAAAAAGCAAACAAGCAACTGTCCTACAACCTTTGAGCAAGCAGCTGTAAAATAACAATGTACAAAATGGGGAAGAAGTAGGATGGTTAGTAGGCTTTGTTGGAGGAAAACATCACAATATGATGCTCCCTGTTGCTGTTTCATCAGTAAAGTGATTGTCATGATGGAAAGAGGGGAAACAGGATGTATTTGATCCAATATATTAGACAAGTCAAACATGCAACAAATTACAAAACACCAATTGAAGAGTAGTAAGGCAACATCCATCCTTGTCCTACCTTTTTCTCTGGCTGTCACAAGGCAGGCTTAGTTTAAAGACTTGCTTTAAAGTTAGAAAAAAACTTTAAACAGGGAATTTAAGGTCAAATTTCCAGAAAGAATAAAGAGAAAGGAGAATTTTCCAACCTGCTGTTTTAACTGATGGACTAATCTGTCTTTTTCTCTTTTCAAAGCCATCACTTCTTCTTGGGTTTTCTTTTTCTTTGATGCAGACAGTTCAAGCAAGGCAATGTTTGCATCTTTTTCGCTGATGGCAGCAAGCAGCGCTTCCTGTCTGATAAAATTTTGGAAAAATGTATCAAAACTCTTGGAGAACATTTTTCTTTACAACTGACTTCTTAAAAGAATTCTGAAGAAAAATGGGCAGATTATACAACATGACCTACACACAATACCCTGAAGAAGATTTCTTTCTAGGCTGATTTCTACAGACATTCCTGCCCAATTATTGCTAACAACAACAATGGCAACAACAACACTTCAGATCTTTAAATTACAAATAGTAGGATACAAATAAGGTATTATAGATTATGTAATTTTAATAATTGATGTAACTTTTTATGTGTTTAATTCTTTATTTTTAATGTAAAAACGTTTTTGAAGCTGCTCTGAGGCCCCTGAAGGCTGAGGAGAGTGGGGCACAAATACAGTAAATAAATAAATAAGGTATCATAAGATATACACTTACCTGGAATAAACCACATTAAACATAGGCAAATTGAATTCTAGGAACACATGCATTTTATGTTGAAGTCAGAGCACAAAAACCCATACAAGAAATATAATCTATGTGGTCTGGCAGAAGGGCAGAACGCCAACTAGGTCAATATTAGCATCTTATGTTCCGTTCATGGACCACAATGATCTACGCAAGGGCCTGGATATCAATGAATACATCATAAATCTTAGGAACAATATATCCAGGTTTTGCTAATTTGCACTGTCTGCTTAGATGAAGGAGATTATCCTGCAGAAAAGTATATGTCTAAAAAAACTGTCAGAAAAGTAGATGGTGATCCAAGATCAGACATTTTATTAAAAGTATATTTTCATATTTCTCATATGTTTATAAGTTTAACAGCAAACATCCAATTCTTCCCTGTAAGTCACAGTCCAAATACTTTTTCCGAATTGCAGATATTACCATTTTACATTGTGTGTTTCCATGTAGTGGCACAGATCAATTGTGCATAAGAAAAAAGAAATACATTAAGGACCTCAGCACATGGAGGTTCAGAAGCTGGGGGCAGTGAGGGACAGCAAAGGGAAATGGTGGGGCAGCATTCTGCTTTGTACCTTTACTGTCACGAGTCGTGAGCTGCCATCCCAATATGTTTCCCTGCTGTCCCCGGCTTCCTTCCATTCTGTCTCCAGTTTCTTCTATGAGGAGTCAGGTAGTCACCTGACTCCTCAGGGCTCTGTCGCTGCAAGGCGCTGGCACGCTGGCAGCATGGATCCCCATGCAAGGTAGCCCTGTGTCATTTGATCGGCTCCTGCGAACTCTGTCCCAGCAGTGTGCTGGCAGCACACAGAGACCAGGAAAACCACTCGTCTCATAAGGTCAAAAGTGATGTAAACAGCAAAAGTAATTTAGCAGAAAAGTTCAGTGGTAACACATTGGTTACAATCTGTGAAGCATATTATTAATCCTACTAGTAGTGCTATTACTATTAGTCATAATAGCAGCAGTATAGGAATTGAATGCTTATTCAATTTGCAGATGACAAAAAGTTGGAAGGAGTAGGCAATCTTCTATACAACAAGATCAGAATTCAAAATATCCTTGCCAGATTGGAGAGCTAAGTCAAAAGAAATATAATGGACACCAACAGGTATAAATGTAAGGTGCTATATTTATGCAGGAAAAAGAAGTACAGTAAACAAATGGGTCATAACTGAATTAACAGCAATGTATGAAAAGAAAATTTGGATCTTAATGAAACACAATCTAAAATGAATTAACATTTTGAAGCAGTGGCCAAAAAAAAAAGATCAATGAAAATCTAGGTTGCATCAATAGGAGAACAGTGTCCAAATCAAGGAATGTCGTAGTGCTACTATATTTTGTTTTATTCAGACTTGAACTGGAATATTGTGCCCAGTTCTAGGCACCATAGTTCAAGAAACATATTGATAAGTTGGAACATGTCCAGAGGAGGTTGGTCAAGATGACCACTAACAATGTCTTATAAGCAAGGGCTTAAGGAGTTGGGTATATTTAGTTCTGGAGAAGATAAGATTGAGAAATTATGTAACAGCCATCTTTTAGTATTTGAAGAAACAAGGTTATTTTCTGCCACTCCAGATACTAGAAAACGAACCAATGGATTCAAATTACAAGAAAAGAGAGTCCACACAAATTTTAGTAAGAAAATTTTGAGTGTAAGAGCTGTTTAACAGTGGAATACTGTCGCACACCAGCCGAGAACCAGGGCCCTTTGAATATTCACACAACCACAGCTGGAAATAACAGTCTATTTATTGAAGTAAACAATGTCCAAAAAATAACAGTAAACATGAAAATAGCTACGGCAAAAAGCATTCTTTGGGAAAATCCCAGGAAATGTTCCCAAAGCCTCAGGCTAATTAAGTTGTAACATCTCTGAATATAAATCCACTAAGAAGCAACAGAACTTAAAACTAGGATAGTCCCAAAAAAGCAGCCTCAAAGTTCTGTCATGAATGACCAACAAATCATGAAACCAGGAGTTCATGGAAATGCTTGCAGTAGAATCGAAAGTTGACCAGGAACTGAATTTCAACCTTTACAGGGCTAATAACAAGATCTCAACATTCTAACATTTCCCTCCCTTTTCCCTGGGAAAGTAACAACCGCGGCTAGAATCAGCAAGCCAGGTGTCTCAATTCCCGCCCACTGGACTCTCAGAAAAACTAAATTCAATTAACTGCTTTTCCAGAGTTTCATCACCTTGGCCTTGCGCTGAAAATCACACAGATCCCTGCACACCACCACAACCCATAACCCCTGAAACCACAGGCCCAACAAATACATTGTTTCAGAAGTGGTGGACTCTGCTTCTTTGGATGTTTATAAGCAAGCTTGGATGGACATCTTTAGGAGTGTTTTTTATTGTGTATTCCAATATTGCATTGAATTAGCCTAGAATGTGCTTGTGGTTCATCCCAACTATTTCATTTGAGTATGATGATTTTTAATTATACCCCATATTTTCCCTCAAAGATAAACTCAAGGCAACTATGTAAAAATTGATAAGGCAAAAAAGTGATCCAGGAAATTTAGGTGTATGAGGTGTAGGGTGACATAAACCTCAAGGGACCAGTGGCAGCAAAAGCAACCCTTTTGGCCACCTAAATCCTCTACCTGGAGATTCTGGAAGCCATAGTCTAAAAAGTAACTTTTTCCCCATTGGCCAGAAACCAATTTGTCAGATATATCAAAATTCACAATTGGGAATCTCCATATTAGTTTCTATGTGTGAAAGCACACTCAAAAATTATGTTTCCATTGAGTATTGCTGAATAAAAATATCTTCAAAGGAAATACTGACGAGACCTGAAATTCAGCATTCACTGCTTAGAAACAGCATGAAGCTACTCTCTCAGAACATAAGGGCCTATTAAGTAAAGTTTATTTCTTCCGTTGCTTAGAGATACAGTGCTACTGTCCAACTCAAACTCAAGGATTCACATCAAATGTTCAACTGATACTGCAGTGGGTTTTATACAAAGGCACAATACATGAAAAGCCCCTCTTGTGTAACTGAGCACAGAGGTACAATTAGCAATGGATGAGCTGGTTTAGGCAGCTTAAAATTCAACCTGTAATGTTTTTTTCCTCTTAAATATCATGTTTCCTACTTCACCACATTTCTTTTAATTCTTATACATCTCTGTGTTTTCTGATACTGATAATTATGGGGAAAGGAAATGGAAAATTTTTCTTAACTATTATTGTGGCATTTCTCAAATATTTGGAAGCAAATTCCAAAAATTTATTTCTTGAGTGTATTGCTTTTTCTTTGGTCCTACTGTTCAGCTCAAGTAAATATTTTTTATTTGTGTACAATTCTAACACAAAATGCAGCTTTTTAGTATATAACAGAATAGAGATATAATTCCAGTACTACTTTGCTTTCACATGCAGGGAAGATTAAAATATGCAAAACTTGTGGAGATGGCAAACCCGATGCCTCATTCCCATACCAACAATTTTGATGTTATGTATTGTGATTTGCACCTAATTCTAGTTGTCTTCAATTTGGGGTGGGGGGTGGGGGAACTAATATTCCTCCTCAGTAGTTTTCCCATATTCAAATGTCCTGAAATGATACAGTAGAATTTTTCACAAAACTAACCACGTTTTCTTCAGGAACAGAATTTGAAGACATAGCCTTGTTAATCTGGATCAGTATGCAAAGCGATCTTGTTTCACCTTTGAGACTAATAGAGAGGAAGAAGTTAGCCACATAAACCTGCATAGACTTCTTCAAGTGTGTGGAGTGAAGTTCCTAGGCATATATGCTTATATTGACTAATGAGAAGGTTGTGTGTATAAATAGTAATAGATATGACAAAAATTTCAGGATAATGAGGTAACAAGTTCTATTTTAAAGATGGCTATTTTTCCTTGACAACCATTTTAAAAGTGATTTTTGCAGTGCTATTGCTTTTCACACACACAACCTGCTCATTTATAGGTATAAATGTCTTGACTTACCAAGTTCCCATGAATGTAATTTGTTCACTCTACCTGTGAATAACAGCAGGATTTATATCTCTGACTGTTGTCCCTGGGATGATGACATACTGTGGTTATACTGTAGAGCAGGGGTGCTCATTAGGTAGATTGTGATCTACTGGTAGATCGAATAGGGCGTCCTGGTAGATCGCAGGCAGGGCGGGAGAAAGGCTCAGTCCCGCCCCGCAGGCTCCCAATGCCGCCCAAATGCTGCTGGCCCTGGGTTATCTGAGGTCCTTTCCATACAGTTGAATAAAATCCCATGTTATCTGCTTTGAATCAGATTATATGGCAGTGTGGACTCAGAAAACCCAGTTCAAAGCAGATATTGTGTTATATGTTTCACATTTTTGTAGTGGGTAGGTAGATCATTTTGTCTTGGTTGTTTCATAAGTAGCTCGCATGCTGAAAAAGTGTGAGCACCCCTGCTGTAGAGTCTCACTTATCCGACATAAATGGGCCGGAAGGACATCGGATAAATGAAGATGTTGGATAATACAGAGTCTCCTACTGTTACCTGTCTGACGCGGCCCTAGACACCTAGAATACTAACAATATGTAAGGGTTAAAGAAAAAGCAATGCCTCACGGCTAGAGTGGCCCAGCAGTTAGTGCCCAGATGTGGAAGAGGAGCATGGAAATCACAGAGGGAAGAAAGGAGGACGCTTCCACTCCTGGTTCTGCCTCTTTTTCCCCTTTCCTTCCTTCCTCCTCCTCCTTGTCTTGTCTTTTTCACTTATTGGGAATGGAGAGAGAGTTGGGGAGCACTCCTTTCATTGATGGGGAAATGCGGGAGGAAAAGGGGGCATCGGATAAGAGCATTGGATAAGACGGAATATCAGATAAGCGAAGGTCGGATAAGCGAGCCTACTGTAACTGGAAACATCCTATTGCTAACATCAAACTTACAGTTGATATCAGTTTCTTGCAAGAGTTGAGATACATTGCAGAGAGCCTTATGGAACTCAAGAGAAAAGCCTCCATGAGGTTGATCAAAAGTCACAAGCTGAATGTGTAAAGTAATTAAAGCAGTTACAACTACTAAATTGGAGTGGGAACTAGATTATGAAGAATCGCAAACATCTGCTATCACTCAGGAACACTTGGAATTATGAAGTGGTCTCATGGGCTATTTGTCTCCTAATGTAAACTCAACAGTTGAGATCAGTGTTCAGGGCTTGTCCCTTAAGGAGTTTCTACTAATTCTACAGATAGCTACTGAATAGAAAATCTTTTATGGACAGACATGAATTCACCACTGAAATTTCTTTAAGATCTAGGGAAACAGGATGTTTAATAACATACAGTTGCCCATTAACCATGCATTTAAAAATGCACCAAGAACAGAGTTAATAACACTGAACTGTCACTCACCTTGAAGAAAGTTTTCAAGATGGAACTAATAAAAACAGACAAAAAGATGAAATGACTTTAACTGCTCTGGGAAAATTCTGTATGGAATTAACCACTGACAAACCTTCGCTTTTGATTACTGATGTGCTGTTTAACCCTCTTAAAGACTCTCCCAGTAACTTTTAACAATAATACATTGCCTTGACATATCACAGTCCATTTAAAAGGAAATAATGTAAACACTTGCATTTCCCTCTCCAAGCCCAGTTAGAGAGTTAGACAGAAAACACCCCCCCCCCCCTAACGAGACAGCTATCAAGGCAGGTAAGTGGAATATGTGGCAATAAGGTTTCAGATGTGAACAATTTTATGAAAGCTAAGTTATCTTTCCACTTTAATATTTGCAATACATTATCTGAGATGCTATTAAAATACTATAATTAAATACATTAGATCTAATGATATGTGTCTCTGTGTGTGACATTTCTCTTATTAAGATTGTAGCTGAATGAAAAACAAATCATTCAATCATTTTGTCTCTTTAATTGTTGTTTTCTTTTCCTTCTGACCCTAAGTATTCCACTTCAGGTTCAGTAGGAGGTGATTTTAGAGAGGAAGTGATGAGAGATCCTGTTCGAACCAGCTATTTTCTTTCACCCTATTCTTAAATAACAATGTCATGACCTGCAGTTCATCTTTACAACTGAATTATGCACATGTGTTTTTAAGAAAATAAACAAAATACAATATAAGACATTTTGTGGCAGCATCTACAACTCTAAAATTTTGTTTCACGTCGTTTAACGTAATATGTTCCCTAAATAACAAATTTCCAGAGTAAAGCCATTGTTCGCTAACTGATCCCAAACTCGCACACAAAAAAGGTCTAGGACAGCAATCTCAGTCTATATATCATATCTGGCCAAATTCAGATCATAAATATGCATTGCTGTGCAATAAATAAATAAAATGTAGACATCTATAACATTTGTTCTGGTGGTATCCCAAGTAGTTGAGAAACTGGGTTAAAACCTTAACTAAGACCTTTGTTGTGTTCCCATTAGACAGCACATCAAGCTTATTCATAAGTGTAGTAGAACTTAGCACAGTTCTACACAGACACTATAATCCAGATTGGAAGTGGATTAAAACAAACTGGTTTTACTGTGCTGCACCTACACAAACACCCCAGGAACCACTTTGAGGCTGGGATGGTGTCTACAGTATCTTCCGTTTACGGATTCTTAACCAATTCAGGATCTGCAGACGATTTGAATATTTCTCGGTTAGGAGACTTGCATGGAGAAAAAAACTCTGATTGGTTGCAGTACTTGTGGTGAGTTTTTTTTAATGTGCTGTTTCTAACTTGATGCATGCTGCAGAACACACTGGGGACACCTTACCCTTGGGCTGTGTCTTCAAACTGCATTATAGTGCCTGTGTAGGTCCAGGCTATCTGATGGGCTGTATTTCCTCTCAGAAGAACCAGCCTAAACCAAGATCCAGAAGAGAGCCCTTTATTTCAGTTACTCCACCTTCACAGGTATAGATAGGGTTGTCTTTGTGGCTGCCCCTACACTTTGAACTTCCTCCCTAGGGATTATAAATCTTGCTTCTTGTCCTTTTGTTGGCAAATGAAGACTTTTCATTCATAGGCTTTTAGAACTGAAGCCTGTCAAAAAGGGGACAGCAATAGTGTGCTTCTTTGAAACAGCACTGATTTGACTATTTTAAAACTATGTTCTTAAAATATATGCTTCATATTGTTTTGATATGGTTAATAGCTTAGTTATATTTTAATGTGTGTGTGTGTGTGTGTGTGTTTACATTGAAGGCACTTTAATTTTTAAGTCATCTTGAGTGGAATCATGGGGAAAACACTGGGAAGAGGAGTAGGGGCGGTCTTACCATTAGACAAAAGTACGCGGCTGCGTAGGGTGCCATCTCGTGGGGGGGGGGGGCAGAAATCACGGGCAAAAAATATTTTATTTTATTTTATTATTTTATTGTCTGCGCCGCGGTACCGCGAGACTACAGAGGCACTTCTGGGTAATGTAGTCTCGCGGAAGAAAGGACTCTCTCTCTCTCGGGGGAGGGCACTGCGAGGGGGCGGGGGAGGAGGGAATGGCGCCTCGCCCTCGCAGCCCGCTCCCTTGTGAAGGAAGGCACGAGGAGGAGGCCCGCACGTGCCTTTCCCCTCCACCTCTATTGCCGGCGCTGCTGCCGCCGATGCACGTGGGGGCGGGGCGAGGGAGGATGAAGCAGAAGAGGATTTTCCTTCCCGGACTCAGCCCGCGCGTGCCTTTTCGCTCCGCATCCGCTGAGGATGGCTGGCTGGCAGGCAGAGCAGCCAATGGAGGGGGAGAAGAGGAGGAGGGGCCGGGGTGAGGCTTGGAAGCGAAGAAAGAGGAAGACGAGGAGGGCGAAGTAAATTGAGGAGGATGAGAAGGGAAGCGCCCCCTCGTGCGCGCTCGCACGCTCCAGCCGTCCCCGCTCTGGCCACGCCTCCTCTCCCTCACTGCACTCCCTTTGGCAAGGGAGAAGGAAGGAAATGGAGAGAGGAAAAGAGAGGGGGGAGGGAAAGAAGGAAGCATGGAACAAAGAAGAGCAAGTAGAAAGGAAAAGGAAAGGAAAGGAAAGGCAGGCAAAAGGTGCCGAAGGAAGAAGGAAGGCCCCTTCTCCGCCTCCCTTCCCAGGCCTCGCGCTTTCTTTCACTTTTATTTCTTTTTCTCCTTCCTTCCTTCCTTCGGCACCTTTTGCCTGCCTTTCCTTTCTACTTGCTCTTCTTCCTTCCTTCTTTCCCTCCCTCTCTTTCTTTCCCCCCTCCCATTTCCTTCCTTCTCCCTTGCCAAAAGGAGAGAAAGAAGGAATGAACGGAAGAGAGAAGGGGGAGGAGTTCAGTAAGGGAGAGGGGGCGTGGCCAGAGCAGGAGCAGGGACGAGGCTGGAGTGGGGCTTCCCTTCCCGGCTTCCTCAATTTGCTTCGCCCTCCTGGTCTTCCTCCTTCGCTTCCAAGCCTCTCCCCCCCCCCTTCTCTTCTGCCTCTGGGCATATTAAGGATTCGTGCCAAGTTTGAACTACAACTGGATGTTGGTGAACTACAACTCCCAAACTCAAGGTAAATGCCCACCAAACCCCTTCAGTACTTAAGACTTCAGTGTGCCAAGCATGGTTCAATTCCTTTGTTTCTGGATTTCAAGATGCTCTTTGATTGTGGGTTAAATATTAGGCATGAGAAAAAAGTTATGAAAATTAAATGAAATCGGAAGGGATTCGTATGTAATGGGACTTTCTAGTTTATACGCATCGCCGCAGCGATCCTGGAAGTACCCTTTCTTTTACGACACTTTGGAGCGCCATTTTTGTATCTGGTGCGCGAGTGTCGTAAGGACGTCGGATTGCTTCTTTGCCCTTATTCGACGTGGTTTCTGATTGGCTAATGGAGACCAGGTGGTACTATAAAACCACCTTCTTTCCTTTAGCCAATCAGCGAGTGTAAGGACTCACCTGCCTTAAGCAGGGCCGAGGCCTGCTTAGAAGGGGTTTAGAAATCCTGTTTTGGTCGGGCTGGCATCCATCTTGGAGAGGTGGCTGCAGCCAGCAACCATTAAGGGAAGGGAAGCCAGAGCAAGGGGGCGTGGCCTTGCAGGCTTGTGCCTAGCTACAGTGTAGAGCCTGTGATTGGCTAGAGTAGAAGGGGAGGAATTGGAGCTGGCAGAGTAGAAGTCCTGTCAGAGAAAGTTTCAGTCTGGAAGTTTGGAGTTTAGAGCGAGGCTGTGCAGACGCACATCTCCAGCCTCTGCTGTTTAGAGTCAGGCTGTAGATTCAGCATCTACGCCTGAGGCAGTCTTGAGCAAGGTTTCTGGGGGAGTATCACCAGAGCCTTGGCAACAGAGACTGACAGTCTGTCCTAAGCAATTCACCACGTAGGAATAGGCTGGACTAGTGGGAGTCACGACTCAGTTCTGACCGCCCTTAGGGCCAGTAGTCATTCTAGTGGGAACGCTTGTGGAAGAGTGCCAATTTGGACTGTTTTTGTGATAGGCAGTTGGGATACCTGGTCATCTCTGGAGATAGAGTGACAGGTAGTTCGACTCTTAGACTGTGTGGGTTACAAGTAACCCAGTAGTAGCCAGACTCAGGGAACGATCTAAGTGTTTAGATGTTCCAGAATTTTAGAACAACAACCAGCTAGTGGAACTATTAGTTGAGAGTTGGGAGACAAGTCCTAGTACTGTCTGTGGAACTGAACGTACCATCTAGAAGAAGTAATAATAGCCTTTTATAGTCTGAAACCTCTACGCTCTAGCACATATAGTAAATCTTGTAACCATCACGCCATCTGAAGTATATCATTGTTGTAACCGTACGCTAGTTGCCTCTTAGTAGAACCAATACGATCTGTGCCTATTTTATAGCCTCGTTCTTGTTAATCTTTTTATTATTAACTTTTAATAGAAGCCTCAGTCATCTTTCGGTCTCCTCAGTTTACATTCTTGGTGGTGGGTTGTTGTAAGGCCAAACGCTACAGACACTTCATTTAATTAGTATTTAATTAGTAAAGCAAATCCTAATGACCCATTAGGTTGGTGGCAGACTACCGGGAGTGTCAATTAGTCAATTTTGGTGACCGAGATCTTCACAGCGAGCGAGGGCCTCCTCCTCCTCTCCCGCCTATGGCAGGGCGGCGAGAGGAGGAGGATCCCCCGCCTTCGCTGCCTCTCTCTAGCCCCATCCATGGATCCATGGATCAAAGCTAGAGAGAGACAGCGAGGGGCGCTGAGGGGCATCTTCCTCCTCTCTCGCCTTCTCCCTCCTCCTTTCCCCGCCACTAACCCGGAATATGGGCACGGAAAGGGGGGGGGAAGTGAATCGCCTCCTCCTTCCCCTCCTTTCCTGGCCAATACTCCGATTTATTGGCAGGGAAAGGAGGGGAAAGTGCCCCTTCCCCTCCTTTCCTTGCCAATAAACCGAGTATTGGCAAGGAAAGGAGGGGGAAGAAATCGCCTCCTCCTTCCCCTCCTTTCCTTGCCAATACTCCGATTTATTGGCAGGGAAAGGAGGGGGGGAGCGAATCGCCTCCTCCTTCCCCTCCTTTCCTTGCCAATACTCCGATTTATTGGCTTTAGATCCTGGCAGGGAGTAAGGGCAGGGAGGGCCCCGTCTGCTCCTCCTTTTTGCCAGGATCTAAAGCGCATCAAGCCTTGATGCGCTCTAGATCCTGGCAGGGAGTAAGGGCAGGGGGCATCTGCTCCTCCTCCTCCTCTGCCAGGATCTAAAGCGCATCAAGGCTTGATGCTTTAGATCCTGGCAGAGGAGGAGGAGCAGACGCCCCTGCTTACTCCCTGCCAGGATCTAGAGCGCATCAAGCTGATGCGCTTTAGATCCTGGCAGAGGAGGAGGAGCAGACGGGCCCCCCCCCTGCCCTTACTTCCTGCCAGGATCTAAAGCGCATCATGGCTTGATGCGCTTTAGATCCTGGCAGAGGAGGAGGAGGAGACGGGGCCCTCCCTGCCAGGATCTAAAGTGCATCAAGGCTTGAAGAGGCTTCATGATGGGCCAACTTCAGCCCTCCAGGTGTTTTGGACTTCAACTCTCACCATTCCTCACAGCCTCAGGCCTCTTCCTTTTCCCCTCAGCCTGGGCAAACGTGGGCCCTCACTCCTTCAGGATCGGGGTGAGAGAGAGGCAGCGAGGAGCGAGGGGGGGCTCCTCCTCCTTTTTTTGCTGCTTCCAAGAATAGAATACCCCCCCTCCCTCCCTCCTTCCCACCCTCCTTCCCTCACTCCTTCAGTTTACCAGCTGTTTGGATTTCTGGGAGTAGGCCCAAACCATCTGGAATGCGCATGCACTGGCATACGAACTACTAACGAATTTTGTTAGTAATTACGTTACATTTTAGAAATTTTTGGGAAAATTTTTGTAAGTCTTTTTATTACTAATCAAAAATCCCCCCCCCCCCATTAGATTTTCGATTCACTATTTTTGGGTTCTAAACCATGCCTATTAAATATAAATTCCAGCAACTACAACTCCCAATTGTCAAGCTCTATTTCCCCCAAACTCCACCAGTGTTCTCATTTGGGCATATTCAGTATTTGTGCCAAGTTTGGTCCTGACCCAACATTGCCTGAGTCCACAGTGCTCTCTGGATGTTGGTGAACTACAACTCCCAATTGTCAAAGCTCTATTTCCCCCAAACTCCACCAGTGTTCTCATTTGGGCATATTCAGTATTTGTGCCAAGTTTGGTCCTGACCCAACATTGCTTGAGTCCACAGTGCTCTCTGGATGTTGGTGAACTACAAGTCCCAAACTCAAGGGCAATGCCTACCAAACCCTTCTAGTGTTTTCTATTGGTCATGGAGTCCTGTGTGCCATGTTTGGTGTAGTTCCATCATTGGTGGAGTTGAGAATGCTCTTTAATTGCAGGTGAATTATAACTCCCAGCAACTACATCTCCCTGATGACAAAATCAATTTTTTGAGTGATGGTCACTCCTTGGGTGTTAGTGGGTGTCTTGTGGCAGCAATTTGTCCAGTGTTTTTGAGTTATGTTAATCTCTCAAATGAACATTACATTTATATAATGTATAAATTGTTCTCAAGAGTCTGGAGAACAAGCCCTATGAGGAGCGGCTTCAAGAGCTGGGCCTCAAGAGCTGGGCATGAAGGCTGAGAGGAGACATGATGAGCCATAGATAAATATGTGAGGGGAAGGCATAGGGAGGAGGGAGCAGGCTTGTTTTCTGCTGCCCTGGAGACTAGAACACAATGGAACCATGGCTTGAAACTACAAGAAAGGAGATGCCACCTGAACATGAGGAAGAACCTCCTGACTGTGAGAGCTGTTCAGCACTGGAACTCTCTGCCCTGGAGTGTGGTGGAGGTTCCTTCTTTGGGGGTTTTTAAACAGAGGCTGGATGGCCATCTGTCAGGGGTGCTTCACATCTCCACCTGTGACATTCAACCTGACTTAGATGCACTTGTTAAAGACCAACAGAGACTTGATTTCTCTCACTGAATAAGAAACTGAAGAATAGCACCAAATGAGGGGATTAAATCCAAAATGTAGGCAATGTTTTTTATTCTTGCCAGGAATAAGTAAAACTCAAAATGTGCTTTGAAGCAAATGTGACTGAAAAATGACCATTAATATAATGAATCACAAATGATACAAATGTTCACATTTTGTTAACCATTGGTTTGTAAAATTTTAGTGAATGTCATTTTTCCTATGACAACCTCTATTTTTAATTGCCCATAACATATACTCTTATCAGTCTTATTAATATATCAAAAACGCAATTTAGTGCCTTTTTATTATTATTAAAGAAATTCAATTGATATTATGTAGAATAAGAAAAAAATGGTTGATAGCGAGTGAGAAGGAAGGAGGATGGGGAATCCCAAGCCTAGAGCTATATAGAGATGCGTTTCAGATAGAAAGACTGATAGAGCTACAGGTGGAAGACAAAAAATGGGCGAAAGTGGAGAGAGAAGTGAATGCAATTGGACCGGAGGAACTGATCTTTAGGAGATGGGGAAAAGCCGAGGTGGAGAAATTGATAGGGCCAATGAGAGCCACTTTGGAGGTGTGGAGAAGGTGGCAAGGGAGGATGGCACCGGGAGTTTCGAAGGTAGCCTCGTTACAGGTAATGAACCCCAAAAAAGAGGAAAATTTAAGCAGAATAATAAGGGAATTGAAAGGAAAGGGGGTTACAAGATTGGAGCAATTAGTGGATGAAGGGGGCAGAATTAGGAGAGATAAACTAGAGAATTGGTTGGGACAAAGGTGGTGGTTGCAAATTCGGGCAATATGTGAATTCCTTATGCAGAGGGAGGTTAGAGAGGCAATGCAAAGAGAGGACACTGCTTTTGAGAGGTTGGTAAGGGAATGGAAGGAAGGAAAAGGACTCAGGTGGGAAAGATATACAAGTTGTTAGCAGTGTCAGGGAAAGCCCTGTACAAGAATTAACCAAATTGTGGGAGGGGAAGTACAAGTATCAGAGTTAGAGATGGAAAGGATAATGGGAAATATCGCAAAATTAAAAACACAAGAGTGAGGGAACTGAGAAGGAAACTCCTACATAAGTGGTATCGGACTCCGGCCCAATTGGCATACTTCTCTCAAAATGTGAGTAGTCAGTGTTGGCACGGGTGCCAAGTGAAAGGGGTATACATGCACCTGATTTGGGAATGTGCAGTAGTGCAGAGATTTTGGAAAAGAGGTACAAGGGGAAATTAATAAGGCATTGAACATAAATTGGGTAATTACAAAGGAAATGGCGATATTGGTGAGAAAGAGTGACTTGGGGGAATATGGAGGAATTAAAGGAAGCTATGATTGAAAGCGCACTGTCGGTTATAGTTCTGGGTTGGAAGGACTCCTCTAAATGGACAATTAAGAATTGGTTGCGGTACCTGGTAGAGCACATTCAATTTGAAATTATGGAGATTAGGGTTAATGAGATGGAGGAGAATAAACTGCAGGAACTGTTGGGGCGATGGGACCGGGTAAGACAATATATTATCTGGAAAACTCGAGATCAAGACACGAGGAATAAGTTGGATCTATTGTTTAATTTGTAAAGTAAACTGTCCAAAGGCTTGGAAATTTGAAGGGAAGAAGAATGGCGATGAAACCCTCAGAAGGGTGGAGGGTGTGGATGTTAGTGAGGGTGGAAGGGCACTTTCACAGTGCACTGTTTTGTTTTGTTATGTTTTGTTGTTTGGATGTGGTTTTTATTCTGTATGTAAATAAATCAATAAAAATATTCATTTAAAAAAAAAAAAGATATTATGTAGAATGTAGTTCAGCCTATAGGCGCGGCCCTCCATAATATTTTTTGGCTCTCTTGTGGCCCCTTGGAAAAAATAATTGCCCACCCCTGCCCTATAGCATACATAATATGCAATATTATAGAATAGTATTTAATAATATAGAATAAAATGTAATATAGAATAAAATATTTATAATATAATATACATTTTAATTTTATATATTTTTGCAATATTATTTAATGCCTGTTTAATATTAGTGTTGAGTGTATAATGTAATAGACATATATTTTAAATTAATATTTCTTTGAAATCTGCGAAACGGGGGGGGGGGGCCAAAATAATGTTCGCTTACCATTTAAAATGACCTTAGACCGCCCCTGAAGAGGAGGATAGACAGAGGAAGGGAGGAAAAAGGAGAATTTTCAGCCAGAGCAGAACACAGCAAATAAATGCTCTACTCTTCAGATTAAATGACTATCTGTAAAATGTTTAATCATGAATTTGATCATGGGAATCATTAGAAATTGGGAAGTTAATTCATCACCACTGGCACTAATAATTGAAATAATTAATGTGGTTGAATTGTCTCTAATCCAATCATTCTTTGACTGCTAGTCTCCAGAGCAGACCCTAGGATTTACAAAGAATGGCATGGAGGTTTTCACTATTGACCCTACACAAACATGTTTCATTGCAGGCATCGTTACAAGTGTTTTTTTGTTCTTTTAAAGTTATAGCAACCTGTGATTTTGTTTGCCCTGGATGGCCTAGAGATCTCATAATACAACTATTTCCTGGAAATGGCTGGACTTTAACATGTCTGGAAACTGTCAGATTGGGAGAGATTGTCCTAAAGTATGGGATCTCATGTTCCAATCACTGTGTATCTCTCTGGTGTTCTTTCCAATTCCCTCTCCCACTGCTGACAATAAGTACGTTGTTCATTTGCTTTTCAAAAGTCCTTGATATTAGAGTTTAGTAAGGGATTATTGTGTTCATTTCAAGTAAATGCAAATGCAGTAGTAAGTGGCTAATTGAAAAGATTGGCCTACAAATAAAGAAGGAATTTTTTTTTTGCAGAATCACTGTGTGCGCTCTACTTCCCAATTTTTCTCTACAGAAGTGTGAATTACAAAGATCAGTTTTTTGAGCACATGTTTTGCTCAATGGGTATAAGGAACTAAAGAGAAAGAGAAAGAAAGAGGTAGACCAGCTAGCTGTAAATTTTGGCTCCAAATTCATAACAAATTCCCCAAAGTGAAAAAAGAGCAAAGGAAAAGGAAAAGGAAAAGAGATGAGCGAGGGGGGGGGGAGAGAAAATGCCCATTTAATTATCTAAGTCTGCAGAAACCTGCACTCTGTGAGCAAGAATGAACACACACTAAAGGATTAATGGACCGATTAGAATTTATTTCTGAGTACACATCAGAGTGCATGGGTTTAGCTATATCCATTGGTTCTGGACTAATCAAGCACACCTGCCCAAACCTCTAAAATATATGATCCAATTAATCAAAGTGGGGTACAGAGAAAGGAACGAGAGCCCAAGAGAGAAGGAAAGACTGTCAACCACCCTGAGTCCCCTTCGGGGTTGAGAAGGGTGATATACAAATACCACAAATCTATATCTATATATATAATCATATAATGTTTGTTTGTATGTTTGTATGTTTGTATGTATGTGGCAGCGTTCTGATTGGCTCCCGGCCTCTACATTCTGACAACATGATTGGTTGCCAGTGAGGGAGTATTTGCATAACGCCTCTAATTGGCCAGCCAAAACGAACATTCCGACCCTCTAAACTGCCAGAGGAGGATAAGGCAAAGGCCTGAGGCAGTCGCCAACACGAACATTCCGGCACTCTAAAGTGGCAGAGGGGGTAAAGAAAAGGCCTGAGGCAGTCAGGCATGGTGGGAGTTTAAGGCCAAAACACTTTGTGACCCCTTTGCGATCCCAAACAATGAGAGAACAAGACCAAACTTGGCACACAGAACCCTCAAGTCCCACTCTACATCCTGGTGCAGTTTCGAATAGGATGAACCATGGATGATGGGCCTTGAAGTACCTCACTTCCCTAGACCACTCCAACCCTCATCCAATGACTGACCCAGACTAAACTTGACACACATAACCGCTATGACCCTCTTTCTGTCCTGGTGAGGGTTGGGGGAGGACAGACAACGGATTATGAGATTTGTAGTACTTTCACATCCTTCTATTCCCACAGACCTCTGTGGCCCCCAACAAAGACTGATAAAGACCAAACTTACCACACAGAGCTCCCATGACCCACTCTACATCCTACTGCAGTTTGGAGGATGGCAGACCATGGATGATGGGACTTGAAGTACCGCCAATTACTTCCCAAGACCGCTGCAACCCTCATCCACTGACTGATCAAGACCAAACTTGGCACACAGAGCCCCTATGACCCACACCACACCCTGCTTCAGTTTGGAAGACATTGGACCACAGATGATGTGACTTGAATTACCTTCACTCACTTCCTGAGACCACTGCGAGCCAAGTAAACAACGGATAAGGACCAACCTTGGCACACAATGCCTTTCTCAATTAACCCAGGCAGGGCCGAGTCCCCAAGCTAGTAAATAAATAAAGAGGGGAAGAGTGTGTTGAAGTAAACCTTTCACATTATTTCCTAAGTTTGAGAAATATTAAACACACTCATAGATGACAAAGGCATTCATTGCAATAAATATTTATTAATATACAATCAAATCAGGAATCAGTAGAAAAGGGAAATTGAAGAAAGTCGCCCACTACTACTCAGAAAGATACAGAAGCCACAGACTGAGAGGAGGAGACACCAGCCTTTCAGGCCCATATAGCTTGACAATCTGCAAGGGCCCAGACATCTTTGGTGGCATGTGCCAGTTTGCCTTCTCCTTTACGATGAAGTCCACCAGCTCTTATTCCACAATGCACTGCAACTTCTGGTGGGGTTCCATCATAAAGGAGAAGGTGAACTGGTGCTTGCTGCCACAGTGGAAACATGGGAGGCTTCCAATGTTGCCTTAGATCAACAGGTTAAAGCCAGGCAGCAGATGTTTACCCCATGGGTTGGGAACATGGTGAGTTAGGTGATGTATGGTGTGGGGCAATGGATCCCCCCCCCCCCCCCGGACAGGCACTGCCAGAATCACAATGACCCATGACAATTCCAGCAGTGCATATGAAGAGTTTGATAAGAACTGGGGCACTGGCAATGGAATTCCTTATTTTAATATAAACATGGAACATGCAGCATGTAGTGTTCCCCTTCCTTCATCTAAATTATATTTCCCCCTTGCTTTCCCATTCTTGTCTCCTCCAACCATCTCTGCTACCTCCTGAAAGTGATAGCATAACCAAGAGGAAAGCACTCCATTGCCTATCTAGTCCTCATCTTAAGACCTAGGCACAAACCAGACTGAAAATCCTTCAGATAAGAATATAACCCAACAATACCTGGGGCAGGGCTATCTCAACATAGCTGAGAACAAAAATATGTTACTAAACAATAACAGACCCAAACAGCAGAATTAAAAGAAAAAATGTTGGACTGTATGAGCTGTATTCAAGTCCAGTTGGAGTTAAACTTTGAGACCATCTTAGTTAAACACAATTCAAGAAAGAAACAATAAGAAAAAATAAAGATCAAGAACATTAGTTCGGCCAGAACTGTGTTGATCGCTCAGACTGTGTTGATTGGGCAGAACAGTTTCTTTCCTAAGAAGTAATCTGTTTTCCTTTAAAAAAAGTTACTATTTGCTTAAATGGTTATTTTAAAACACTTTACCATATTCATACGTGTCATTCTTCCAAAGAGTTCATCATCTTTCATCCCCACCTCTTGGCCATACTAACCCTAAAGGTAATCGGGGTGAGAAATACCAAAGTCACCCAGAGACCTTTGTAGCCAGACAGAATTTCACCTAGCTTTTCCCAGTCCTAATCCAATACTCTAATCACTGCACTACTCTCATCCAGCCACAAGGGTGGGAGAGGTGTTCTCTTTAACCAAGATGTTTAATATTTTTCAAATGTGTGGTCCAAAAAACTATTAAAGAAACACACATGTTTCCCATCCAAGGGGACTTTGAACAGTTGTCCACTGCTCACAAGATACTCACTTTAGACATGGTGCAGGGTGGCACTAGGATCTTGTACCCTCTGCCACTTTTCAGAAGAAAACTGGGACACATATGGACAGGCAATTTCAAAATGTGGCCAAGATGACCAAAGTTATTAATGAGGATGAACATACAGGGTAAGAGAGATGGCAGGAGCTTCCTTTTGCCTGAGTCTACTAGGAAGGTCTCCTCTCCTTCGCTCCATTATATTAATAGAGTGGAAATTCTGCACTTTGAATTCAGTTTGCAGCAACTGAAGAACAAAGGTGGTAATCAGTGGAGAACAGAGGCATTGGGCTATTTTCAACACAAACAATGTGGGATGAGAGAGGATTAACCAGGGCTATTCCTAGCAAACTGGAGTAGTTAGAAAGTATGAGATTTGCTCTCCACTGGTTTTAAAAATAATTAAAATGAAATTGACATGCCATATCTGTGTATTCTCACTGAGAGATTTAAATAAACTGCAAAAAAAATCAGGATAATAAAAGGAACTGATTATCTGTCACCTCTAGTTCCTTTAGATGATTACGGATTTTTTCCTCACAGATCAATGGGGTTTACATATACTAATATAAGTGCTATTGAAATAACCATTAAAATGATTTTTAAAAATCCCTTCCTAACATCTCAGAATGCCTGGGATTTAATTCAAGAACTGAATGGTGTTGAAATGCAACAGATCTGAAGGCAGAACATTTCTGGGAGGTGAGGGAAATATGGAACAGATCCAAGTTATTTCAAGAATCAAGGAGAAGAGGAGTTCAGACAACAGCACACAAATATTTCCTTAATTAGTACTTTAAAGATAGGCATGAAAAGAAGTTAGATACCAGATTCATGTTGACTAATTAAGACTTCCTTGTTAAAGGAGTGGCTGCAGGCATTTCCAGAAGCACACATGTCATATGATTCAAATTTGAGAAGGGCAGCTTACTCATTGATCTTCTTTGGTGGGTAAATGTTTCTCAAATGTGTTGCAGACTAAGAAACCAGCTTTTACAGAAGGCAGATGTAAAGATCTTGGAGAAAAGAGAATGAACTTGTCACAAACTGAGGAGCATGATTTCAATTGTCAAGTCTTAGACACAAACAGGCCCAAGGAACCGGACCTTCCTGGACAACTGTTATAAGAAAATACCGTGCCAACATTAAAAAGCAAGGCCCACATATTTGTAATTCCAACTGAGTTACACTTCTTATGCACAGAGATAACAGAGAATTATTAGGAGGATCTGGTGTCCAAGAGAAGTAACAGTATTTTCAGACAAAAATCTGTACCTAACCTTTCCAGCATACAGTGTTAGGAAGAAATATACAAGGCAGAAATTGCCCGCTTTTGTTCATCTGTACACAGTGGTCTCCTAAAAATATAGAAATACTAGCTTGGGGACCCGGCCCTGCCCGGGTCATTTGAGAAGGGCAGCAGGATGTAGAGTGGGTCATGGGGGCTCTGTGTGCCAAGTTTAGTCTTGATCCATCATTATTGGGAGTTGCAGTGGTATCATGAAATTACTGAAGGTAGTGCAAGTCCCATCATCTCTGTGTGTCCCGTCCCCCCCCCCCAAAGTGTAGTAGGATGTAGATTGGGTCATGGGGGCTCTGTGTGCTAAGTTTGGTCTGTATTGGTGAATAGATGAGGGATGCATTGTTTTTCGGAAGTGAGTGAAGGTACTTCAAGTCCCATCATCCGTGGTCCGTCTCACAGTAAACTGCACCAGGCTGTAGAGTGGGTCATGAGGCCTCTGTGTGCCAGATTTGGTGTTGATCAGTCATTGGATTAGGTTTGTAGCAGGATTGGGAAGTGAGGGAAGGTACTGCAAGTCCCATCATCCATGTTCTGTCCCCCTCCAAACTTCAGTAGGATGTAGAGTGGGTCACTGGGGCTCTGTGTGCCAAGTGTGGACTTTCTCGCTGTTTGTTGGGGGCCACAGTGGTCTGTGGGAACAGAGGGGTGTAAAAGTACTACAAATCCCATCATCCATTGTAAGTCCTCCCCCAAACCTCACCAGGACGTGAAGGCAGTCAAGGGGGTTATGTATGGCAAGTTTGGTCTCGATCAGTGATTGGATGAGGGTTGCAGCGGACTTTGGAAGTGAGTAGAGGCACTTCAAGTCCCATCATCCATGGCCCACCCTCCTCCGAACTGCACCAGGACGTAGAGTGGGTCATGGGGGCTGTGTGTGCTGAGTCTGTATTGGTCCTTTTTGGTGGCCTCAGTGGTCTGTGGGAACCAAAGTCTTGGAAAGTACTACAAATCCCATAATACGTGGGTCATGTCATAGGGGGGTTATGTGTACCAAGTTTGGTGCAGGTCCATCACCCGCGCTGGTCGCTGTGGCCTGTGAAAGTGGCTGCCACATATCCGCCCTGGCCTGTGAAAGTGGCTGCCACATATCCGCCCTGGCCTGTGAAAGTATACCGGTGTAAAACAGAAAGGAGTTAAAAAATGGAAAAGGCCTGCATGGAATTAGCAGTAAGGTCCAATGAGGCTGGGTGAGGGGCTTTGGGCCAGAATTATTTATCTAAGCATTCAAAGGCATGAGAGAAAGGTATTTATTGTTTTCTCTTGTGTCTTTTGAGTGAAGTAGGGCCTTACCTTGTAGAGTGACAGTGCCTGTTCTAAAGATCCTGTCAGAAGCTGCTTTTCTCTGACACTGTGTTGAAGAGGGAAGATGGATGCCTCTTTTGGGCCTATCTGGGAGAAGGGGATTTGTAGGGGCTACAATGTTTTCTGGGAAGTGAATTGGGATGCAAATCCCATCCTTCGTTGGCCATCCTGCCCTAAACAATATTTTGGGGCCTGTAATGTTATGGCCTGCTATTGGTAACTTTAAAAGGGTGCATGGCAGGCAGCCGTTTTCTAAAAGCTGAGGGGGAGGAGAATACAGGAATCCATTTTGTTTTCACAGAGCCAAGTGGGGAGGGAATGTTGATGGTGCATTTTTTTCCTCAGTGGGAAGAAATCCTGTTGTTTGAATGTAGAGGCCTGGATTCTGGGTTGCTGGCTTTTTTCCCCTCAGTGGGAAGAAATCCTGTTGTTTGAATGTAGAGGCCTGATTCTGGGTTGCTGGCTTTTTTCCTCAGTGGGAAGAAATCCTGTTGTTTGAATGTAGAGGCCTGATTCTGGGATGCTGGCTTTTTTCCCCTCAGTGGGAAGAAATCCTGTTGTTTGAATGTAGAGGCCTGGATTCTGGGATGCTGGCTTTTTTCCCCTCAGTGGGAAGAAATCCTGTTGTTTGAATGTAGAGGCCTGGATTCTGGGTTGCTGGCTTTTTTCCCCTCAGTGGGAAGAAATCCTGTTGTTTGAATGTAGAGGCCTGGATTCTGGGATGCTGCCTTTTTTCCCCTCAGTGGGAAGAAATCCTGTTGTTTGAATGTAGAGGCCTGGATTCTGGGTTGCTGGCTAATCAGTGGCTATCAATGCCCTCTGTCTGGTGCCTTAGAATTTTGGAGTGGCGAGGCTGTCCAATCAAAGGACTTTATGCAAATAGCTGCCACATATCCACCCTTCCGCCCTCCGCATACACACATACACACATACAAACATTCCGTTTTATAAAGGTATACAGATATTTCTGGCTGAATTGTGATGTCAAATATTCGTTGAATTCTGATCCCACCAGCTGCCTTTAGTAAGAGTAAAAGATTAGCTATCATTGTGTGTGTCACAATAAAAAATGACATTAATTTAAAAACCTTTTGGCAGCTCGAACTATCACAAGAAGGAACAATAATTGGTAGCATCGAGTGATTCAAGATGATGCCCTGCACACCAGTAGTGGTCTTCAAGCTGTTGACAACCAGTTTGCAGTAAATTTCTAGAATAAAAGAAACTACCATTGCCGTGAGCACAAGTACGGTATCAGGCCCTGACATCATTGAAAAAAAGACCTTCCCAATTGCCAGCATCAGGTAACTTATAAGAATAGCTCACAGTACTATACCACTTACTATTATTTTAGCACAAACCTACAGATTACTTTATGAATTATTCTACTGTATTTCTAATAAAATGATTATACATAGAAAAGAATGACTCCTGTGTAAAAAAAAAACCTTAGATCTCAAAGAAAGTTCATATTTAGGCCACTGTTCAGAATCTAAATCTTCATAACTTCATTCTTGCAGGGAAGAACAAAAAAAATTACAACTTTCCTCCCCCAATGCGAGAAAACATTGAAAACTATAGTTTTTGAAGTCTACTCACAATTTCAGATTTGTTCTGTGCAGAAAGGCATGTGTTTTAATGTGCTTTCTACACAGAAAATGTTAGTCAAAATATTGAAATCATATTCAAAGAACAGAGACACCCTCGTGAGCAGAAAACTAATCTCACTACTAAACTTTTACGGGTTTATTTATCCTGCAAGAAGTTGACCACAGAGTCACCTTGGGGGACCTGGAGATTCCTACAGAGATATTCTCCCAGATAAAAAATAATAGTGTATTTTAATTTGCAGTTTTCCCCCTTTTTTCAGGTGTTTTCACCCCCCCCCCCCAACCCTTGCAAAAATGGAGGGACTACTGTATGGTAATGTAACTATGGTTCCATCCCATGGAATCTTGAGATTTGTAGTTTAGGTAAGGGCAATGGCTCAACAGACTACTGACTCCATGATTCTATGGGTTGGAGCCATGGCAGTTAAAGTAGAACAATAACATTATAGCTGTGCTGGGCCCAATCTTAAGTAGGGTTTAAGAGGGGAAAGAAGGAGTGCTCTTCTTCATTTTTAATTAAATTCATTTTAATTTAATGTTATTTTAATACTTTGTATTCTTCTTACTAGGTTATATGCATGAAAGTGTGGTTTATGTGCTATTATGTCTCACTAGAACTGACTAATTAGAAAAGACAATAATGCTGGTTAAGGCAGAAAGCAATAAGACAAAAGGAAGGCTGCATTCCAGATGGGCAGATAAAATTACATAAGTCACAGCCCTAAGGACGACTTTTGATGATAGGGTGACTTGAAGGTTTTCATTCATTGGGTCATAATATGTCAAAGTCAACGTAACTGCAGTTAACAAAAAGAATTGTTTGTTTGTTTATTTATTTACTTTATTTATATTCCGCTCTTTTCACCCCGCAGGGGACTCAGGGCGGATTAAAATGAACACATATAGGCATGCATTTAATGCCTTTTGGACCAACAGGCAGACACACAGATAGAGGCAATTTTTAACATCTGGCCACCAGGGGGAGCTGTTGCACTCCTTCATTTCTCAGTGTTCCTCAGCGTGCATTCCTGGAGATCTTATGGCCTCGTAAATCAGTTAAATTTTGCTTCCGCACTATGTGGTGCCTTAATTTCCTACTTGACAGATGAAACTGTCTTTCGGGTTCAAAAAGGTCGGCAACAAGTCGAGAGCCCACCTTGACCCAGGCAGGCCTCGAACTCATGATCTTCTGGTCAGAGAGATCTTATGCAGCTGACACTCAGCCAGCTGCGCCACATTCCTGGTGCTGCGCCACATTCCCGGTGCTTTGTTTATTTATATCCTGCCTATCTCCCCATAGGGACTCAAAGCAGCTAATAATATTATGACACAACCCACAAAAAATTAAAAACACAGCAAATACAAAAATAAAAAAACCAAATATTTGTGTCATGACTACAAAGTTATGATACAATTAAAATACAATTAAAATGACATTTAAAAGCTAAACCCAACATCCCACTCACAAAATCCCCAGCAGCCTGCCTCTCATCTCCCCACAAAAGCCTGCTGACAGAGGAAGGTCTTGCCCTGTTTGCAGAAGGCCAGCAGGGATGGGGCCATTCTGGTCTCTTTTGGCAGGAAGTTCCAATGTCTCGAGGCAGTCTCCAAAAAGGCCCTCTCCCTTGTTCCTACAAAATAGCTTGAGTAGGTGGTAGGGCAGAGGGAAGGCCCTCCCTAGATGATCACAGGTTTGTAGAGAGAGAGACACGGTCCTTCAAATACCCTAGACTTAAGTTATATAAGGTATGACTAAGGTCTCCTTTTGGAACGGCTATTCTCTTACTCCATCCAAAATCTCCTCTCCCACTGTGAAGGCTGTGGATGTGGAAGAAGGGGGTGCTGCTGTCCTTAAAGAGGTGGGATGGGGAGGCAATTCAGAAGCAGAAGCAGCTGACCTTTGTTCCAAAGAGAAGGAAAAAGACAGTGCACCTTAATTTATTTTCTCCAAGACAGCTCCATCTTCTTCCTCCAATCTGCCTTCCTCACTCCTCTGTGGGGAAGTGAATGCAGTTTTTAATTATGGGAAAAGCAAGGGAAGACCTGCATTGGTGGAGCAGTGTGTTCCTCTTGCTTTATGTAAGCTTTGTGCCACTGTGCTTTTAGCTGCACCTGTTACACACACACACATACACACACACAACTATAATGAGTTGTATATTTATTATTACCTTAATTATGTAGTGAATGTCTTGGATTCCTGTATTGAGGGGAAAGATGAGGAATTAATAATAAGAGATTAAAGGCATGTGGGCAGATTTCCTTGGACAGTAAATTTTGTCCAGTGAATTTCTCCTATCTTTTCCTGTTTGAATCAAGAATATGAAAGATAGGAGTTGAAATAAATAAAAAAGGTGCTGTCATGTAAGTAATTTTTACTAACTCTGGGGTTTACACAATTAATTATGTCTTTATTTTACTTTTTATCTTCCTTTTCAGTCACATGCATCGGGTGGCAGTTTGATAACTTCAAAGCCCCAGACACAATAGCAAGAGACAAATAATGAAAGTAGAGTTGTGGGACTGCAAAAATGTCAGGATGGAAAAATGCTTTTCTCAAAATAATAATAATAATAATAACTTTATTTCTTGTGAGTCGCCCTCCACCAATGGTGCTCCGGGCGACTTACATCATTTAAAAGGTAAGGTAATGACATAATTTAAGAGGAAGCAAAAAAAAATTGGGGGGGGACTCAGGACTTTTGCGTGGGAAGTGAATGACAGAATAAAGGCAAATAACTAGCTCATTCCTCTCCAACTTGGATTTCAGTGAGATTTCAGTCCAAATCAGAGACTAACCTTTGGAATTGCTGGGAAAAAACACCATTATGTCCAAGTCATCAAACTTCATTTCAAATACCTAGATAAATGTTTAATTTTGCTGGTCTTTCATAAGTAAGGTAAGGCTTAAAGTATGTTTCTGCAAGTTGCTCTGCAAATGGATTGAGAATTATTGTCCTGACTTTTTGGTGAGTGAGTCTTTATGGCATCAGTATCTTCATTTTTATTGTTGCTTGCTTTATGTTTAGTATTTCAAGTTAAATTTCAACATAAAAAGTACTGACCATCAAAGAGATTAGCAACAACTAGGGTGGTTATTTTTTATGTTGACTTTTAATTCCACAGTCAACACAGTATCATAAATTACAGGTATATAAATCTGACATGAATATACATTGTGAGGTTTTGGCAGAGGGAATTGGTGATGCAAACAAATTTTTAAAAGAACAGAAAGTGGCTGGCCTTGAAAGTATCACACACTGCAGCAAATTGCAATCTTTCCTTACTTAGAAAAAAAATATGGTCAACAAACTTTTAAGACTATGTCGTCATCCATTTGCAAGTTATACAATAGCAGAGGAAAATAGACAATGAATAATTACATTTTTGTCATTTAAATGTACTCAGTGGATGGTGACCATCTGTTAAAATATTATTTGTTATGTTCCTTCAAGTTAACTATGACTTCCAGTAACCCTGACTAGGTTTACTGGGCAATATTAACACAGAGGAAATTTGCCCAAATTTGCCCAATGGGTTTTCATGGCTGAGAGAGGATCCAGACCCTGGTCTCCAAGAGTCCAAGTTCAATAGTAAGATGACTACACCATGACGTATATCATTAAAAGATACAATCTAGCAATACAAAAGCAATACTGCAATACATCATCATCATCATCCCAAAACAGGAACAGAAGGAATGTATATACCACCATTAATGGTAACCCAGCAGTCAGTATTTGATCCAAAGGATCTGCTACAGCAGAGAGTAATCTATAATATCCAGACTATCAAGTTTTATATAGTAATATAAGCAAAATGAAAATTCACTAACTGAAGGAGGACCATCAGAAGCTAATCCAGACATGCATGTACAGTATATATATTAACAGGAGACATAACGTACGGTAGGTCAGAAGATGACAAATGCTGGAAAATATAGTCCAATAATATCTTGCTACTTTCACCCATTGCTTTTAAAAGCATATGTTGAGCAAAAACTACAAATATTATGCAGCAATGGCTTGAGTTAGTGCAGCCATCACCTGTTATGGTCATTGTCAACCACCTCCTTGTCCGTTCTCCCCTTTTCTCATTTGTCTTCCTATATTTGTCTCCCTTCACTCTCCTTCCCCCTGTGCAGACATCTGCCTATGCTCTCTGTAAAGCAGCACCGGTCATGCAGAGTGGCCGGCACCACTGTAATCAGTGGCTCTAAGGCATCATTTGGACCTGGCATTGCAAGTTGACTGCCCTTGGATGTTGTGCTGACCTGGTGTAAGGCAAGAAGAAGAAGCATTGGCTACTTTATGTGGCTGGATGGCAACAGGCAACATAAAACAATGATGAATCATGGGGTGTGCCATCCTGATTTTATGGAACCTGGCTCTATGTAACAAAAAGCAGGCATGGGACAATGCAAGGCGAGGCTTTGAAGGGTGAGAAACAGATGATAGGCAGTGCAGCCCTTATGGTAATCCAATTTCTTATTCTTTCTATGGAATAAATAAGAGAATATTTGGTGGAACAAACAAGCCACTTTGAGTCTCCTTTGTGGAGAGAAAAAGTGGAGTATAAATAAATATAACAACAGCAACAACAGCAACATTTTTCACCTGTCTGTCTAATATTCCTAGACATCCATAACACACCAACCAAGCTGCGAGGTATTGGAAGAGATCAGATAACAGGTTTTAAATGCAAAGACCAAAAGTTTGAAATGAGCCCTGGCTCACAGTGGTAGCCAATGAAGAAATAGCTGCCTGTCACAGTATATAAAAAAGAGAGAGACGTCTCTAATAGTACTATTAGGACTGCTAGGGTTTTTTTAGCATGCACTTCTGTGGATATCAGTTCACTTCCTCAACATCCCTCATAAAGTAATGTCAAAGTCACAGATTTTTCAGCAGAGTTACACAGGAATGTGATAGAATGTAAAAGGATACCAAAAATGCAAAATGTGACCCTGGCCATAAATCTTCAAAGGGCGGTGAGAGATGACACACGTCTTTGAAGTGGCTTTATTCTCAACAAAACAAACCACACACATTTTAGGCCCCATTTTGAGTTTCTTTTTTGTTATCCACTTCAAGTATGTATCCAAAACAAGGGAAAATGTAATCAAGATAACTGGTAGCTTAAATGTTAATTGAGTTTTTAAAAGTTATATTCCAAGTTTTAGCCTACATGTATTTGCACCAGGGCAATATTAATAGCAGTCACATACTGGAAGTGAGGCAACTTCCAAGTGAAGTAGTTAAGATATTATTGCTTCTGTAAACTGGTGTAAAGTAAACACATAATCTTCAACTCAACAGTCCAATTTGGTGACTAAAAATGCTGTTTTACATTTCTAAACATTTTCCCCTTGTCACTACTTTTTATATTTCAGTTTTCAGGTTGTAAGCATTTGTTACTTACAAAGCAACTTCTTTTGAACGCAGGATCTTGGGAGGCATTTGTTACTAACTGCTAATGTCTTCTGCCAAACAAGAACTCCCTGCTGGTGACATGACCACCTAGTGACCTCTAAAAATGTTTTAACAATGTGAAAAATATCTCCCTCTTGTAGGAAACAGCAATTTTTTAAATTAAATGTACATTGAATGTTCACTTACATACAGATAAATGGTATTCAGAGTCACCTTCTCTGTTTCCAATTTTGTCCGCTTGAAACCCAGCCCAAAACTAAATAAATAAACGTTGATACTAAGAGGAAACTAAGAGCTCTAGAGCCTTGTGATTTCACAAACAGCTTTTTTCCATTTTCTAAAATCTAAACTTTAAGCCAGACATAGAACAGGTAATGAAAAGAAATAAGTTTGGCAGCCCCTCTTGTGGTTCTTAGCTCAAAATAGATCACGCCAAAATAAGTGGCTATAATTTGGTAGACTTAATGTCTGTAAAAGTCTTATGTTTGCAAAAGTAAGAGTTAAAGATACAATGTTTACAGATTGAAACACTATCTTTCTGTGGGAAAAACCACAATGGCATACTTTCATCATCATAATCTCCTCAGCTTTGAGCAAGAGATTGCAAAGGATACAAATTTCTCATTTCTCTGCCTCTTGTATCTATAGTGAACATTACAGGCGCAAACCAGGTTTTGTTCATATTTTAAAAATCTTATTGGTTTTCATCCCGTAATTGTGTTCACACACACCTAAACGTAGATCTTTGGATGCTCTGGATATGAACACAGCCCCTTTCTGCCACAGACCATTTATTGACCCCTCTCTATATATATTGCATTGCCTGCACTTAACAGACTATGGATGCTGCTTTAGCAAAAACTATCTTGTTGGACTGATGCAACTAAAGCTCTCCTGGAGGATCAGGCTCATTGCCATAAAACAACCTCAGCTTATGACAAAGAACTTTCCTGTGAATATATAAATGATTTCTTTGCTGAAAACATGTTTTGTGGATAGAATGAGTTTTCCCATTCTTTCTTGTGATTATTATGATAATAATTTATCGATATAGCACCATCACTGTACATGGTGCTTTACAAGTAAAAGAGCAAAACATTTAATTAGATATGATACAAAAGGAAAATGGGATGGCTGTGTGGGAGAAGTCCTGCCGATAATACTGCTTCTTCTTCCCATTTGAGGTCAGGGAAGAGGCAGTAGGGATGGATGGAGGGCCTTTTATCAGCTTCTGCACCTAAGTATGATGGAGCTGTGCCGGTCTCTTGTTTCCCTCCAAAGTCAGGGCAATGGCAGTTAGGATAGAGAGAGGGCCTTTCATTTGCTTCTATGACAGGCAATAGCAGTTAGAATGAGGAAGGGTTTTCACCTGCAACTGGATCTAGGCATAATGGAGTTCTGCTTGCATCTTCTCTCCCTTCAATACCAGGGTAATGGGAGTTGGGGTGATATATCTGTCCCTATTTCCTCTATCGTGATGCTAGATCTGACGGCAGCATTTGACACTGTAGACCATGTACTACTGACCCACCATTTAGCCGTGATGGGAGTTGGGGGGATTGCCCTTAAATGGGTAACATCCTTCCTCCAAGACCGGGGACAACATGTGGAGAAGGGGGAGGAGGTCTCTGGAGACTCCCATTAACTTGTGGGGTCCCCCAGAGGGCCATCCTCTCCCCTTTATTATTCAACATCTACATGCAGCCGCTGGCCCAGCTGGTGCGCGACTTTGGTCTGGAGTGTTATCAATACGCGGATTGCACCCAGCTCGTGCTGAGAATGGACGGCAGGCCGGACTCCGTACCCGATTGTTTCCAGCAATGCCTTGAAGCCGTGGCTGGTTGGCTGCGCTCCAGCCGGTTGAAGGTGAATCCATCAAAGACGGAGAACCTGTGGCCTGGTCGCCCTAGACTGAATGAGTGCCGGTTGCCTACCCTGGATGGCGAGCAGCTGAGCCCATCATCTTTGATCAAAAGCCTGGGGGTTCAGTTGGACCCATTGCTGGCCATGGAGGCTCAGGTCTCTGCGGTCAGCAAAACGTCTTTTTTCCATCTGCGACAGGCTAGGCGACTGGCCCCCTACCTGTCCAGGGACTACCTGGCCACGGTAATCCAAGCGACGGTCATCTCGAGGTTAGACTACTGTAACGGCCTCTACATAGGCCTTCCCTTGTCGACAATTTGGAAACTCAAGCTGGTGCAAAATGCTGCAGCTCGCTTGCTGGCGGGAGCATCGGCAAGAGAGCACATTACGCCCATCTTGTGGCAATTGCACTGGCTTCCAATCGAGTACCGAATTGTCTTCAAGATGTTGGTTTTGACCTTCAAAGCCTTATATGGTCTGGGGCCGGTGTACCTGAGGGACCGCCTCACCCCATACGTTCCCCTGAGATCACTGCGCTCGGAAGAGCGAAATCTTTTGGCGGTACCATCTGTCCGCTCCTGCCATCTCTCCAGCACAAGGCAACGAGCCTTTTCAGTCGCTGCCCCGATGCTCTGGAACGCGCTGCCAGACGACGTCCGGGTGATGGCGGAGCTTATCCCATTCCGGAGGGCTTGCAAAACTGCATTGTTCAGGCTTGCCTTTGATTGAAGCCCCTGGATAGTGCAACTGTCTATTATACTGTCGTTGCATTATTTGCAACTTTTATTGCTTGTCCTTGCTGTTTTTATGATGTACCACTGCTTTGCAGTGCATTTTAATATGTATGTGAACTGCCCCGAGCCGGCCAGGAAGGGCGGAATATAAGACTGAACAAATAAATAAAATAAATAAATATGGCTTTTCTATTTTATCCTTCTTTTAAAATCCAATCTTTAACAGTAAATTTTGTATAATCTTTTTTTGCATTCCATAATTCAACTGCCAGTCTCTTTCACAGAAAGCAGCTCATGGATGAAATCATGTATTGGTTACAAGCCTTCTTTGTGGCTGGGAAAATCTACAGTACACAATTGTAAGCAGTTTGATACCTCTTTTAAATTGAATAGCACCATCTAAGAAACTCACCAGTTGTGCTCGTACCTTGGGAAGACAGACTTGGCCACAGTAGTCCATGCTCTGGTTACATCCCTAATAGACTACTGCAATGCACTCTATGTGGGGTTGCCTTTGAAGACTGTTTCAAATGGTCCAATGGGTGGCAGCCAGATTGCTCACTAGAGAAGCATACAAGCATACACTAGAGAAGCATTCCCATGTTACGTCAGTTCCATTGGCTGCCAGTCTGCTATCAAGCACAATTCAAAATGCTGGCTTTAGCCTATACAGGGCTGTCCAACTGCCGGCCCTGCAGGTGTTTTGGACTTCAAATCCCAGAAATCCTAACAGCTGGTAAACTGGCTAGGATTTCTGGGAGTTGAAGTCCAAAACACCAGCAGGGCCGGCAGTTGGACAGCCCTGGCCTATAAAGTCCTAAATGGTTCTGGCCCAGTTTACCTGTCTGAATGGATCTCTCCCTATGAACCATCTCACTGCTTAAGATCATCTGGCGAAGCCCTGCTCTCAGTCCTGCTTTATTTTCTGGTGCAACTGGCTGGGATAAGAGACAGGGTGGCCTTCTCAGTGGTGGCCCCTCGGCTGTGGAATTCCCTCCCTAGGGATATTAGATCAGCCCCCTCTCTCCTGACCTTTCATAAGAAAGTAAAATGTGGCTTTTTGATCAAGTCTTTGAAGATCCTATGCAATAGACAAAACGGGAATGCAGTGACTATTAGAATGGCCCAGACTATGACTTTGGATAACATAGTTAACAGTGAAGGCATTGTTTTAAATGTTTAAATGTTATAATGTATTTTATAATTCTATTTAAATGTTTATTTTCACTGTACATTGTTCTGGAATGCATTGAATAGTTGACTAAATGTAAGTCTCCTCGAGTCCCCTCCAGGGTGGAGAAAGGCAGGGTAGAAGTGTTGCAAATAAATAAATAAATAGTAGGATTGGTAGTTTGGGGAAACATTTAGAAGATTATCACACTACGTTTTAAAGCTCTGCTAATCCATTTTAAATTCTATGACTGCTGTCTGTGAAATTCTGGGGTTTGTAGTTTTGTGAAGTCGATGAGCTCTCTGGATGAGAATTTTAAAGTGCAAATCTCAGGATCCCAATTTTAAAGTGCAAATCTCAGGATTCCACAGGAGGCAACCATAGGAATTACAGTAGAATAGCAATGTTTTAAAGGTGTAGTGTGATCATAATATCCTTAGAATTTTCTTTTAGAGAACTCATCATTCAAACTCCCTTGCAGAAAAGTCAAAACACTACAAACTCCAGGATTCAACTGGATGAAGTCACAGCAGTTAAAGTGGTATGAAAAAGCTGTAACATTTTAATGCATTATTGGTCCTAACACCATAAGTATCATGATCTGAGTCCTACAGTAATCACGTCTGATGGTGAGTTGACCTGTATGCCATTACTTTTTGGGGGTCAAAACAAGAAATGTCAGAAAGAATAATCAGCAAGTGAACCCTTCTAAACAGTAACAGGATTAAAAATGTCATGTGGTACTGCCAACATTAGGCTTCTCATTATTGGTTATTGTCATGTTTGTGTAAGACTGCAGTAGTAGCCTTAACTGATATGATTGTTTTGTTGTTATTTTAATGGAGGTTCAACTGTTAACTTACAAAGGAACTGGACAGTTTCCACATTTACCATGCTTCACAGAGAATGTGAAGATGCAATGTATTAACATTTCCTAGTCAGTATAGTCACCAACAGGGCATGAGGAATGCACATAACTCAGCAGAAATGTATATGTTCTTTGGGCAAAGATCTTTGGGAAGGTGCCTATCTCAACAGGGTTTTATGTGTTCTTTGAACAATATGGATTTGAGGAACATCCATACATAAACAGTATTTTGGACATTCTTTGATCAACATGACACTCTATAGCTATAATATGCATCTCCTTCAAAGAAGTATGCCCTTGGTTTCTGTCTCTAGTTCAAGGTTGGATACCCTATTGTCTGTAAGCCACATGTAGACTCCTGTCTAATTTTACATGACCCATGGCATTCATTTTTGCTGATCAGTGGAGAAAAGGATGTGTTGCTTCAGTGCCCTTCCCATTTACTCTATTATTCACTGTTCCAAAAAATCAGTGCAAGGAGAAGGGAGGGAAGGTTTATCCTTCTTGCCCTCCTGAAATTCTGGTGAAAATTGCACAGCTAAAGTACATTTTAGTATGTTTGATAGCAATAAATTGGATATTTTCTTTCATACACAGTGTTTATTGGGACTTCTTGGGGAAATTGTGGACTGCTCTGGGAAATTGTAGGGCATGGGTGGAATGGGCCAGGTGCCACACACACTCTTCTCCTTGTTTAGCTATTTAAGCACTGTTTCTGTGAATGAGTATGTGAGCACCCTCCAATTATCATAATTTGGCAAGGACAGACTCAATTAATCCTTTGTCACCCCACTTTCTCAATATTCTAGTTTCACTCTCCTCTCCTCCCATCTTTTACTTGCTTATTTTAGTCACTGCAGACTGAGAGTAAAGTAGGGGAGGACTTTTCTTAAGGAGGCACCTTTGAATTATAGCACTACTGGAACACTCTCTCAGGCCCCTTCTACACTGCCATATAACACAGATTATCAAATCAGATAATTCACATTATCAGTTTTAAACTAGTTTATCTGAGTCTACATTGTCATATAATCCAGTTCAAGGAATATAATCTGGATTTTATATGGCAGTGTAGAAGAGGCCTCAGTCAGTGTTTCTCACAAATATATGGGCCACCACCTCCAGTTTCCCTAAAATGGGATCAGTATTCCAGAGAAGCAGTCTTAATTCAAGCTTTTTCCTGTCCTTCTTTTCATTTTTCTTTTGGGATGTGCACCAACATTCTGTTTTAAGCTTTAATTTTGTGGACAGGCTTGTGCTACTTGAGGATAAGAATAAGGGTGTGTGTTTAAAAAAACAGAATCACAAGAAAGCCTGTCCTTTTAAATGTATTCAACAGTTAATATAGCATCTGTTCATTCTGGCACATTCCTTTTTCAATTACCTGAATGATAGACACTTTTAGGTTTTATAGTACATTATAAACAGAAATGCACTTAGAGAGAGATAAAGTATATTTTCCTTCTGTATAAAAAAAGAAAGAAAACAATTCTGCTCAGGTTCAGTGAGTTCTTCTTTGTCTACAATTCCTAAGTGCAATGCCTTGGAGTCTCTCGCCCATATGTTTAAAATGTAGTAAATCACACCAATTACATTCTTCAGACCGAAATACTTTGTTTCAAGAGCAATAAAACACAGCCCTGATCACTTGCCTAAAAGAGAAAAAGCTTAAAGGTTATCAGACAGGAGGAGATAATAGATTAACTCACAAAAAATACAGAGAGCTCTGTTGTTGTTTTTTAAAGGGGGTCGTTGGTGGTAGTAGGGTTATATGACATGTTTTAGTTCCTAATTTTTTTTATAGTTTAGCTACATTTTATATGTTGTATGCTTTGCCATTTTAACTTTTTCTTTTAAGGCTTATCTCAAATCCTGAAATGAAAAAGGACAGAATATGAATAAAGATACTAATACTGATAATAATTTATGTGGCTTATTCATCAAAGTTAATTCCTTAATAGGTGGCCTGAGATGTAGAGATGTTTTAGCAAGACCTGTTTCTTGTTCAGAACTACAATTAAATTCAAATGCATCAAAGCATTTCAGAGTTATAGTGATACATTCAGAAGAAGCTTGGTGATAATGTCTTTCTCCCCAACTGATGTTATCCTTAGGGATGGAGGAGTGCAACTGCCATAGCCTGCTGCTGTCAGGGAAGATTGTGAAGAAGGACAAACTTTATTTCCTACTGTTAGCACCAGTGATAGAGAATTGTTCCCAGATCTGGTGAAGTTCTACATCACTTTGATAGATATGCCAAAGTAACAGAAGGGATGGGGATCCTTTAGTTCAACAAAATGTCCAGAATGCTCCATTTTGGCCTGGCTAACATACCTGTGCCTGTAGAGCAGTGGTTCTCAACCTGTGAGTCCCCAGATGTTTTGGCCTCCAAGTCCCAGAAATCCTAACAGCTGGTAAACTGGCTGGGATTGCTGGGCCAAAACACCTGGGGACCCACAGGTTGAGAACCATTGCTACAGAGCTTTCTACAGGCCAGCTCCAGGGAAAATAAGCTAAAAGTTAAAACTATATTGTGTATATTAATCCTCTCATTTCTTTTGCCTCTTTTTGATATAAACCCCCACTCCCATCCCGCCTTCACTGCATATACCATGGATCTTTTTCAATTCCTTGGTACCAGAGTCTGGTACCAAGGAAGGGAAATTCACCCCTAAAAAAGTTATCATGGGGAAAAGGTGCCTCCACTGAAGCTTTATCACCAATGCTTGTTTCCACAACAAGCCATTTTTTTCTAAATCCAATGATCATGGGGACAGAAAGTGAGGTGAAATATTCTGAACAGGGGTACAGACAGCAAAACAAACACCAGGGGGTGTTAATCTTTCCGAGTGCTAGCCAAATGTGTGTGTGTGTGTTTACAGTTAAAAATGTATCTGCTCTGAACTACATACAAATTCAACTTAAGAACAAACCAATTTGAGGACTGCTTGTACTTCCCAACTGAGAGCAGTGTGATGCAGATGAGAATCCCAATGGACCAGGCTGTGGTACAGCTAATTAGTAGCCAACTGAATTAAATCACTACTGACTGAGAGGTCACGAGTTCGAAGCCAGCCCGGGTTGCAGTACGCTCCTGACCATTAATAGTCTAGTTTGCTGTCCACCTATGCAGCCTGAAAGACAGTTGCATCTGTCAAGTAGGAAATTTAGGTACTGCTTTATGTGGGGAGGCTAAGTTATGACGCCATAAAACCTTCCAGCAGCATGCAGAAGAATGAAGAAGTACTCCATCAAAAGACTCAGTGTCACAAGTGGACAGTGAAGCGACAGCTCCCCCTGTGGCCAGAATTGAGCATACCCTCATGAAACCGGAACATTGGAATGTTAAATTGCCTCTGTGTCTGTCTATATATGTTGTATGTCTAAATCCCATTGAATGTTTCGGGGGGTAGAGAAGGGCAGGGTACAAATATTTGAGATATATATATATATATATAAATATAAATGTGTATGTACATTGCAATCCATCCCGAGTCCCCTGTGGGATGAGAAGGGCAGAATATAAATACTGTGTGTATGTGTGTGTGTGTGTGTAGTTTTCAAAAGTGATCTATGTCTGTTCAAAATTATTTGTAGCTTATTAAAGGTTAGGTCTTCTGCCATTTCCCCATAAATTAGGTATGCATGCAAGTCAAATTTTAAGTATGCTCCTTCAAGAACTATGAGGCTTTGAATATCAAGATGAATCCATTCCTTTAACCAATTCAGCTTAGCTGCTTCTTGGTGGAGTTTAAAGTTTGGGAGGGCAAGTCCTCCTCTTTGTTTACCATCTTGTAAATTTTTCATTTTTATTCTAGGTTATTTCCCCCAAACTTTAATAAACACTCAATTAGAAAAATTCTGATGAGAACTTGGAACAAGCACACAAAAAAAATTTATACAAAAATACCACAATGGATTTTGATTCAGAAAGCCTTCAAGCAAAGTAGAAATCCCAAGGCTAACAGAAGCTGGTTAAACTCAAGAAGCAGATTCACTCAAGAAGATGCGAGGCAATCTCCAACAAAAAACAAAGACGAATATGAATCAACAAGGCTACAACCTGAACTGATTTGAATGTACATACCTACACCATCAATATCAACAGGGCACACACATACGATTTGAGGGAGAAAAGACCGATTGAGATTCATAAACTATAGAAATTAAAACTAAAATACCCTTGAATCCAAATATATTCTTACTAAGCATAACAGATCAGTTCTGAAGACATATGACAGACTTTCTGATGACAACTACAGCAAAAATTGTATATGCGTGGATGTGGAAAGTAGAAAAAACACCCAAAATTTATTTATTTATTTATTTATTATTTGGTTTTGTATTCCGCTCCTCCCTGCAGGCTCGGGGCGGATCACAACATATAAACCGGCGACATGGAATGGTCATGCTGCCGTACAGTAAAACAATAAAACATTAAAACATTAAAACCATACAAATCACATCACGAGGTGGTAAAACGCGTACATTTCCAAAGGCCCGAAACACCGGTGTTTGAAGAATGGATGCAGGGCCATAGCCAGGATTTTGATTCAGGAGGGGCTGAGTTTGATTTCGGGGGGGGGGGGCTGAGACTGAGTGAGAGAGGGTCTACCCTACCAAACCTTTTGTATTGTTATCCCAATACCCCCATGCATATGGGATATACTGAGCATGGTGATCGGATCATGATATGAATAAACATAACAGTTTAAATAATGTACCAGTAAGGCCTTCTCGCGGACCACCCTGAGAATTTCGGGGTGGATGAAGCCACCTAAGCCCCCCCCCCCTGGCTACATGCCTGAATGGATAGTAAAAGTAGCTGAAATAGCATAAATAGACATTCTGATAAGATATCTTCATACAAAAGACCCTTCAATATTCAAGAAAGATTGGGAACCTTCAAAAATTTCCTAGAACGGTGGTTCTCAACCTGTGGGTCCTCAGATGTTTTGGCCTTCAACTCCCCGAAATCTTAACAGCTGGTAAACTGGCTGGAATTTCTGGGAGTTGTAGACCAAAACACCCTGAGACCCACAGATTGAGAACCAATGTCCTAGAAAAAACGAGATTTCCAATGTGGGGATTTCATATTTAAAATGTTAATCATTTTAATCAACTAGATAATAAACAACAAAATTCTTATGTATATGAAAGAAGATATGTAAAAATTTGACAACATTTTCAATTTTTAAGACAGGTTTTTAAAAAATATGTCTATTTGGAAGCCTGGGCTGGCTTTGGATTGATCACACAAAATAAAAATGATGATGATAATTTTGTGTGATTGATGGGAACTTGGTTCAGACTCATAGCAATAATAATACTAAAAATCTGTTCATGTCAGAAGCAACTAGAGAAACTGCAAGTGTGAAAGATTTGGAGCTGGGCATGTTTAGCCTGAAGAAGAGAAGGCTGAGAGGAGACATGATAGTCATGTATAAATATGTGAGAGGAAGTCATAGGGAGGAGGGAGCAAGCTTGTTTTCTGCTGCCCTGGAGACTAGGATGTGTAACAATGGCTTCAAACTACTAGAAATAAGATTCCATCTGAACATTAGGAAGAATTTCCTGACTGTGAGAGCTGTTCAGCAGTGGAACTCTCTGCCCTGGAGGGTGGTGGAGGCTCCTTCTTTGGAAGCTTTTAAACAGACGCTTGATGGTCATCTGTCAGGGGTGCTTTGAATGCAATTTTCCTGCTTCTTGACAGGGGGTTGGACTGGATGGCCCATGTGGTCTCTTCCAACTCTGATTATATGATTCTAATTGGCTGTCTGCAAGGACATTACCCAGGGGATACCCATATGTTTTGATGTTTTACCATCCTTATGGGAGGCTTTTCTCATGTCCCTTCATGGGGAGCTGGAGCTGACAGAGGGACCTCATCAGCGCTCTCTCTGGATTCGAACCACCAACCTGTCAGTCTTCAGTCCTGCCGGCACAAGTGTTTAATCCATTGCACCACTGGGGGATCGTAGAATGATAATAACAACTGTTGTTATTGTTGTTATCATTAAAAAAGCAGACAGGTAAATTCTCTGGTGAAATATAATGGTTGAAGCAGGTATCTGCCAGCATGAAAACTAACATCCCTTACATAAAATGGCAAAATTTGCTTTTTAGATTATATATATATATGTTGAAAGTTTATATATATATATATATATATATATATATATATATATATCGGCATTACTTCACGAACGAAGATTCAGGAAGGACTCATCCCACGCTTTTTACAAGCTTGCTGATGACTAAAAAGGCCAATCTGAGATAGGCAAGTTCGGTTGCAAAAAGCACAGCAGAAAGTCTCCTTGGGTGATGTTGTTTCCAAGTTGCGGTTCTTTCTGCGTTGTAATATATTTCTTTCTGCGTTTTATTAATATATATATATTAAAATCTAAAAAGACATGGATGGTGGAATCCATGCATGTAGAATCCATGGATATAGAGAACCAATGATATTATTCTCACAAAAGAAATGATATATCCACTAGCCCAAAAATCATGCATTCACTAGCAGAGCATGTGAAGAGATATGCCAGCTGGACAGACTGGTGGTTCTTTATCACCGTATTGACCTAGAGCAGTTTTTGAAGTCTGCTGCCAAAATCAAAGATGCTGCTCAGAATTTTCCTTTGGGAAATATTCTTCAAATGTTTTCATGTAGTTCGTATTTTTTAAAAGAGAGCTGTGAAATTACTGCAAACAAGCCAGAGCAGTTCAACTAATTCAGACTTCACTTGGAGAAATGTCTGATATGTCACACTGTATCATCTCTGCACATCTATAGTGTGTTCCTGCAAGCTGCTCAAAACAGAAAACATCATGTATTGTAGGAGATTTTCAGCAGATGTAAAATATTCACAAAAATTCCTGTATCAAGACTGTTCCAATATTTCAATGGTTTTGACTCTGAAACAAACACATGCTGTGAATATTCACTTTTTTTCAATCCAGTTGGGTACAGATGCTGATGGCTCAGCACAGCTTCCTCTGCCAAAGCACCCACGTTTGCTTTAGGATTCCCCTTCCTTCTTGCATTTTCACATTTCTTATTCCGGCCAATCACAGAAAATAATCACATCTCAAAGTTTTGTCAAGTGCAAATAATGGTGAATCGTTGTGCTTCAGTCTGCATGTCAACTGTAGAAGTGAGAATTTGGTAAAATGCAAACTAGATTTAGGCACAATGAAGACAATATGGAAGAAACAAAGATATACAAATTGTTACTAACATTTCACAGAGGAAAAATATATATTTAATTATTTATACTTAGTACAAAGAATGGGATACAACGTTTGGTGGATGCTGACAACAGCTTTAAGCAACTACTTAGTCACAAATTGAAAATAGGCATTGTATTCACCTGACTATAGAGACAAAAAGATATACCTTCAAAAGAAGATTGGATAGAGAAAATGCTAGAAATTATGGACAAGTTGACCTCACCAGTTTCTAAATCACAAGGCAAACGTAGTAAAACAACAACCCTGTTCATAAGACAGAACTTTGGGAGGAAAAAAACTGCGTCTTATGGTGCGAAAAAGACCTTCAAAACCCTGTTCACAGAATGGCTGAAAGAAAAGAAAAGAAGAATACTAATTTAAATAGAAGAAAATAGAAGATTGAAGATACCATCACAGGATAAGTAGAAAGTAGAAAAAGAATAAAGGACAATACCAAACCTTACAATAGCATTGTAGAGAAGAATGGTAGCACAAATCCCCCCAACCACATCACTCCCTTATTTTTCCATCTCCTTTTTGTCCCTTTACTCAACCCCCTCAGACCCCCCCCCACTTTTAACTTATTCCTTGCCATATTTCCTACAATTCACCCCAATTTTATCCCTTCTTCTTTTTTCTTATGTAAATTTGCACATGTGGAAATTATAATAAAAATAATTACCAAAAAACCCCTCAGAAAATAAAATAGGCATTGGGTTTAGAACAAAGAAGGATGCTTTGAATCCTATCTCTTCCTATACAATACTCCCATACTCCCTTTCTCAAGTCAGTGACCCTAGGATATTCTGGAGGGGAATTATAGCCTAATGATAAAATCAAACCAGTTGAGCCGAATATTGGATACACCATAGGAAGATGAGATGTTGTCTTCCGCAGTAGAAGTATACAATCTGGAAAGGAGGAGACATTTCAATATATCTATCATAACACACTGTGTGTTTTGCAACATCAAAGGTTTATCCAGCAAGCCACCATGTATTCTAGCCAGGATTTGAGTTCTATTCTCTATTTCTGTTTTACTTCCATGGCCCACTTAAATGTTGTCTTCTCCAATTATCTAGACAACCCCATTTTCTCATTATAATTCCAGTTTTCCCTTACTAACCTTTGACTCAATTGATTGGACTGTTCAGGCTGATTATGACTGAGAAAGCCCAGAAGGAGTGACTATCTTTCTCAACTCTCTGACTCACATCCAAGTTCAGAAGGAATGCAGAACTTCTCTACTAATGGCCTTGATTAGAAATGCAGTAGTTGGATGATTGGTTGCTACATATTTTATTTTAAAAAGCGGTTTGCCTTAAGCTAGTACTATCATAATTGACTGAAACAATCTAAGCACCTTTATATAATCATCTTTTGGAATTTTAATTTCCTGGTCTGATGTATGTGTGTGTGTATATGCACCTTCTAGTTCACCTGTTAACTTATAGCAACCCCATGAATTTCATAGGGTTTTCTTAGAGGTGGTTTTGCCAGTTCCTTCTTTTGAAATACAGCCTAAAGGCTACAACAGCACTATTCAGTGGCAATTTCCCATCCAAGTAATAACCAGAACTGATCCTGTTTAGCTTTCAAGTCCAGACTCCATAATTTTAATAGGACTTCCTACCAAATCAGATTTCTGAGGAATGCAAGTCACTATCAGTTTAATGTATGCAAAACCTTCAAAACAAATTGCTTGACCAAGTTATATATCACAGAGATTATGACTTTCCTGCTGACAGAATTTATAGAGATGCAGTGATTCAATATTAAGAGCCTTCTGTTAACAGGCTACATTCTCTACAACTTTGCTCTTTGCTCTTTCATTATTTACATTTTCTTCTACAGTATGTCACTAATTCCCAAAGTGTCCCCGAGGGAATTTGACTGTTTTTCAAGTTAGATTGGCCTGTTGAACTTTACAAAACATTATCTGAACTAGCAAAATTGGTTATTCCGATTTTAATCTAGTCTTTTAAAAACAATTTACAATAACATGAAAAAGTACTCAATGAGAAGTAGGGTTTTTTCCTTGTCGAAAGTTTAAAACAGCAGCACCTTTATAATATCCCTAATCTTCTGTCCTGTGCATTCATTGTCATTCATTGCCATGGTGTTTAGGAACCCTATGCAAAGACAATGCAAAAATTGGATTATGCATAGAACATTATAAAAAGATAATACTTAGAATACTATGCTATTTCTTTAGTAGCACCCCACTCTCCCAATCAAAAATACAAAAAGGGAATGGGCCAGCTGGCAAGGTACTCAAGATTTCATAAACCTCATTCAAGGGCAAACAGTCTTGTAGATGTCTGCTCTCTGCTTGTTTTCAGACTTTCTGTCTACTATTTATCTTCAAGACTGTGTAGAGTGAAGACAGGCAAACGTTGCTTTGTTCCTTCTCCTATTCCTCCAAATGAGGCCCAGTAATTACAAAGGCTAGATTTTGCATGACATGGCCATAAAAAAAAACAGAGAGAGAGAGAGAGAGAGAGAGAGAGGAAGAACTTAACTCTTAAGAGGACTCTTTATTGCCTTTTTACAACCCCTTTAGAATATCTATCAGGTTGAATATCATCAGTCTTCCTCCAGGAATCTCATGATACACTTGCAACTAGTAAGAAAGGTCAAAAGATTGACAGTAATCATCAATGCAAGATCACCCACAGAACTCGATGTATGTGGTGGAGTTTGAACCTGGATCCAACTATGCACGCAGTGGCTCTCATAAACAGCATGGTCAGAGCTGTACAGAATTCACCACTGGAAAAGCATGAACAAGTTGCAACTGATGATGAAGGATGTCACTAGGCAGTGTAGTATGAACAGAACTGAGAATAGTTATTTTTATTACAATGCCTAGAAGCCATCACTGGTCATGATGATTGGAAGATGTAGACCAAAAATTCTAGGTCTAATTAATTAATAAATAGACAAGCTTTGCTGAGCAAAAAGAACAGAGAGTAGTTTAGGGAACTGTATGGGAAGGACCACACCATGCATGTGTGGAACTACACAATGGTTGTTCTGCTAATAAGAAGACGCTGGTGATTATATGTTTTAATGGGATTTTGTATGATTTTTTATTCTGTGCTAAATGTTTTTAAACTGTATTTTATATTTGTTGTGGCATCAAATTGCGGCCAACTTGTAAGCCACCGTGAATCGCCTTTTGGACTGAGAAAAGCAAGATAGAAATACTGTAAATAATTTTTAAAAAAATAAATAAATAAATACAGGCATATTAATAGAAAAGGCAATTTCAGTAGTGCTATTGTTTTATCAATAGCTGTGTGTCACATGAATTGTATCCACACATTGCTAACTTTTCCTGGTCACTCTGGATGAATCCAGCAGAACGTCACAAAAATGAGTTTAACTATAGCAAAGTGAGCACATGAGTCATTCAGATATGTGTCAACACAACTGCATGTATGTTTATATATGAATGTCTAAATTGGCTAGATATCTACATTAAGTAGTCCCTGCTGTAATTTCCTTGATTTGAACTTTTAAATACCAGGAATTAATTTGGCCCTGAACATTCACAATATGCATTGTGAAGTGTTTGTAGCCATGACCCTTATGTGGAATATACAGAATCGTAAAACAATCTTCCTTTTAATCTGGCCAAGCCTCTCCCTTCTTTGGGAATTGTGCACTATAAATCAGGGTGCTTTTTCATCAGTTTCTTATTCACAACCAAATCTTCATCAGAGAATTCAGCATCCCAGCCTGATAGTATAAAATGTTTATACCCGATGAAATGTGGCTGAAATTCACCTTCTTTTATTAACTGGTTTTTTTTCAATTTAACTCCATAATGAATGGGAAAATATAGTCCCACATGAATGAAGTGGTATCATTTGTACTTTCAGAACCAGGAACATGAAGAAAGGAGTTAATGCATATAGTTAAAGTTAGTAAGCCTTCAAAATCTAGCTCAGTTGCATTCAAACAGAGATAGGAAATTTTAAACAACTAAATTTATCATAATTTGCCACTTATACATCTGGAAATCCATGTTGCCAGTGTCTGAAAACTTAGAGAAGACTCTCTGTGCTAGTAAAGCTCCACTATGAATACGGATGAACTCCTCCAAGATACTAATATGATGTGCATTTGTCTAAAATTTGCTCTTTCCCCACCAAAACTTTAGAATCATTGAAATAGTTTCTTGTTCTTTTACTAGCTTGCAAACTGTTTGTTCATTTTTCTTATCTAAGAATATTGTTTTTAGAAAAGCTTGGGCACACCACAACCTTTACAGCTATAAACAACATTCACTTCTTGGAGCTGTAAATGTGATGAATGCATTTTTAATCCCTGCCAACTACCCCCTAAAATTCACCTGCCAGATTATGAAAGCTAAGCAAGATCTAGTCTGGGTCTGTATTTGGATAAGAAAAGTCTTTAGGTAGGACTACTGCTAGCCAAGTTGACAGATGCCATGGTCTGACTCAATAAAAAGCAGTTTCCTATGTTCTCCACTTGGATAGGGAAAGGGAGACAGGTGAGATAAAGTGATAGCTTTTGAAGAATGTCCTAGCAGACAGAAGTATTATTCACAAACTGTTATTAAAGTATGGCAGGGAAGTTCCAGGCCCATTTTTTATATCCCAGGACCCTCAGGGGCACATATGTCCCTTGACACAAACCCAAAAATGAACTGGAGCATACTGCAGAATGAGTCATCTTAATAACACCCCTTGTGTGGTATTGTTTAAGTATAGTTCACCTTGTCATAGAATACAACTAGCCTAATAATGCCATCTAATTCTATATGGTAAAAATAGGAAGGAGGAAGAGAAAGGAAATAACTGTAGAGAATACAATTGTGTATAGAAGCAGCCCAAGGTATAAGGAGCTCATATGTAAGCATCTATAGAGAAACAGAGACCATGTCACTTCATATTGCACCTATTTGGGGGAGCAAGTATGCCAGATCTAGGGAACACTTTTCCCTTCCCCAGGGAGACAAACCCAAAAACTCCAAGGTAAACTAAGAAAAGAAAAGAAAAAGTCCAATCTTTGGAGTGGACCTGGTTTGAAATGGTCCTTTTTTCACTGCCACTGCTGTTCAGCTTGTGACAGTCTCTCCAACTCATTTCCAAGAACTAAAACTTATTCTTTGGGTCAGAAGAAAATGGAGGGGTGTACAATAACAACATTGCAGAACCAAATGGGGGACCACTTTGCCCATCCTGTAGGAAGATTTTAAAAGCACTGATTTGTGCAAAAGACTATCAAATTCTGTAATGTGTTATCATCAGATTCGACCTATGCTCAGTTTAACTGGCTCAGGAATATCATGTCTTTGTAACAGCTGTGGGAGTGAGGTCATTCTTCCTTTGGAAATGGAAGATAATGCCTCCCAACAGAGCAGTCAGTCCACTAGTGGGAAGCTCCACTAGTTAACATCGAATCTCAGACACCTTCTATCTAAGCCCAATATGTGCTTATGCCAAAAATCCAGGCGATGAACCTGGATGGACCGCTGAATCAAAAGTAAAGAAAGCTTAATGAAAAAGAATGGATTCGATCCTCAATATCATATTTCAAAAGGCAGAAAAGGACAAAAGCTATAAGAATAATTACTCAGTTAAGAAGGAATGAGTGACTTTTGGTGTTAACCTGGTTTGAAATGGAAATTGTTCCACTACTGCCACAGCCCTGCCCACTGTACCAATTTCTCTAACCCACTCCAAAAGCAGAAACATGTTTATTTTTGAGGCATTTAACAAGCAACAAGGAGACCTTCCTAGGAAAACAAGCAGCTTTGCTGGGCTTTTTTTAATGGTAGGAAACATCCCTTCCCATTTTTGTGGCCACCCTGTACTGATGAATTACTCTCTACATGATGAAATTCCAGTTGCACAGCAACACTGAAACACTTCTATAATGGGAGTTTTTAAAACGGTGCATGGGGAATGTACACACTATTTTGAAGTCAAGATCAAATTTCTCACAGCATGCCTGTGGTGCTATCTCGTTGAAAACATTGTGTATGTTCCCTGCCTGTCTTGTTTTAAAGTGACACATCATTGAGTTGCTGCCACTGTTTGTGCGCATGTGCTCAAAGTCACCTATAGACCTATGGTGCCCCTTCCTCTGAAATAAATTCTACAACACTGGCATTTCTCAGCAATCTTCTAAACAAGTGCCTTTAGTGTACTGAGAAATGAGAAAAGTGTAGTCATGTGGTGGCAACAGCACTGGAGACAGAATGTAATCCTGTTTGGGACGGCAGCCACCATCACCACTAGAAGTTGCCTTCTCCTACCTTAAGTGGAAATTATTCTTAGAGATATTGGCTCTTTTTTGTCCTGGGAATAAGATAAAATACTCTGGTGGGAATAAGATAAAATTCTCTGGTAGGAACTAATAGATGGAAGACACTAGATTTGAAATCTATTTCCCAATTCATTTTGGGAAACAGTGGAAACTACAGGATATGTTCTCAGTGCATGCTTTCAAGATTAGGAAAAGTCAACAAAAATCACAATCAATGATAAACCTTGTCTCATTTCATACATACTTTTTGGACACTTGGAAAGAAGTAAGAAATGCTTAGCTCCCATCTCTGCCCCTCCAGATATACAGGGAAAGAATGATAAAAAGCAAGTGCATAGGCAGAAATATCAGCACAGAAACCATTATAAACCAAGGAGACCCTGTCTGAGCAAAATGATATCACCCAGTCCTCTCTGCTATCACATTCTCACTCATGCAAAGTGTCTCTTTCTGTCCTTTGCCATCTCTCTCCCCCTCTCAACCATAATGAGTACAGTGACCTTCCTGGTTCTGAACCTCCTTATGGCTGCTGAGTGGAAAAAGTGGGTGAAAAGTCAAAGTAGTGGCTGATCCTATAGGTATGGCTTCTGCTGACTCTGGATCTATCCCTGCCATGTGCCGCTTTTTCTGCCATCAAATGGCAAAAGGGAAAGAAAGTGGAGGTAGCTCCATCGTAGCTACCCAAACAACACTTCTACCCCACTTTGAGAGGAATGTGGATGGAGCCTCTCATGTGTCATGTGATAGCACATAGCAGGCCGCATCTAAACTGTGCATAAAAGGGGCAAAACGGGGCAAAAATACAAAATGGGAAAAGTTATTGATGAGGAACTAGAAGAGGCTGCAACAGTTTGCATTGACTTGAGAGCAAGATTCGCCCCCTCTACTCCCTGCTGAGTGTAAACACTTTGATTAATCTGCAAACATCGAACTTTATTGAAAGAAACCATTATCCCACAGTAGTCGTGTGCTCATGGATAGCAGCAATATACCAGGATCTTGACCTTCACTACTGCCTGTCTCAGCATTTGTGCAAATGGGATACTTCACCATTCCATGATCTTGTGGCCACACTTCTGCTTAGCCTCACCCCTCCTGCAGTTCAATTGCTCCATAATTTTTAAAATAATTATAACAAATTGTGAGAAACGCTCCAATGTTCTGTAAGGACCACGCGCAGACGGCAATTCGATCCCACGAGATTTATTGAAGGTATAACGCTTTTGATGCCAGAATTGGCATCACAAGGAACAAACACACCTTATATACAAAACACACCCCCATCACCTGTCCATCATCTCAAAGGCCCAACCCCCATGGCATGCAATGCCCAGCAGAGGTTGCATCATATCCCCTCTGACTCAACAACTCCAATATACAGGAAAGGTTGCATCATATCCTGCCTGAGTCATCACTATACCAGTCAGTGCTACTCATGTTGGTGTGGTGTGACCTAAGGCACATTTCCAGCTCTGTGCATGTCTCCAAGGCCACCACCTGGTGGAGATTATCCTGCTGGAAGGGTATGAGATAAGAGCAACACTAGCTCTAATCGACAGACCATTACAACAAATATTATAAAAGCATAAAACTTGAACTTCAAATGTATGAATTCTTGCCTAGAGAATGGCTATGTGTGGGGGGGTGTTGTGTTGTGAAAGAAGGAGAATTCTGTTCTCTGAAGTCACTTTAGTGCCAGCATCCTGGGACTGAAGTGGAACAGGCTTATCATGCCAGTCAAGTGACTGAAAACATGGCAAGATTAGGAAATATTGATGAGTTTTTTTGTCAATAGCATGGGACAATTTTATCACAGGCAGACCAGCAGCAAGATGTGCAGAGCATTGCACAAAAGGACTTCCATTCAAATTTACAACCATTGTGTGATAAAGTCCAAAGAAGAAAAGTGGTAGAAACAGAGAAAAAACTGGGACATTTCAAAAGCATTTTAAGAGTGGGATGGAATAGAATTAATCAGACAGTTTGTACTGAATCAGAACAATTGGAGGGTATGCCCAAGTATTTGGGCAATGCTGAGAAATACCACACAGAGTTCAATCTGTGTTCCTATACAGTTCACAAGAAATAACAGGTGAAGAAGATGTACCTAATTCACAATACCTATTTGAGCAACTAATTCTCACACAATCTTTCTCATAAACAGCTGTCAAGGAAGAAGGAAAGGAGAAACAAAGAAGTGCACAAGAAGTGGAAAAAGGGGGGAGAAATCACTAATGCTTCCTCTTCATCCTGAGAGAAGAGATGAGTGGAGTGCCACAGGGTTCATGGGTCCTGGGCCCAGTCCTGTTCAACACCTTTATTAATGACTCAGATGAAGGGTTAGAAGGCATGATCATCGAGTTTGCGGATGACACCAAATTGGGAAAAATAGCTAATACCACAAAAAACAGGAGCAGAATTCAAAACGATCTTAACAGATTAGAGAGATGGACCAAAGCTTACAAAATGAAGTTCAACAGGGACAAATGCAAGATAATCCACTTAGGCAGAAAAAAATGAAATGCAAAATTGCAGAATGGAGGACATCTGGCTTGACAGCAGTATGTGTGAAAAAGATCTTGGAGTCCTCGGGACAAGTTAAACATGAGCCAACAATGTCATGCAGCGGCTAAAAAAGCCAATGGGATTTTGACCTGCATAAATAATAACATAGTGTCTAGATCAAGGGAAGTCATGCTACCCCTCTATTCTGCCTTTGGTCTTATAAGACCTGACAATACAGGAAGCATTTCTTTTAGAATATGAAGAATATGCCAACCATGCAAATGTCCCATTAAAAAAACTTGTTTGCCAAAGTTAAAGGCTACAAGAAAAAAATGTCTTGCTGTTTTAGCTACAGAGAATTAGAAAAACACACCTGTACATCACCATGTTAGTCCGTGTGTTTGTTTGTTTGTTTTGTAAAACAGGGTGAGCAGTGAGGTAACTGTATATGGGTAAGTAAGCAAAAGGTTATTTACGTCTTCATACTTCTTCATGGTAAGAGGCTCATGGGGATTCTTATCAATTTAGGCAATAAAATATTTACTTTGGCTAGACAAGTTGTAGTATAGAAAGAGAAACTTAAAGTCCATTTTGTATGTTTGTTTTTTTAAAAAAAATGAACTGACACATATTTGGACAAAGCCAAAACGTATGTAAAAAGACAGAACTTTACTCTTTGCTTATTTCTTCCCTGATCAAGATATAGTATTGCAATTTATTTTTTCATAAGGCTTATTCTGTATGTTGTAGTTTAAGATCACCATTTCACTGGATGAAGTTTCTCTGGGGAGAGATTATTTTAACTCTAGCTTGTCAGGCTTTCCCTTTCATTCATCAATATATAATCATTTACAAAGATATATTTGCAAGGCGTGGAAGAAAAGAACAAGTTCGTTACATATGAACCTGCATATCACTCTGAACTTGATCGTGCAACCATTTCATGCATGATGAATTACTGCCGTCTTCCACAATCTGTTCAGTGTTTAAAGAGCGTGAACACCGAGTTTGGCTTTTCCTTTCATTCTTTAAAACCTGAAACACTTACATAACATACTGAAATTACCAACAGCAGAAATGAAATTAATTTTGCAAGCCTATTCATTATCATAGATATTTTCAATGTTTTATTTTCTTTGATTTAGTAGTTCTGGGTGTCACAATCGCCGACTTAGTACTGCCCCTTTAACACACACACGGAGACGTAGCA